>CAWUFW010006677.1:600000-1113327 GCA_963921515.1 Calotriton arnoldi | reverse complement strand
AAACGTGCTTCCGTTCGGTTACGTATTGCTAATAGTGAATTTAGAATTCATCTAGCTTTTATTTTGAAATAGCATGTGCACCTATATTCATGTAACTGAAGTGCACTCTGAAGCTTGTTTTATCTTGACCATAGTAGGCCTAAACTTTGAAATGTGTTTTTCTGCTTGCATTGTATTTTCTCCTCTGCAGGTGCAGTCCCAGGGCTTCATTAGTTAGGAAAAGGAGTACTATGTATTTGAGATTGATTGATTGATTGATTGATTGATTGATTGATAGAGAGGCCTGTGAAGAAAGTCTTGGCAGAACGTGTGGAGATGCTAACGCTGTGAAAATGCTGTTATTCATTGTATTTCTGCAACATTGTAGGTGGTCAAGGACATGGTAGCGCCTAGGTTTTGTGACCTGGGAGAAAAGCTACAATGTTGCTAAAATAATAAAAAGATTCACCACCATTGGTCCAAGGAAAGTGGTGTGAAGATTAGATCATGAGAATGTATTTGTCTGTTTAAATTAATGTATATGCTGTTAGACTGTAGTCCAGATCTTTTCAGACTTTGAGAGGTACAGACCTCTCTGCTTGCCCCAACGCTTGCCAGTGTATGGCTATATGCTCATAACTTGTCTCTTTAGAGGTTTTCTACTGAAATCTTTGCAATGCTGTATTCTTTAATTCCCGCTGCCCATCCTCAATCACCCATCTATAGGTAGATTCTTATTTAGGTTAAATTATTTTTGAATTATTCATGTTTAGAAGGGAGGAATCTAGCTTCTCAGAAGAGCATCAAACTCTCGTCTTTGGTACCTCGGATTGTCCGACTTGTAGATTTTCATTGGATTTATGCTTTCAAGTCTGAATTCATATCAAATGCCTTAATATACTTGTTGTAATACTTCCTGTATAGAATACTTTTCTGTCTTGCTTACTTGGTGGTTTGATACTAAATGTTTCAAAATCCATCTTAAATTTTGATTATTGAATTCTGGTACTTATTGTGTGACCAAACAGGTTATACTGTTATAGTTGTGATGTGTTTAATGCTAACTCCCTTCACCTCTCAGTCAACCACAAAGGTCTATTGAATGGAAATTGTAACCCCGGCCAATGCGGCAAGAAGATGATAGCAGAGGATGGTTGGTTACTAAAGTGAGGAGTTTGAAATCCCATGTAGAAATTGCCCAAATCCAGTCCAAGCCCAAAGCCTATGTCTTGCGTTGGAGGATCGATGAAGCTCATGAGTTTGCGGAGAAACTTGTGATCGTGGAGGAGTGAGTATTAATAGGGATTGCAAGTTGCAATTAACTTATTTCTAGATTGCAGTATTTTGCTGAAATTGTGTGGTGCGATGAGGTAATGTTTTGAGTTGTTGTGAAAGTGTAGTTCTTGTTACATCAAAGTTGAAGTTGTTGTTAGGCTCGACATATCCAAAGAGCCTAGGATAGTGATAATAAGTTATCAGTGTAGAAGACACTGGGGTCGATTCCGGTTCGGGCGGAAAAAGCACCGACCGACTCGGAGCCGGAAAAATTACCGACCGACACGTACCAGTGAGCGCCCGACACGCCAAGTACGATGCAAGCCGCGATAAATCCGACCGACACGTCAGGAAACCAAGCCGACCGACCGAGCCGCTCGGAAAATAGCAATCCGGCCGGAAAAACACGCGAATCCAACCGACCGACACGCACCCGAACAAATCCGACCGAATGCGTACCCGCCAACTCCAACCCGCAAGTACGATGCAAGGCACGAAAAACACGACCGAGTCGGACGGAGGACAAGCCGTACGACCGACACGCATACAAAACCGAGCCGAGCAACACAATACACCGCGACCGACGCGTACGCAGCATACAAAACTGCACAAACACAGCGTGAACGAAACGGAAAACACCGTACGAGACCAATGCAGGGTCCGACTCGGTCACAAGAACGTTTCCAACATGCACAAACAGCACAAAGGAAAAATCAACCAAAAAAGCCCAAACAAGCAATTACCAAGCCAATAAATACTGGGGGGTGGGGACAGAGAACAAAGACACACCCACAACTCCACCTATATAAAGGACACAAATCACTACCATGAGCCTTTGCAAATGCCATTCCACTGCCAGCACCCAAGAGAAAGCAACCACACACCCACAGCTCATCCCTCACACAAGCCACACACCAGCAGCACACCAACAAATACCTACCTCACATACACCCAGCACAACACACACCCACACACCCTCACCTGCACACCAACACACACATCACCCACCATCACCACCCATCACCATGCCCCCCAAGAAGAATCCCAAGTTCCTAGATAGTGAATTGGAAGTCATGGTAGACGAGATCCTCAGGGTGGAGCCACAGCTGTTTGGCACATTGGTCCAACAGACCCCCATGTCGCAGAAAACCAAGATGTGGGAGAGGATCATCAACAGGGTGAACGCACAATCACCATGTCTGCGCACAAAGACCGACATCCAGAACAGGTGGTATGACGTGCGCAGGAGGGTCCGGGAGCTGCTCAAGAAAGACTACCTCCTGAGCCAATACACCGGCAGTGGCCCTCCTGCCAAGCCAGTATACCTCAGGCCCTGGGAGGAGAAGGTGCGGGCCATCCTTCCGCCAGTGAGCGTATATGGACTAGAGGACATCCCAGAGCCTGGTGAGTACACAACAAATGTACACAATAAACTGCCACAAAACACACACATCACTGTCAAGGGAGAGTCAAACCATGCACTCATAGCAATTACACAGCAACTAGAACAGAATCATCCCAAAATGTGTATGTCAGTCAGATAAACACAACACATGCCATCAAAAAAGTCACATCCAACTGTGCCAACACATGTACAAACACAACCACAACTACAGCTAGGCAGTGGCACAAATAGAACTAACACACACATCCACACATGTAGCCACCACAACAACACCAACACACAGTGAAGACCACTCAAAGGAAGGAATTCTGTGTATGCTGGCCAAGTCAGTGTAGCCAATAGCATCATGGGAGTCGCAGTCACACATATTGCCCCCCCCACAACTGTCCCATCAACACCACCATGAACCATGCGCACATCACAGGGAGTGGAGAAGGACTCACAAGATGGCTGACACTGGCTACTGCTGTGAGGAGCACAAGGCCCTGCTGGCAACTGTGCACCAACAAACAGCAGGACACCACTGACTGACATCCTGAGAGACAACTTACACTCCCTGCAATGCAAGCACGTTCCATGGTGGGATATCTGGCTGGCTGGGTGGGAAGGGGGACTTGCAGCACTGACCATAGTCACCAGCACCTCCCCTCACACCCCCCCCCAACACAAACTCCACAGTACCCACCTGGTAGAATGCAATGCCCTCCATCCTAACACAAGATCCCACAAAGCACCACCACCCTGGGTTATGTTGTGTGAAGCACAGGGACACTCTTGGGACTCTTAGCCAAACAACTGCCAGGACAACACTCCCAGCCATCCTGTCAGCACAGCCAGCCCACCCCACAGGGAAGCAGAGTCAAAAGGAAGGAAGCATGGGCATGCTGGGAAGGGGTGGAGGCAATAGCATGATGGGAGTCGTAGTCACAGACATTGCTCAGCCTCACAACTGGCCCATCAACACCACCCTGAACCATGCTCACATCACAGGGAGTGGAGAAGGACTCACAAGATGGCTGACACTGGCTACTGCTGTGGGGAGCACAAGGCCCTGCTGCCAACTGTGCACCAACAAACAGCAGGACACCACTGACTGACATCCTGAGAGACAACTTACACTCCCTGCAATGCAAGCACGTTCCATGGTGGGATATCTGGCTGGCTGGGTGGGAAGGGGGACTTGCAGCACTGACCATAGTCACCAGCACCTCCCCTCACACCCCCCCCAACACAAACTCCACAGTACCCACCTGGTAGAATGCAATGCCCTCCATCCTAACACAAGATCCCACAAAGCACCACCACCCTGGGTTATGTTGTGTGAAGCACAGGGACACTCTTGGGACTCTTAGCCAAACAACTGCCAGGACAACACTCCCAGCCATCCTGTCAGCACAGCCAGCCCACCCCACAGGGAAGCAGAGTCAAAAGGAAGGAAGCATGGGCATGCTGGGAAGGGGGTGGAGGCAATAGCATGATGGGAGTCGTAGTCACAGACATTGCTCAGCCTCACAACTGGCCCATCAACACCACCCTGAACCATGCTCACATCACAGGGAGTGGAGAAGGACTCACAAGATGGCTGACACTGGCTACTGCTGTGGGGAGCACAAGGCCCTGCTGCCAACTGTGCACCAACAAACAGCAGGACACCACTGACTGACATCCTGAGAGACAACTTACACTCCCTGCAATGCAAGCACGTTCCATGGTGGGATATCTGGCTGGCTGGGTGGGAAGGGGACTTGCAGCACTGACCATAGTCACCAGCACCTCCCCTCACCCCCCCCAACACAAACTCCACAGTACCCACCTGGTAGAATGCAATGCCCTCCATCCTAACACAAGATCCCACAAAGCACCACCACCCTGGGTTATGTTGTGTGAAGCACAGGGACACTCTTGGGACTCTTAGCCAAACAACTGCCAGGACAACACTCCCAGCCATCCTGTCAGCACAGCCAGCCCACCCCACAGGGAAGCAGAGTCAAAGGAAGGAAGCATGGGCATGCTGGGAAGGGGGTGGAGGCAATAGCATGATGGGAGTCGTAGTCACAGACATTGCTCAGCCTCACAACTGGCCCATCAACACCACCCTGAACCATGCTCACATCACAGGGAGTGGAGAAGGACTCACAAGATGGCTGACACTGGCTACTGCTGTGGGGAGCACAAGGCCCTGCTGGCAACTGTGCACCAACAAACAGCAGGACACCACTGACTGACATCCTGAGAGACAACTTACACTCCCTGCAATGCAAGCACGTTCCATGGTGGGATAACTGACTGGGTGGGTGGGTGGGTGGGAAGGAGGTCTGGCTGTCAACCAAACACAATCAATGCAGACCATGTTCACACCCCAGAGAATACATAGAAATGCCCAAATAATGCAGGACAATGTGCCACACCAATATCAACCCCTGACTGTGACGACTTAGGACAATACAATGTACAGGCCCGCACCCCGAGGCACAGTCACAACTGTCAGGTGTGTCAACCACTGATGCCTGCAGAAACATGACATACATTGTTTGTGTCTCCCAAAAACAGGTGATGATAGGGACACAGCAGCAGACGCTGAGGAGTCCCAGTCCCAGGCTCAAGAGGATGCCGAGCTCACTGGCGTCGTACAGCCTCTGTCCTCCTCGGACGATGAAGAACAACCTGGCACATCCGGTGCAAGTCAACATGCTGCACCAGCAGGACCACCAGCTGCAGCACCAGCAGGTCCACCAGCTGCACCCCCTGCACCCACCCCTCCAACGACTGTCACCACGAATACCATCCCTGCCGACATGGACAGAATAAGGAACAACACCAGCGCAGTGACCCTGGACCAACCTGGGGCCATGGACACCACCACCACCACCAACCCCCAAGATGGACCAGGGTTATCTGTGCGTGCAACTGCACACACTGCACATGTCAGCAGGGGTGGTGGGAGGGGTGGGAGACAGAGGTCGCTGCTTGCAGACGTTGCTGGTGTGCATGAAGACCCACAACTGGTACGCATAGCTGATGCGTACCAGTCCAGCACCGGAGAGCTCAGCCAGGTAGTGGGGCTCCTCAGAGACATCAAACAGCAGCAGGCTGCCCATCATGCCCGCTTGGACTCCCACATGTCCCACGTGGAGTCACACATGTCACGTGTGGACTCCCACATGTCACGTGTGGACTCCCACATGACCCGCGTGGAGTCCAAGTGGGATGTACTACATGAGATGACGGCGGTGCACAGGGACATTTTACAATGCCTCCGCCAGATGAACAGCAACCAGTCCACACCTCCCTGTGTGCCAACAACATCTGGTACCGAACAAACTGCAACTGCCACAGGGAGGGAGGAGGACTCTGGCGGAGAGTCCCCTGCACCGCAGCAGCCTGCACTTGAGGGCCCCCCCCCAAGAAGAGGGGTCGTCCGAGGAGGGGAAAGTGAGAGGCTGATGGCCAAGCGCAACTCCCAGGAAGCCTGAACCTGTTCTGGATTTTCGCCTTTGTGCACAGACTGTTCACCCTGTTGATGGCAACACTACTCCCACACATTGCATGGGGAGTACAAGTTGGAACAATGTGTCAGACAACTGTGGCCCCGATACTGGGGATCCTGTCTACCTGGACTTTCTATTCATCTAGGAACTTGGGATTGCAAGATTCATGTACAGCACAATCCATCCTATGCACTATTATCACAGATGTATCACAATAAACACAATAATACACCATACTTGCCTCTGTCGTGATTCCAACGTGGGTGCTGTTATGGGGATGATGAACAGCAAAATTACACTGTGTATGCGAACTGCAACAGCAAGGACAACACAGGCATGTGAGTACAGGCAACGTGACACATATGAGGGAGACACACCACCAGGGCTACACAACACATACACACCTAGGCCATCTGACTCATTGCCTACACTGATGTTGCCAGGGAAGACGGTGCAATGCACAGACACCACACCCATTCCCAGTTGTAGTCAAGTAGCCCACAGGTGCAGTAAGCAAATGGCAGTCAAATGTGTGACCACAGACAACGCACATCACTAAGTGAAGCACAGGTTTATTACACAGTAGCAACATGCCGTAACCACTACAGGATGCAAGGTAACCCCACCTGGTAGCGGGCACACAGTCAACAACTGTAGACAGAAGGAAGTCCATGGGTGTGGCGCACATCACCTGTAGGGACACAACAGCTACCAGCCTGGATGTGCAATCACGTCGTCGGTGGACACAGTTGACCAAACGAATCTGAAAGTACCCTGTGAAGGACAGAAATGACACACAGTCAAAAGCAATGCAGTACAGGACAGAACAGCAAAACTCATGCACAATACATGTTACAAGATACCCACCCAGAACCAAGTTAGCATGTCAACACTGTTGGGGAGTACAGCCCACCTGTCACCACACATCGCAACACACATCCTGTCAAGTAGCCCATGGACACACTCCAACAGCACCAGAGCACCACCCACACATCATGCCAACTCACATCATTCACATGACACCTCAGGATACTCACATTCAGCTAAAGAAGTTGGTGATGAGCTGTGTGCGGACATCACCATCACCATCATCATCATCATCGTCACTGGCATCGTGGTCCAGGCCAGGATCCTCCACAGGTGGCGGATGTTGGTCATCGTCATCCTGGATGAGAGGCAACTCCTTCCGCACTGCCAGGTTGTGGAGCATGCAGCAGACGATGATAATCTTGCACACTTTCGCAGGGGCATATGGGAGGGACCCTCCGGTCTTGTCCAGGCAGCGGAAGCGGCTCTTCAGGAGACCAAAGGTCCGCTCAATCACTCTCCTGGTCCGACCATGTGCCTCATTGTAGCGCATCTGGGCAGGTGTCACAGGGTTCCTGAGGGGTGTCAGCAACCACGGCATGTTGGGGTATCCCGAGTCACCTACGGACAGACAAGTGCACATCAGCTGACTTGGAAAAGTGGGCGGAATACTACAGATCAGATCACACACAATGGCACAAAGTCAGTACACACCGACAAGCCAGGCACGCTGGTTCTGCATCTGTGCCATCAACCTGGGGATGCGACTACTCCTCATCACAAAGGCATCGTGTGCTGAACCAGGGAAACGGGCACACACGTGTGTGATGGTCATGTCTGCAAGACACACCACCAGTGCATTGACCGAGTGGTAGTGCTTGCGGTTCCTGTAGGCCTGCTCCTGGGCCTGTGGTGGTACCAAAGCCACATGTGTCCCATCAATGGAGCCAATGACATGCGGCATCCTCCCCAGGGCATAAAAGTCACTCTTCACGTCAGTGAGTCGTCGCAGTCTAGGGAAATAGATGTACCGGTTCAGGAAGAGCAACATTGCCGCCAAGAAATCGCGGAGCACACGGCTGAACATGGTCTGTGACATCCCACCAGCAGACGCCACAGTATGTTGGAAGGTACCGGTGGCAAAGAAGTGTAGGGCTGCCATCACCTTCACCTTGGGGGTCAGCGCTGTAGGATACGGCCGGCCAGGCTGCAAATGTGGGGACAACTGCACTGCCAAATCCTCAATCAGCTGCCTGGTGAAGCGGTACCGTCGGATGCTGTCCCGTTCCACCATCGTTGCCAGGTCTGGGAATGGCCGATGGACAGCAGGAGCCCTGCAGTGCAGAGGAGAAGTAAGCAAGATCGTCAGTCACCCCACATATGCGGCATTGAACACACTCAAGATCCCAACATACATCATCATGAGGCACAACTACATGAAGTGTGCAGTACCGGAACGACATGTATGGTACATACATGGCCAACATCTGTCAACACGGTCCTACAGGTGGCATCAATTTGTCCCAGGTTGGCCCATTGGATATCATGATGCTGTGTCACAGTCACCCCCCCAGTGACATGTGAGGACAGATGTGCCCCAGGCACCACAGCTCAACGACAGGCACATTCCCAGGGACCCTGTAATGCCACATGGACACTGGCATCACCTGGAGTATCATGTGTACACCACAACAAAACAAACATGACCCCCACAGGTAGTGGCCACACTTGCCATGGCAGGAGAGCCATGGACGTCTGTGACACACACGCACAACATCAGAGTCCATGCACACACAACGTGGATGTGGAGACTGTCTCCCATTGTGCACATGAAATCAGAGACATTGTAAACACTACATGCACAAAGACTGTGGAGGGCCATCACTATTGTGCCACTGGGACACCCTGGCTCAAACATACCGTCCCACATGGGACTCACGGGGTATGTGACATGACATACACAAACACCACTGTGAAATGTGACCATGGCACATGCACAGATATGAACAGTTGCACATCACAGTGGTCACGTACACGTAACACCCAGGATCCTGTCCCCATTAACACGTGCACAGCCTGGGGGTGGCTGCCCACAGGTGACACCCACAGGACAACATGTACACCAACATACACACAATAGGAAATGCAGCCTTACATGCCTTATGATAAGGTTTGGACAGGCTGTCGTGATGTAGGTGTGCCCCTCACTCCCTGGGAGCTATCTGTGGCTGGCATATGTCCATCTGAGACAGGCATGCTGACATATGCCAGTCACATGTACAGTGATGCGTTGAACAGCAATGGACCGATCGGTGTCTCCGGCCGGCCCATTGCTTTCAATGTGTGCGGGTACGCGTTGTACCCCTGTGCGCGTTGTACTGCAATGGACCGATCGGTGCCTCCGGCCGGCCCATTGCTTTCAATGTGTGCGGGTACGCGTTGTACCCCTGTGCGCGTTGAACAGCAATGGACCGATCGGTGCCTCCGGCCGGCCCATTGCTTTCAATGTGTGCGGGTACGCGTTGTACCCCTGTGCGCGTTGTACCTCAATGGACCGATCGGTGCGCACCCATTGACAATGGGCTTGCCTGGCAACGGACGCGTTTTCGAATATTCGAACGAGTCGGTTGCTGGAAAATCAGTTGGTCACCCACAACAATGTTGCAAAATCATGTATGTCATGAAGTTGAAATTTTGAAGGATGCTGTGGGCGTGTTTTGGTGCTGCTATTCCATGGATTGGCCAGATTCAGAAGATGCAAACGACTTGGACCTATCACTTTGGACACAAGGGACAGTATCTGCCTCTCCAGCACATATATATTGCTGCATGTTCCCCTGAGAGCCCACTTGCCTGCACTACATGCTCCAGGACGACATCTGCCACTGCACTGCTGCTGTCTCTGCCCCTCTGGACCCTGCAATGGCACGTACTGTGGAGAGAGCCCCAGCCTTCAGCCTTGAAGAGAACCAGGCCCTGCTGGACAGCCTACTTCCACAGTACAGCAAGCTGTATGGGACACCAGGGGAGCAGGTGAGTGTTCTGTGCACTGCCTTTCTGAATGTGCATTTTGTCTGACTAGCAAGGCTGAGAGTCAGCACACCACTGGCTAGCAGGCTCACTGAGTAGTTGTCACCCCCCATAGTGTGTAGTGACTTGCACTGGACAGGTATGGTGCAGTGACAGTGCTTCTGAACAGGGTTTTACTCCCCATGCAATGATACCATGTAGTGACTTCTGGAAAACTGTCCATGGGCAGCCGTGCACTGCCTGGGTACACCATGTGCCCCTGTGATTGCGACATGTATATGCAACTGTGTCATGCACGGATATGTTGCATGTGTAGTAATGGCCTTATCACTTTGTCATCCTGACAGGCTTCTGCCCATCGGAAGCATGAGATCTGGAAGGACATCGTCCGGGCTGTCCGGTCCGTGGGGGTCTACAAGCGCCGGATCCGCAACTGCCAAAAGAGGTGGCAGGACCTTCGGGGCTGGACCCGGAGGATTGCACGGGTCCAGCTGAAGCTGTCGCCTCCTCGCAGGAGGGGCGGAACACGGACCCTGACCCCCACATGCTCAGGATCCTGGCGGTGGTCTTTCCAGACCTGGATGGGCAGCTGAAGGCCAGAGAGCAGCAAGGAGGGGGTGAGTCAAAGACTGCACTGTGTACTCTGTCTAACATGCTATGTGCCCTCCTCGGGCCAGGTTGAACTGCCACAGTACAGCAGTCATGTTGTCCAGGAGCCATGTCCCTCTATTGTGCACTGCCCACTCCTCATCTGATACCCAGGTGTGGCCCTTACATGCAGGGAATTCTGTCACTTAGGACTGTGTCCTTGCAGTTTGCTTGACTCAAGGTGGGAGACAGCATCTGTTTCCCTGACTCTGTGGTGGGCATCATGGGTGGGTCCATTGCTTACACAATGCCTGTATTCTGACATGTATTCAGCGTGTTACTTTGATCTGTGGTCCAATTGCTGAGCTGATCCACCACATGTGGCTGGGGTACCTGGCACACACCCATGCTGCGGGTGGGAACAATGTTTGGGCCCCAGGAGTATGTATATGACGTGTGTCACACATACTTAGCCAGCTGCCTACAGTCCAGGGCTCATCCCTCATTCATGTGGGGCTGGACAGTCATGCCTACTCCAGGCCATACAATACACTCTGTACTCCCACTCCCGTGTATCAGAGGACACATTGTGCACAGTGATTTGACCCCTCAGGTGTCTGCCTCTGTGTCAGTGTGCTGTGGATTAGTCGCCAGGACTGCTGTGGAGTTTCTTGGTAGGGGCTCAGCATGCCACTGGAGATGTGACCATAGGAGACGATACTTGTGTGACACATAGGTGTCTGATCAGCTGCCCATGCAGACTGGGGCATGTAAATGTGAAGTTCAGGCAGCTGTTCCCCATGCACAGCAGAGTGTGAGGGGCTCAGGTTCAGAGGGTAGTGTCACAGGTCTCCCATATGTCCAATAGGTATGACCTGGACAGATGAGGGTTAAGAGGATGTGTTGTGGGGGGGATGTACATGTGCACTTGTGCAGCTCCAGGACTTGCATTCCCCATGACCTACTATTGTGACACAGTGCAGAGTGTTGTTGTCTGGCTGCAAAGTCATACATCACTGAGACAGTGATGTATGACTTTGCAGTCATGCCTCCGCCATGGCATGTGTCTACTGATTGGTGATCCTGCAGGGGAGTGACATGTGCTACATGCACACCATAGTGGCGCTGGCTATCAGGACATGGGTGCATCATGGTGTCTGTCGCTGGTATGCATCACATGCATTTCCTATTTGACTCTGGGCATCCCTTACATCCGTAAACCTGTACTGACTCAGTGGCAAGAGCTGTGATGTGTCCACACCGTGTCCTCTGCACTGTCCAACTACTGTGTACTTGGTGCATGTGTCAACACTGGGGTGTTGCAATCCAACAGACACCAGACAGATGGGTGCAAGGCCATGTGGGATGTGAGTGCCATGCTTGGCATCAGACTGACAATTGACTTCTCCTGTTCAATTAGTGCACTTTTAGCAATGTACAACTAATGATGCCAGGGCTTGCTCTGTGATGTGCTGTGCTCACAGTGGTGTGTGCGTTATGTGCAGGTGACTGATGTCTGTCTGTTTCCCCATTGTTTGCAGATACATCCACGGCCACGGAAGGGGACAGCTCCACGGACCAGGAGGAGCCGGAGAGCCAGACTGGGTCAGCAGCCGAGGAGTGGTCGGAGGGACCCAGTGGCACGGAGGGCGAGGGAGCCACACCGAGGAGTCCTCAGCAGCATCCACCTCAGCTGAGGACCAGAGCAACTCGGAGGATGACTCCCTTGTGGAGGCGGGTGTCAGCAGCCACCACACCCCAGCTAGTGTTGCTGTCCCCGCCACCACCAGCACCACCACCGCCCTCCCATCGGCTCCCATTCCCCAGGTCCGTGGAGGCTCCCATGTCCGGGAGCGTGTCTCCTTTGGGCCAGGCACCGCACCCCTGCCCCTGTGTCCCCTGCTGCCCTGAGTGAGGAGTCTGTGTACCTCCTTCGCCAGCTCCATGTAGGGCAGACAGCCATGCTGAGTGTCCTCCATGCGCACACCGCGCTGTTGACTCAGCTGGTGTCGTTCATGGAGGGCATCTCATCGGGCATGTCTGACCTACAGAGGGGCAATAGGTCCATGGACTCCTCCCTGACGGCAGCAGTGTCCCTCCTCAAACGGTCCCTCACCCCTCCTGCCTCTGCTCCATCCACACTCCCCAGCACCTTACCCATCCCAGGCACACACACACTGGCACAGGCACACACCAGCACACACACATCCAGCACACTGACACACACGCCAATGACAAAACGCACACGCACGCACATTCAGGGGACTGAAGCCAGACTCACAGGGGATGGGGCCCTGGAACACACACACGCATCCACATGCACTGCGCAGTCCTCAGTTCCCTCTCCCTCCAAAGCACCCTCCCTTGCCTCACCTGCAACCCCAAAGTCACAGCAGCTCTTCCTCTGTGACCTCGGCCTCTTCCCCACCGATGAAGCTGCTCCAGCATCCCGGGGGAAGAGGAAGCCCACCCACACGGAGCAGAGTGCCCCTCGCCCCCGGACACCCTCCCCCAGGCGCAGACGGACTGAGGCCCCCACCCGCAAGTCCCCCGGAGTGCTAAGAGCAAGACCCCGCCACCGCCCTGCAGCTCAGGCACAAGGTCTCCGTCCTCCATCCCTCAGGCCCCCACTGCACAGGTGCCCCCACCACACCCTGCCCCAGGTTCCCCCACCCACAGATATACCATCCCCAAGATGCTCCGGCCTTCTCCCCCTGCCACTTGCTCTCCCAGCACCACACCCCCGCTGCGCTTGTCTGTGCCACTGATGTGGTGAGGGTGTCCTCCCCCTCTGTCCAACCCACCTTGCCTGTTCCCCATTCTCCTCCCCTGGAGGTAGGCACTGCAGTGGAGTCCACTACCGCCCTGTCTGACTTGGGCACTGCAGTGGCGGACCTGTCCACCCCATCTGCAGGGTCCACTGCAGTTGTGCCGGCACCCACGACATCTGTGTCATGCCCCCAGTTGTGCCGGCACACACCATGTCAGACACCTCCACTGCAGTTGTCAGTGGCTCTCCAGCACCCACCACCCCTTCCCTGACTCCCCCTGGTGAGCCCTGATCCTGTCCCTGCGGTGCCTGGCCTGCCCCCCGGTTGCCCCTCCTAGTGGATTGTCCCTGGTATTGTGCAGGCATGCGTAGGGTGACATCTGCCAGTGTCACCCTGTTTGAACTTTGACAATGGACTGGCCATTGGCCTTTGCTCTAATTTCTTCTGGACGTCGTTATCAAACAACACATATGCTGAATAAAGCAACTTTCTTTTCTCTAGTGCTCATGCTTCAGATGTACATGTTGTTGGTGCAGCTAACCATGCCCTTGCTGCAGTGATGGTGATATCTGGTCTCATGATTATGAAGTGTTACTGTGCAGGAACCCATGTGGTCCAGGGGGAATGTGTCCTATCATGTGGTGTATCCATGTCATCAATAGCAGCATCTGAGGGTGTCATGTGTTCAGTATTTGGCAATGGGTTTCCTACTTACATTGGCAATTTCATATCTGTGGCTTCCACCCCTGCACATCTGTTGTGCCTGCCATCGTTGCATTTGTCTACTTCCCTGACCGTGTTGCCATCTCCAGTGGACATGCAGGTTTGGGCATCAATGGGGAGGGACTCATCCGTGTAGTCAGTGCAACATTGCTATACAAGTGTGTTGGATCTGTGCTGATGATTCCGTTGGCACATCCATGACCAGGCTGATGTGATGGGAGCCCTCATTTGGTGCTAATTGTTGATTGTGTGACCAAGTGCTCAGCTGACATGATGGGGCCCTACTGAGGCAACATATGGCACAGCTTTCCTCACACAGGAGTGGAGTCCCCTCATGGCAGTGTGTACACGTGTGACATTGCCTGCGCCCAAGGTGTGTGTTGTATGTGCATGTCTGTGTGTTCACTTTCATTCATCTGCGCATGCTGTGATCCCTAGTGTTGTACCTGTTTGTGATGCTTGCTGACTTGAGCTATGTTCCCCCAAAGTCTTCTCCCTGTGTTCTCTGTGATGTGGGTGCATGGCACATTACTGGTCATCAGGGTGTCACCCATAGGTGTGTTTGCTGTCAGGGCAGAGTTTGTGTGCTGACGCAGATGGGTCACAGTCAGGTTTCTCTTTGGCACTTGTTGTTTGCCCCTGTCATGTGATTTCCAGTTTGTGTTATCTTTCAGTGATTGTGACACGTTGTGTGTGTGACTGCTGGCACTCCTTAGGGTCCGGGCTGCAATGTTGGTTGTTGTCTATGTGTGTTCTTTGTGGGTGACCTTGGCTTCTTCATTGGTGTGTGACTGTGGCTGGGATCCCATTGGTCGGTGTGGTATTGCCGTCATGTCCATGTACAGCGTAGTGTGCAGTGTGTCAGACATTCAGGAGTCTTGTTGAGTGTCCATGTGTGATGTGTTTCTACACCTTGGTTCCCACCCACCACCCTGGAATAGTCATGGGTGCATGTGCAATGTCACCAGTGCATGTGTACTTCACTGCTGCACATTGTTGGAGGTCGAGGGGTGTGGTCTTGAGTGTGTGCAGATGAGAGTTGTTGCCCGGCTAGTCCCCTGCCTCCATGTTGGCCTTGGCTTACTGGCCATGCTGATTGATTTGTGCTTGTGTAGGTGTGATGGTAGTTAGTTGCTCAGGACACCTGACTGTGGTTCACAGTGTGAACGACATTTAGCTTTGTCATCACAGTGGTATTTTTATTCAGCCCAGGGTCACCACATTGTGGGGGCCCTGGGGGTGGTGCTGTGGTGTGTCTGTGACTTGCTGTGTCAGTTGTTGTTCCTACGTGCCTGTGTGACATGTGTGTTTTGTGCTCCTCTCACCTGTCAATGCCTGCTTGCCCACATAGGGGATTTGGATCCATGAGTTAGCTTAGTGTGGCAGTGTATGCACATCTGTATGATTGGTATTCAGCTCTCCTCATGTGTTGTGTTGTTGCCTGGGGACACTGGCACCCCCACCCCTCACCTGCTGTGTATGATGACAGTGTTGGTCTGCCTGTTTGTGTTTGTGCATCTGCACCACTGCATTGGCATATCTTGGGTGTGCCATTGGCTGTATGTTGTTTGGTGTGTTTCCCCTGCTGTCCCTGGGACTCCTAGGTCATCGGTCAGCACAGTGATCATGGTTTGTGTGTCCCATTGCTGCCATGGTATGGTATCTGTTCACCTCACATCTGCTGTCTCCACAGGGTATCTGCATTTGTGTGCCCATTGGTGCAAATATGTGGTTCTGCATTCTGATGGTCACTTCTGTCATTGTGTCATTGATGACTGTTGACGGTCTCAGCCCCCATGGGTGTTGTTTGTCTGCACATGGCCAAAGGAATGTTTCATTTGCACTGCAGTATTTGGCTCCCCCAATTTATGTTGCAATGGGACACATACACTACTTTGCCACAGATGAGGTTTTGGTTCTGTGACCAGGAATGATCCATGCAGTTTGGCAGTTGCAGCTCTTTCTTTGTCAACAATTACCTTTTGGTCACTGTGATGATGAGGGTGTAGACCCCATTGCCACAATGGTCAAAATATGCTTCAGCTATGGACCCCACACTTACCTTTTGGTCACTGTGATGATGGGGGTTTAGACCCCATTGCCACAATGGTCAAAATGTGCTTCAGCTATGGACCCCACACTTGCCTTTTGGTCACTGTGATGATGGGGGTTTAGACCCCATTGCCACAATGGTCAAAATGTGCTTCAGCTATGGACCCCACACTTGCCTTTTGGTCACTGTGATGATGGGGGTTTGGACCCCATTGCCACATTGTTCTAAGTGTGCTTCAGCTATGGACCCCACACTTACATTTTGGTCACTGTGATGATGGGGGTTTGGACCCCATTGCCACAATGGTCATGGCCTGCTTGCATTGTGGGTGCCACACACATATATGTGTGGCACATGTGCTAGGGGGTCACATTGTATGTTCAAAGTCATGTTCGGTGTTGTAGGCATTTGACACAGCCTGCTCACACGCTTGTCATGGTGGTGGGGGGATGTCTTAATCTTGCATTCCCTAGGTTGTGGTGTGCTTGTTGTGTCATGCATTGTCCATCCTATGAGTGGGGGTGGTAGTAGTGGTAGGCATCCAGCCCCCCCTGGCTAAGGGTGGTAGTAGTGGTAGGCATCCTGCCCCCCCTGGGTGAGGGTGGTAGTAGTGGTGGGCATCCTGCCCCCCCTGGGTGAGGGTGGTAGTAGTGGTGGGCATCCTGCCCCCCTGGCTAAGGGTGGTAGTAGTGGTAGGCATCCTGCCCCCCTGGGTGAGGGTGGTAGTAGTGGTGGGCATCCTGCCCCCCCTGGCTAAGGGTGGTAGTAGTGGTAGGCATCCTGCCCCCCTGGGTGAGGGTGGTAGTAGTGGTGGGCATCCTGCCCCCCCTGGGTGAGGGTGGTAGTAGTGGTAGGCATCCTGCCCCCCGTGGGTGAGGGTGGTAGTAGTGGTAGGCATCCTGCCCCCGTGGGTGAGGGTGGTAGTAGTGGTAGGCATCCTGCCCCCCTGGCTAAGGGTGGTAGTAGTGGTAGGCATCCTGCCCCCTGGCTAAGGGTGGTAGTAGTGGTAGGCATCCTGCCCCCGTGGGTGAGGGTGGTAGTAGTGGTGGGCATCCTGCCCCCTGGGTGAGGGTGGTAGTAGTGGTGGGCATCCTGCCCCCTGGCTAAGGGTGGTAGTAGTGGTAGGCATCCTGCCACCCTGGCTAAGGGTGGTAGTAGTGGTAGGCATCCTGCCCCCCTGGGTGAGGGTGGTAGTAGTGGTGGGCATCCTGCCCCCTGGGTGAGGGTGGTAGTAGTGGTGGGCATCCTGCCCCCCTGGCTAAGGGTGGTAGTAGTGGTAGGCATCCTGCCCCCCGTGGGTGAGGGTGGTAGTAGTGGTGGGCATCCTGCCCCCTGGCTAAGGGTGGTAGTAGTGGTAGGCATCCTGCCCCCTGGGTGAGGGTGGTAGTAGTGGTGGGCATCCTGCCCCCTGTGGGTGAGGGTGGTAGTAGTGGTGGGCATCCTGCCCCCTGGCTAAGGGTGGTAGTAGTGGTAGGCATCCTGCCCCCGTGGGTGAGGGTGGTAGTAGTGGTGGGCATCCTGCCCCCCTGGGTGAGGGTGGTAGTAGTGGTGGGCATCCTGCCCCCTGGCTAAGGGTGGTAGTAGTGGTAGGCATCCTGCCCCCTGGGTGAGGGTGGTAGTAGTGGTGGGCATCCTGCCCCCCTGGGTGAGGGTGGTAGTAGTGGTAGGCATCCTGCCCCCGTGGGTGAGGGTGGTAGTAGTGGTAGGCATCCTGCCCCCGTGGGTGAGGGTGGTAGTAGTGGTAGGCATCCTGCCCCCTGGCTAAGGGTGGTAGTAGTGGTAGGCATCCTGCCCCCTGGCTAAGGGTGGTAGTAGTGGTAGGCATCCTGCCCCCCGTGGGTGAGGGTGGTAGTAGTGGTGGGCATCCTGCCCCCCTGGGTGAGGGTGGTAGTAGTGGTGGGCATCCTGCCCCCTGGCTAAGGGTGGTAGTAGTGGTAGGCATCCTGCCACCCTGGCTAAGGGTGGTAGTAGTGGTAGGCATCCTGCCCCCCTGGGTGAGGGTGGTAGTAGTGGTGGGCATCCTGCCCCCCTGGGTGAGGGTGGTAGTAGTGGTGGGCATCCTGCCCCCCTGGCTAAGGGTGGTAGTAGTGGTAGGCATCCTGCCCCCCGTGGGTGAGGGTGGTAGTAGTGGTGGGCATCCTGCCCCCTGGCTAAGGGTGGTAGTAGTGGTAGGCATCCTGCCCCCCTGGGTGAGGGTGGTAGTAGTGGTGGGCATCCTGCCCCCTGGGTGAGGGTGGTAGTAGTGGTAGGCATCCTGCCCCCGTGGGTGAGGGTGGTAGTAGTGGTAGGCATCCTGCCCCCCGTGGGTGAGGGTGGTAGTAGTGGTAGGCATCCTGCCCCCTGGCTAAGGGTGGTAGTAGTGGTAGGCATCCTGCCCCCTGGCTAAGGGTGGTAGTAGTGGTAGGCATCCTGCCCCCCGTGGGTGAGGGTGGTAGTAGTGGTGGGCATCCTGCCCCCCTGGGTGAGGGTGGTAGTAGTGGTGGGCATCCTGCCCCCTGGCTAAGGGTGGTAGTAGTGGTAGGCATCCTGCCACCCTGGCTAAGGGTGGTAGTAGTGGTAGGCATCCTGCCCCCCTGGGTGAGGGTGGTAGTAGTGGTGGGCATCCTGCCCCCTGGGTGAGGGTGGTAGTAGTGGTGGGCATCCTGCCCCCCTGGCTAAGGGTGGTAGTAGTGGTAGGCATCCTGCCCCCCGTGGGTGAGGGTGGTAGTAGTGGTGGGCATCCTGCCCCCCTGGCTAAGGGTGGTAGTAGTGGTAGGCATCCTGCCCCCCCTGGGTCAGGGTGGTAGTAGTGGTAGGCATCCAGCCCCCCCTGGGTTGGGGTGGTGGCACTAATTCAGGCCCCTGTGTGCATATGTGGCATTGGTGATGGGCATCCCGCCCCTATGGTGCTGCTGTTGCTGGTGTAAGTATATTCAGATTCCCAGTGTATGTGTGTGATGTGTTGTGTACGTGTTGTATGTGTTTTGTGGTTGGTGTCTGACTTACCTTCTGCGCCGTACGCGTCCGTGCCTGTTCCGGTAGTAGATGTAGAATATTGGTATGATCGGGACGAAGGGATTCATGGTTGGTTCGTGTCGTTCGTCCTTCTCGTTGCTTCGCGTCGTCCTCGTCGCTTGGCTTCGTCCTCGTCGCTTCGCTTCGTCCTCGTCGCTTCGCGTCGTCCTCGTCTGTGCTGTGTTCGTCTCGTAGCCGTGGATCGTGTTGTGGCGCGATTCGGAGCTTATGTGCGCCTCTCCCGGATGCTTTGACGTGCCGTGCGTAGCGACGGGTTCGGCGCGTACGGAAAGCGCATCGTACTTGTCCGGCCGGACGGGGCTGCATTTTCCCTTCCGTGCGACTCGATTCGGCGTTTCCGGATTCGCCTCGGTCGGAGAACAGGACCTGGTCTGGGTGAGTACGGCTCGGCCGGAATTTTTGCTGTTGTGCGCATCGTACTTGCTCGTTCGGTGTGCTGTACGGATCGGTCGGGAAACTGGCTTTCGCATGGCTTTTTTCCTGACCGAATAGTATTGGGTGCGCCTCCGACCGAGATCGGAATCGACCCCACTGTGTTGTAATTGTCTGCTAAGTTTTGTGGTGCTTGTTGTGAGACGTTGTCAACAGCGCAATTGAGGTAGGGACATTTATCTTTGTGTGAAAGTAAGGTGTGTTTGGTATAGTGGATCCTAGTGCACAAGGAGAAATTGTACCAATCCGAGTGATCCAGCTGATTGAGGTTTCATTTGAGTGTGTATCTGAGTAGGTCAGAAAGTGTTGCTCAGAACCATATAGAAATAAAACTGTAGGCAACAGAAATTATTTCCTAGTTTACGACAAAAAGATCATTGTAATTGTTGATTTACTGTTGAAAATTGAAATTCTTTAAGGCTGTACGAGAAATGTTTAGGGGAGTGCTAGAAATGGGATTTCTGGTTGGCTAAGGCTTGCGCCAAACCCAGGCAGAAACCACCACTCTAGTCAGGGCAAGGGAGTTACACACCCAAGATAACCCCTGCTCACCCCCTTGGTAGCTTGGCACGAGCAGTCAGGCCTATCCCGGAGGCAATGTGTAAAGCGTTTGCACAACACACACACACAGCAGCAACAAACTAGGCACACCACAAAAGAAACTCCACACAAGGTTATATAAAAAATAGCCTTTGTATTATCATAAACACATTAGAAACAAAATCACACATTTACACTGTGCCAACTGGCACGGGCAATATTCACAGGGGAATTATATACAGGACCAGGCCAATCGGGCCATGGTCAGAACCATCAGAACAGGTAAGTAAATGCAAATATAAAACACAACCAGTAACTACTGGTACTATAATGACCTAAGCATTATACTATTAGCATTAGACATAAACCCACATTAGGCCCAAACCTCATCAGCATAAACACATTACGCAATGGGCCTCACCTGCATAAACACATTATGCAATAACCTTATAAGCATAAACACATTACGCAAATAGGCACTACCCCAAGACATCATAACATGACATTAGGCATAACCACATTAGGCCCAGACCTCATTAGCATAAACACATTACGCCAAGGTATCACCCACATAAACACATCAGCGTAAATATGATGGGCCTAAATCATTCTTGGCAACATTCAGAGTAGGCAATAGCACATTACGCCATCCTGTAGAGCCTGGCGCTCTACCAATGTCACCAACCTGCCCCCAGGCCAACTGACCTTCCACTGGGGCTCAAATGCCCTATGTCCCAATGTCAGGGCTGCCAATGCAGCAATCACAACGTGCGCACAGGCACTGGCCTAAACGTTGCAGCTGCCCACTACTTGCTGGGCAGCTGTGAAGGGATTGTAGGCATGGGCACCACTGTGCCCTCTAAACAAATATGCCCCCTCAAAGAAAAGAATGGCACTCACTGTGCCTACGGTGTCCCCAATGGGACTCTACGCAAATGTGCCCAATGTTGCAGCTGCCCGCACTCTCGCGGTGCAGCTGTGATCAGTAGTGGAAACACTGGCACCACTGTGCCTCTCAAGCCCCACTGGGACTAACTACAGCCAAGAGAAACCGGCACTGACACTGCTCTGTGAGCACCCCTCGTGGGGACTCCTCAGGCGTAACTGGCACCCAGAACAAAGCCAAAGCACAACCCCACTCACCGGGCCATTTCAGGACTCCTCTAGGTGCCACTTCTGGTACACGCGGGGCTCTCCTCACCACACGGGAGCCCCGCCTTGCCTCTGGTGCTGTGCCGCCCGGTCTCTACGCGAAGGGAAGCTCTCTCTTCGTGGCGCCTCTCGCCGTGCAGGACTCTTCTGGTCTGGGCTGCGGGCGGGGCTCTCACAGCTCACGAGAGCCCCGTGAAGACTTGCCGGCTGTTTCCTCTCTTCACCCGGGCCCTGTCCAGCGCTGGGTGGGCTCCCGCCTGGATTCTCTTTTTACTTCACCTTCCGCATCGATCAGGCCAGCACTGACGCGGGGCTTCTCTTACTCACGGGAGCCCCGCGCTGCTCTCGCAGGGCCTTGGCCGCCTTGCTAGACTTCCTCCTTCTGGCGCAGGCTCGGCCCTAGGTCAGGCCGACGTGCCTGACTTCCGCCTCACGATCGGGGCCGCGGCGGTGATTTTTACCAGGTAGAACGCGGGGTGGGCTCCTGTTAATTAAATAAAGGCATAAGCGGGGTGGGCACCCGCGTCTCTGCCGACTCCGTAAGTGGGGTGGGCTCCCGCCTAATTCTAAATACAAAGCGGGGTGGGCACCCGCAGCTCCTGCATCATGGGGGAATCCCTCACGTCAGGATTCCCTCCAAAAGGACGGGCAGCACAGCGCTGCGTAGCCCATGCTCTTCCTCAGCAACACAGAGCAAAAGGGCTCTTAAAAATAAAAGCCAAGCGCTCACAGGGCGCAAAAGAATGCAGCCAAAGTTCTGGGTCCTGGAGGATGCCAAGAAAAGCAGAAGGGTCCCCAGGAGAAAGTCATTTAGGCATCAAGGGGGCAAGGCAGGGCCCAGGGAGGCAAGTCCTCATGGTAGCACCCCCCTGGGCCCAGCAGCAGCACGCCCCAGCAGGAACAGCACACCAGAACTGAACAACTTCATGGGGTCACAGCCCCTATTTTTATACATCTTTTTCTCTTTGTCTGCAGAACAGGGCTTTAGGGGAACCAGCCAAAACTGGTTCAGGGGGGAATTGGAGCACTTTGTTTTCCAAGCTCCTCTTCCCCTTTGTCAGGTGGGGGCTCAGTGATCTGACACACCACAGGGGACGGAGCCAGCATTCACTAGGGCAGGCACCATTCTATTCAGAGTGAGGGGATTACCCCTCCCACTACTCCTAGCCAAGGTGTCCCATTCAGCCTAGCGCTGACTCACCCTGCCCCTCCTGGAGCCACACACACCTCCCAGCCCCTGTCACTCACAAGCCAGACATGCAATTCACATCAGGCAGGCAGACACATAGCACACAGAAATGCCAACTTCTAAAAGTGGCATTTCTAAAATAGTTATAATAAATCTGCGCACACCATTGCGCAGCATTTATTATCACTATTCCAAATATACCAAACTTGACCACGCTGCGCCTCTCATATCAGGAATTACCACTGAAACACTTATCAGGGAATCCCCAATGCATTCCTATGGGAGGGCAGCCCCACAGTAGTGAGAAACCAAAATGGCTGTTTGTCACTACCAGGACAAGTCACACACTTAAGGTACATGTCCTATCTTCTACCTACAATGCACCCTGCCCATAGGGCTAGCTAGGGCCTACCTTAGGGGTGACTGACATGTAGTAAAAGGGGGGTCACAGACATGACACACACTTTAGGAGCCACGTCACAGCGGCAGTAACACTGTGCGCACAGGCCCTGCAATGACAGAGGCCTGAGATAGGTTTGAAAGGCTACTTTGGTGGGTGGCGCAATCAGCGCTGCAAGCCCACCAGTAGCATTTAATTTACCAGCCCTGGGTATATGAGATAGCGCTTTACAAAGGACTCACAGGTAAATTAAATAGGCCAAACAGGTGTAGACCAATCTTACCACATTTATCACAGAGAGCACACGCACTTTACACTGAACAGCAGTGCTAAAGTGCCCAGAGTCCAAAAACCACCAACATCATGTCAGAAAAATGGCTAGGAGAAAGGCAAAAAGTTTAGGGATGACCCTGCAAAAAGGCCAAGTCCAACACAACCCCCTTCCAGCCAAAACGTAGGGTAGACCAATCACCACCTTGATGGGCTTCCCTGCCTTGGGCGATAGAACACGGACGCGGGCCCGCAACTGCAGGGACACCCTCCAGTTCTACGCCACTCTGAACACACGTGGTTCCCTATGTCAAAAAGCTCTCAGGACCAACTAGGTTACCCCACTGGTACTCCCTAGCTGTCCACGGCCAGGACCAGGCCCTAGGCCACCCAGACGTCACTGGCCCTTGCCAATCCACAGAGTGGGGGGCGGTAGCCCCTGGCATATAGTAGCCATTCTCCACTCTTCCTCCCATCAGGGCAGTTCCAAACTTCCACTGATCCTCCAGCCTAGGGTCCGCACCCTCTGGCTGACCAGAAGTCACGGGTGAGGCTCTTCTCCCCCTAACTCTTCTTCTGGGGTTCCGTACCCTCCTCCTTGGAGAGGCACCCTCAGAACACAACTCTCCTTCCAGCTGAACTTCCAACAGGAGGACAGCTCACTCAGGCCCATGGAAACTATTTCACTTCGGAGGTACACAGCACACAGCAAAGTCCCTCTTCAAGCAGGTGGGGGGACACAGCACACAGCAAAGTCCCCTTTCCTCTTCCTCAGTGGAAACAACAAACTGCAGGTGAGCCCCAGAACACACAGCAATGGCAGTCTCCTCAGTCTCTTCAGCTGATCCACTTTGGCAGAGATTCCTTCTTGACCTGGAAGTTTCCTAATCTCCCAACCTAGGGTCTAAACCCTCCCTCTGCACCCCTCTCCTGAGTTCGCACCCTCCCAACTGGAGTGGTACCTCTGGAAACCAAACCGGTCAGGACACTGTTTACAGTCATCCTTCCCTCCAGGTCAGGCTGAACCTGAACCTGGCCTCCCCAACCTTGGAGCTAAACCCCGCAGCTGAGTACTTTGCCTGGCACGCCAGGACTTCTGGGGGCGCACACAGCACCCCCGAGGGTAACACGACTCACGTGTTGCGTGATAGTCTGCCTGGCGCAGATCTCCCGACCCCTGTCCATCTGACAGTGCGCGAAGATCCCCCAGGACAGAAGTGGTGTCACCATGGTCACTTCTAGGAGACGCAGCCCTTATGGCTGGCCCCTGACCCACTGGCTCTCCCACTGGGGAACACATCCCCCTCTCACCCCTCACAACTGGAGCGGTACCGCCAGATACCAGGACCGCTGGAGCTCTAGTTACAGACACTCCACGTCCTCTAGACACTGGGAGATCCTCCTCAAATGGCCTTCAAGTACAGCCTAGGCCCCCGACCTGGCGCTCCCTTAGGGAACCCTCCAGGCCCTGAGACTGGGTTTCGGGCCACCGTGGGACACACCGTCCCACACTCACTCCGTCTCCACTGAGACAGGACGTGAGCCCCTACACCCCTCCCATTCCACTGGGACCTAGCTGGGCTACACTGAACCTCTTCCACCACACAGGACCGGAAGATACCCAAGCCACTACTTTTGGAATCACTCCCCAATGCCTCTTCAGACCCTCTAGCACACAGCCAGTGGTCTGCCTCCTGTGCAAGCTCCCTGGGGTCAGAGAACTTACACCCCAACAGGTGTTGGCGCAACCCCGGAAAACAATTACTGAACAAGTGCTCTCTGACACACAGATTGAACAGCCCTTAAAAATCATTTGCTGTGCTAACCAGCACCCATTCGTCCAGTGCAACACAACATTCATCCACAAAACTCCCCCCCAAGACTGGTGAGACAGTTCCCTCCTGCCCCTGAATCTCAACCTGTACCCCTTTTACTGGGAACCAGGTACCATACTCTGGGAACGGGGAATGGAACTTCCTGCACTGGACACCATATTGCTGCCACCACTGGATCCAACCCTTACTGGTGAATCCAGACAACTCAAACTGAACTCAGGGGATAAACTACCCTCCAGAGCTAACTTTTTCTCCTCCACACTCCCTTTCTTCCCTCCTATCCACCCACTCCTCTGGGGACAGGAAAAGGGATGGGGCACTGGACCCAGCAAGGGACTCCCTATCTATGGCATCCTCCCCACCTACTGGCATCCCCGCCCTGTCATTTTCTCTCTTCTGCCACCAAAATAAAAGCGCAGAAAACACCATTTAAAAATGACACTCTTGAGGAGAAAGACAAAATCAGTAAAAATAATCCCCAAGCATGTGATTAACTAAAGGCAGAGTTTGTAGTGCAACCAGTTGTCACTGTGGTACTGCGCAAACGCAAGTCCTATCCTCACCGCTGACAACCAATGTTAGAAATGGGATTTCTGGTTGGCTAAGGCTTGCGCCAAAGCCAGGCAAAAACCACCACTCTAGTCAGGGCAAGGGAGTTACACACCCAAGATAACCCCTGCTCACCCCCTTGGTAGCTCGGCACGAGCAGTCAGGCCTATCCCGGAGGCAATGTGTAAAGCGTTTGCGCAACACACACACACAGCAGCAACAAACTAGGTACCCACAAAAGAAACTCCACACAAGGTTATATAAAAAATAGCCTTTGTATTATCATAAACACATTAGAAACAGAATCACACATTTACACTGTGCCAACTGGCACGGGCAATATTCACAGGGGAATTATATACAGGACCAGGCCAATCGGGCCATGGTCAGAACCATCAGAACAGGTAAGTAAATGAAAATATAAAACACAACCAGTAACTACTGGTACTATGATGACCTAAGCATTATACTATTAGCATTAGACATAAACCCACATTAGGCCCAAACCTCATCAGCATAAACAGATTACGCAATGGGCCTCACCTGCGTAAACACATTATGCAATAACCTCATAAGCATAAACACATTACGCAAATAGGCACTACCCCAAGACATCATAACATGACATTAGGCATAACCACATTAGGCCCAGACCTCATTAGCAAAAACACATTACGCCAAGGTATCACCCACATAAACACATCAGCGTAAATATGATGGGCCTAAATCATTCTTGGCAACATTCAGAGTAGGCAATAGCACATTACGCCATCCTGTAGAGCCTGGCGCTCTACCAATGTCACCAACCTGCCCCCAGGCCAACTGGCCTTCCACTGGGGCTCAAATGCCCTATGTCCCAATGTCAGGGCTGCCAATGCAGCAATCACAACGTGCGCACGGGCACTGGCCTAAACGTTGCAGCTGCCCACTACTTGCTGGGCAGCTGTGAAGGGATTGTAGGCATGGGCACCACTGTGCCCTCTAAACAAATATGCCCCCTCAAAGAAAAGAATGGCACTCACTGTGCCTCCGGTGTCCCCACTGGGACTCTATGCAAATGTGCCCAAACGTTGCAGCTGCCCGCACTCTCGCGGTGTAGCTGTGATCAGTAGTGGAAACACTGGCACCACTGTACCGCTCAAGCCCCACTGGGACTAACTACAGCCAAGAGAAACCGGCACTGACACTGCTCTGCGAGCACCCCTCGCGGGGACTCCTCAGGCGTAACTGGCACCCAGAACAAAGCCAAAGCACAGCCCCACTCACCGGGCTGTTTCAGGACTCCTCTAGGTGCCACTTCTGGTACACGCGGGGCTCTCCCCACCACACGGGAGCCCCGCCTTGCCTCTGGTGCTGTGCCGCCCGGTCTCCACGCAAAGGGAAGCTCTCTCTTCGTGGCGCCTCTCGCCGTGCAGGACTTCTCTGGTCTGCGCTGCGGGCGGGGCTCTCGCAGCTCACGAGAGCCCCGTGAAGACTTGCCGGCTGTTTCCTCTCTTCACCCGGGTCCTGTCCAGCGCGGGGTGGGCTCCCACCTGGATTCTCTTTTTACCTCACCTTCTGCATCGATCAGGCCAGCACTGACGCAGGGCTTCCCTTACTCACGGGAGCCCCGCGCTGCTCTCGCAGGGCCTCGGCCGCCGTGCTAGACTTCCTCCTTCCGGCGCAGGCTTGGCCCTAGGTCAGGCAGACGTGCCTGACTTCCGCCTCACGATCGGGGCCGCGGCGGTGATTTTTACCAGGTAGAATGCGGGGTGGGCTCCCGCTAATTAAATAAAGGCATAAGCGGGGTGGGCACCCGCGTGTCTGCCGACTCCATAAGCGGGGTGGGCTCCCGCCTAATTCTAAATACAAAGCGGGTTGGGCATCCGCAGCTCCTGCATCACGGGGGAATCCCTCACGTCGGAATTCCCTCCAAAAGGATGGGCAGCACAGCGCTGCGTAGCCCACGCTCTTCCTCAGCAACACAGAGCAAAAGGGCTCTTAAAAATAAAAGCCAAACGCTCACAGGGCGCAAAAGAATGCAGCCAAAGTTCTGGGTCCTGGAGGATGCCAAGAAAAGCAGAAGGGTCCCCAGGAGAAAGTCCTTTAGGCATCAAGGGGGCAAGGCAGGGCCCAGGGAGGCAAGCCCTTATGGTAGCCCCCCCCCTGGGCCCAGCAGCAGGATGCCCCAGCAGGAACAGCACAACAGAACTGAACAACTTCATGGGGTCACAGCCCCTATTTTTATACATCTTTTTCTCTTTGTCTGCAGGACAGGGCTTTAGGGGAACCAGCCAAAACTGGTTCAGGGGGGAATTGGAGCACTTTGTTTTCCAAGCTCCTCTTCCCCTTTGTCAGGTGGGGGCTCAGTGATCAGACAAACCACAGGGGGCGGAGCCTGCATTCACTAGGGCGGGCACCATTCTATTCAGAGTCAGGGGATTACCCCTCCCACTACTCCTAGCCCAGGTGTCCCATTCAGCCTAGCGCTGACTCACCCTGCCCCTCATGGAGCCACACACACCTCCCAGCCCCTGTCGCTCACAAGCCAGACATGCAATTCACATCAGGCAGGCAGACACATAGCACACAGAAATGCCAACTTCTAAAAGTGGCATTTCTAAAATAGTTATAATAAATCTGCGCACACCATTGCGCAGCATTTATTATCACTATTCCAAATATACCAAACTTGACCACGCTGCACCTCTCATATCAGGAATTACCACTGAAACACTTAGGGGCCGATTCCGATTCGGGCCGGAAATCTCCCCGACCGAGCCGGACCCGGAGAGATTTCCGACCGAATCGGACCCGTGCAGTCCGACCGAATGAGTACGATGCGCACGTATGCCATCGGACTCGAGTCGGTCGGACTCCCATTGAAGTCAATGGGAGCCTGTCGTACAACGCGTACGCGGGCTCCCATTGACTCAATGGGTGCGATGCGGACAAGTGCGCCCCCTACAGCGTGTACGCGGCGAAGCGATTCGCGCCGTACACGCACAGGTGAGGGGACCCATGGGTCCCCCTGTGTGCGACTCGCGCGGCTACGCGTACAGGGGGTCCGACACGGACCCCCAAAGTACGGCTCTGACAGCTCTTTCGAGCCGGAGTGCGCGGCTCGGTCGGACTGCTCGCGGCGCGCATCGTACTTACCCGGCCGGGGAACGGCTCCATTGCGCGGTGCGAGTCGTGTCCGTGCGTGTCGGTCGGTGCGGTTCGACCCGGGATCGAGTCGGTCGGAGCGGTCGGGACGCCCGGACGAGTCGGTCGGCGAATACACATCGTACTCGCTCGCCCGGACGCGCATACGGATCGGTCGGGAAATAGGGCTCCGAATCGGATCCGGTTAAGCCGAATCCGATTTGGAGCCCTACCGGCCGAGATCGGAATGGGCCCCTTGTCAGGGAATCCCCAATGCATTCCTATGGGAGGGCAGCCCCACAGTAGTGAGAAACCAAAATGGCTGTTTGTCACTACCAGGACATGTCACACACTTAAGGTACATGTCCTATCTTCTACCTACAATGCACCCTGCCCATAGGGCTAGCTAGGGCCTACCTTAGGGGTGACTGACATGTAGTAAAAGGGGGGTCACGGACATGGCACACACTTTAGGTGCCACGTCACAGCGGCAGTGACACTGCGCGCACAGGCCCTGCAATGGCAGAGGCCTGAGATAGGTTTGAAAGGCTACTTTGGTGGGTGGCACAATCAGCGCTGCAAGCCCACCAGTAGCATTTAATTTACCAGCCCTGGGTATATGAGATAGCGCTTTACAAGGGACTCACAGGTAAATTAAATAGGCCAAACAGGTGTAGACCAATCTTACCACATTTATCACAGAGAGCACACGCACTTTACACTGAACAGCAGTGCTAAAGTGCCCAGAGTCCTAAAACCACCAACACCATGTCAGAAAAATGGCTAGGAGAAAGGCAAAAAGTTTAGGGATGACCCTGCAAAAAGGCCAATTCCAACAGGGAGATGAAAAGATATCTCTTCAAAAGGGAGAAGAGGCACCACCTGAGGATATGCAAGGGCATTATATGTAGGACTCGATACATGTATTTGGCTTAACCAATGGCATAGGATCACTGAGAAGGAAGGTGCATTGATGGTTCCATGCTATGGCATTTTTTATTTGAGAATCATTGAAAATATGAGTAGAATATTGTGCGAAATGAAACAGCCTACTAGACCCACATAGTACGAAGCACTTAATGCTTGGGAGCGAGCAGCTCATGATAGGCAGAAAGAAAAATATCAGGAGAAAGGTGGTGCATACTTATGCTGATGCTAGATGGGATGCAGAACAAAAAAAGTGGAGACCACATATGATAGAGGGAACTAGACTGTACCCTGCATTAACAAGCAAAGAGACAGAGACAAGAAAGGAAGGAAGAGAAGAAGAAAAAGAAAAAGAAAAAGAAAGGGGAAAAAGAAGAGCGTGAGGATGAAACCTGTCAAAGCAACTAAAGTGATGATCTTTTGAATGCATTATTGTTGTCCCATCCACCCCAAGTAATGAATCTTAACAGGAGGGAATGAGTGGTCCAGGTGTCAGTGGAATTTATGGAGTAGCTATGGTACCAGTGAATACAAGTCCTAATGTGATGGGAGGGAATACATGGATCAGTACCACCATTAACCCAGTTGCTTTGAACGCCCCAGATGCACTTACTGTTCCGGTCACTATAGGTCCTATTGTCGCGCGGTATAACCCTGTATAAACAGGGAACACAACACACACTTTGGTAGTTCCTACTGGAATGGGTGCCACAGGTAACAACCTTATGGACCCGAGAATGGGAAGACTGTTACTAACTTCTTTAGTCCAGACTCAATATAATATCCCTTGTGCTGCAAGTGCAGACCCAACCATGAACCAGACAGGATTCACCTGGAAAGGGATTGCTCAGGGATCACTAAATTTTAACATGTCTATGTGCAGTACTCCCGTGAGCGTTAAGGTAGGTCAAGACTAGGAATAGTATCTACTGCCCCTGTACAACAGGCTGCTTCAAGTGTGCAGGAATTTGATAAGTGGCTCCAAAGGTTAGCTGAAAACCCAGGAGAATGAACAAGTTCATGTGTGACCAGAGAGACAATTCAGTCCACAGTGAGAGACAATACAGTGGGTTTGGTTAAATTGAAATTAGAACTGGGTGAGATGATAGTAGGAAACCTTCACTTTCTCAACTAGATACCTATCAAGAGAGTGAACTTGCCTTCATGTGTAAGGATATTACCAGACGTGCAAGGCAGATTCATGAAAGGTTATCAGTACTAGCACAGAAGTACGAGGTTGATTTGACTTGGACCAAGTCTTTGCAGAAAAGTTACTGTGTAGGCTTTGGAGAGGATGACATAGCTAGCATGAGAACATCAAGAATGAAACTACAGATTAAGGAATTAATTGGTTGTATTCAAGAATGGAGTGAACTAGACAAGTGGGAAGGCAGATGGGCAAAAAAGAAGGATAATAAGAAACTAGTTGGAAAACCTCCTCCGTCCACAGAGGAGGGAGAGTGTACCTCAGGTGTCCATGTGCCTTGGAGTAGGAGTGATCTTGCATCATTCACAAATGATTTTCCAAAATTGAGAGAGAAAACAGTAGAGTGGTATACTCAGGTTGAACGATTTGTGGAACTTTCAAAGATCCCGTGGATAGATTTGAATACCTTCTTTGACATTGTGGTACCAAGTGATATGTGGGCAGAATGTAAAGTGTCTGTGAATTGGCCAGAGAGAGAGCCTCCCAGAAATCCAATGACAAATGCCTAATCAGAGTTGGTGATGAAAAAATATCAGCAGGTTATAACCTTTATGAAAGAAAAGGTATCAGCTAAAGGTATTGATTGGATTAAAATTAACAGAACAACCCAAGAGCCTAATGAGTCAGTGCGTGCTTATTCTGAAAGATTGTTGAAGGTGTTTAACCAGTATAGTGGCACCAAGAACCTTGAGCAAAAATATATGGGAAATTTTGTGTTTCAATGTGTGTTAGGATTGAGAAGTGAGGTTGTCTCAATGGTTAACCAGCATTTGATTTGTTGGCAGAATAAACTGATCAAAGATCAAAGTACTGTAGTGATGGGATTGAGATCAGGCAATAAGCGGTGGAAGAACATATTGATGGTGGCACAGATGAGAGCTGCACAAAGAGGAAATCAGAGGCAACCTTTTGTAGAGAATGGTGGTCCTATGCACAGAGTATATAAACAGGAGCACCTGTGAGGCAGGGTGGAAATGGATTTCCATAGCAAGGTAGAGGCTGCAGTGCTCCAATTGACCCGAGTACTGGAATTGTTGTGGCAACTTTGAAAAGATCAAACCTGTGCCATTATTGTAATAAGTTGGGCCATTAGAAGTGGGAACGTCATCTTAATCCAAGTAACATGATGAATGGAAATGAGGTTCAGAACTCAGGATTCACACACCTCAAGATAATAACCCCATACAGTTACAAAGTGTAAAGAGACCTAGGGTGCAAAATTTTACTGTGTCCCAAGCCCCAGTGATGCAAGTTCCACAATCCCCGATGCCACAGCAGAATGTAAATGTTTCCAGATTTATCCCAAATCGAGTCCCACATTTGAACCAGAATCCCTTCCTATATTCAGGGACACTTCAGCAGTACCCTATGATTGAAATGTCTAATGATTATGGGTCTGACTTGTCGCAATGACGATGCCTGAGGGAGGAGGAGGATTGCATTGCCATTTGGTCTGTCGACTGTGCCTCAAACCTTAACCACGGTATTGGCCCCTGTAGTGGCTGCGTTGCAGCTTAAGGGAGTTTCATTAATCCCTTATATCAATGATTGGCTAATGATAACCAGAATACGTGGGCCCTGTTGCTTAAAGCCAAAAGACTAGCTTTCGTGAAAACTTTAGCGCCGCTATTTTCTTTTTTCCTCTAGAATTGGTAATAAACCATTGAACGCCCTGATTGAGATATACAAGGACAAGTCTGTCCCAGTAGTCACTTATAGTAGTGATGTCTGGGGCTACTTTAATCTGAGGGAGCTTCAAGTGGTAGAGAATGGCTTTCGTAGGCACCTGTTAGCAGTTCCATCCTCTACCCCAGTTTTTATGGTTCATGAGGAACTTGGGATGCCCTATCTCTCAGATCTTATTGCACTCTACTCCCTGATTAGGTGGCTTAACATTTGGGTATGTCTGGAAAATTTCCTGGGAAGAGAAGTAGTTCAGGATTGTTTGAAGCTTGATGGGTGGAGGTCAATTAGATGGCTGACATATATTAGGTATACCTTTGTTAGGTTAGGTAGGCCTACTTTGTTTGACTCACCCTCCTCTATCTTTAAAGCTGATGTTGCGTGGACCAGAAACAACTTTTTACTGTGGAGGTCATTGGAGAGGTAAACTATTGAGCTGGAGAAACCTATGGTACAAGGCCGTGCATTAATAAGAACAGGTCCTGCTATTGAGTCGTATTTGCTCACTACTATTAATGTCCATCATAGATTTCTCCTTACCAGATTCAGATTTTACCAGTTTTATATGTTGTTAGCCTTTCCTAAAACTGCTGACTGGAGTACAAAGTTAAGTCCCTGTGCTTGTGATAATTTTCTCCCCAGGACCTATTGCACTTTGTTTTTTTCTGTGGCTATTATGAAACACCCCGAAGAATGAATCTAATTGCATTATTAAAAGCTTTGTAGTTTGTACAAGTAAAACCTGCACTATCATATTTATAACCAATCCCAGTTGGGTTTTCTACATCTGCTATCACTCGCTTTCTTGCCTCGTCTTTAAGGTTAAGAAAGTCGTTTGATGAAGGGAGTGTCGACATGCAATCGCTGTTAGTCTTTCTGGGAAGAAGTTGCTTATGGATATGTAATTTATATTATTATTGTCCTTTGTTAAATGTATTTTAAGATGTGCTTCTTTAAATCTTTAGATGTGATGTATAGTTTTTTAATGTAATTTTATTGACATAAGTCACCTACCGATGAAGTTCCGGTATGCTTTTTATGGATATAAGCGGCTCATTGCCATAGCATTTGTAATGTTTTATTCTTTGTGTAAATTGTGTGTATTTATTTATGTCTATTGTACATTTATGGTCTTATTTAGACCGCATAAAGTTACTTTGAACTTGAACTTTGATTGGCTAATCTGTGGTTCTTGTTTTCTAAAGGCTCAGGATGCAGTGTCGGTAACCATGCAGTTTCTGCAGTCTCTGGGTTTCAGGATCAACCTCGGCAAGTCCCATCTGATGCATTCTCAACAGAGACTTTATTGGCACCATGTTCGACACACAGCAGGCCAAGGTGTTTCTTCCTGCGGAAAGGATGTGTGTTCTGCAGTCAGCTGTCCAGACCTTGGTGTCTCTGTCCTCTGCTCCGGCTCGTTTCTGGCTTCAGATTCAGGGGCTGATGGCAGCAACCACAGCAGTGGTTCCTTGGGCTCGGTTTCAATTAAAACACATTGTGAATCATTTGTTGGCTGATTGGAGCCCAGACTCGGGCCTTTATGACTTTCTAGTTCCTTCCTATCCGAGGATGGTGAAGGCCCTGGATTGGTGAATGAGTTCTGCGAACTTGACTGAAGGGGTTCCTTTTCAGCTTTCCCCTTCTCTGCTACTCACGATGGATTCCAGTCGGGGTGGATGGGGAGCAATACTGGATTAGAGGGAGGCTCAGAGTCCTTGGTCCAGGGTGGACACGTGATCCAATTCTATCAGCTTCGCCTTCAGAACCACTGTCCAGTGGTGCGCAATGACAATTAGGTGGCACGTTGCTACCTCAATCGGCGGGGGGAACCAGGTCAGTTCAGTTGAATTCCCTGGCATCTCAGATCTTTGCATGGACAGAATCCCATCTAGTGTCCTTGACTGCAGTAAACATCTTGGGGGAACCTCCATGCAGATATTTTGAGCTGCAATTTGTTTTCGATGGTATCCTTCCATCTGTCAATGACTCTGTTCAAACAGATATGCCTGTTCTGGGGTTCCCCATGGTTGGATCTGTTCGCCAACTGCTCCAATGCATTGCCTCCCCTGTTCAGCTCGGATCAGGCCAACCAGGGGGCTTGGGCGGTGGATGCCTTGTTGTTCCCATGAACGAAGGGGCTGCTTTATGCTCTCCCCCCCTCCAATTCCCCTCCTCCCAAGGATGCTGCAGAAGATTCAGGAGGAGACGTATTGGTGATTTGTGCCCCTTTATGGCCACGTCACCCCTGGTTTCCGTTTTTCGGGAATTGTCAGGGACTCAGTTTTGCAAGCTCCCTTTGGTCCTATCTCCTCTGCAGTCTCCCCATCTGTCCCTCAGTCAGCTCTGCCATCTGCAGTTGATGGCTTGGTTCTTGAACTGCAGGCCATAGAGAGGCTTGGTTGTTCTAGTGGGGTAGGGGCTGACATTCAGTCCTCGAGGAAGCAGGCTACCATTTCCTCTTTATCATAAGAATTGGGGTTCCTTCCGGAAATTAGCTTCTATTCATGATCTAGTGTCTGGTGATCTTTTTCATATTCATGATTTTCTCCAGGATGGGTTCCTTAAGAATTTAGCTCCTTCTACATTGCTCGCTCAGTAGTGAACTATTAGAGCTTTTCGGGGTCCATCTGGTGATTTGGGTGACTTGTTTCCTTTGGTCACCTGGCTGTTTCAGAGGCTTAGACTGAAACAGCCTCCTCTGCATTCCATTTCTCCGGTATGGGATTTAACCACTGTTCTTCTTGGGTTACAGCTGGCCCCTTTTGAAACAATGGATACCTGTCTTTTGCTGTCGTTATCTGCAAAATAGTTTTTTTTATGGTCATTACCTCCACTAGGTGGCTAGGGGAGCTTGGAGCTCTGGTTATTTCCTTCTCTTACCTCAAGATATTTTCTGACAGGGTGGTTCTTGGCCCTGATACAGAGTATTTTCTAAAGGTCAGTTCTAAGTTAAATTTGCAGCAAGAGCTGATTTTACCTGTCTTTGAGTTTTGATGGAGTCCCTTCTTCCCTTGATGTTAGGTGTTGTTTGTTGTTTACTTATGGCATACTGAGGATTTTCGCAATTCCCAGTCTTTGTGTGTCTCCTTTGGGGGTCTCGTAATGGCAATAAGGTTACCACATCCACCTTGAGCTGCTGGGTGCAGCAGGCTATCTGTCAGGCATACTCTTCTCTTGATTTGGTTCCCCCTTCTTCTGGGCATGGCAGGTCCACTAGGTTGGTCTGGATTTCCTGGGCCGAATCAAGTAGTGTTTTCATCGAAGAAATATTTATGGCGACTACCTGGTCCTCTTCTGATACTTTTTTAAAGCATTATCATTTGGATGTTGACACTTCTATTCCCAGTAATTTTGGTAATGGAGTTTTGACCACTGCAATGCAGTAATGTGTTTCTATTGTAAATAAAATTGTGTCAGCGCAAACCTCCTTTGGTCTCTGGCTTGTGATTTCCTCATGATGTTATGACTGGGACGAGGAGGACAGTATGAGGGGGTAATGATTTCATTTACTTACCGGTAATCTTTATTCTCCAATTAGGTCCTCCTCGTCCCAGCCAACGACCATTCCTTCCCTTCCTTGAGGTTTACTTTTTTCGCTTGTGAACTTACAGGAGGAGGGAATGGAGGGTGGATATTTTGCCTGTTTTATGGCCATAAAGAAAGGACTAGTGTGGTAGGTGCCTGTCGAGGGCGGGAAAGCCCTCATGATGTTTTGACTGGGACGAGGAGGACGTCATCGGGCTAATGAAGATTACTGGTAAGTAAAAGAAATCACTACAGCTAATCTCCACCTTTGTGACTCAAGTATAGGACAGAACTGAAATCGACTTCGCGATAAATTGGGGGCTCATTTTGCTATAGTAAAAATTCACTGTACAATCTACCATAAATTCAAGTTATCAGCAGCATTTTAATAATATCTATTTTAATGGCTGTAGCCTACTGGTTGATCACGAGTATACTTTAGGGTTGTTTTGAATGCAAATAATGTGCAGAAAATTTTGTGCAATGGGTTGTCACTGTTAATAGCACGTAAACTTACTGGCTAGCTGAAAACTGGAGCAAATATTTTAACATATTTTATGATGATTAAAGAAACAGTTCATATTTGCAACATGTTTTATTAAGAGGGTTAATTGTTGCCCATGTGTGCAATTTGTTTCAAGACTCATTGTTGGTGTAGTGAACAACCGTTTAAAGCACGCAACAATTTATAACACTCTAAGGCAGGCTTTTTGGAAAGATGGATCATTATATTAAATCTGGCCAGCATTCAAGTTAATTAGAGTGCGAGTTAGGGGTTTGCAGAAAGGTAAATACTTGTATTTTGCAGCTGGCAATTTTAGAAAAAAAATTATGTGAAAAAGAGGCTGCTAAATCGGTCCTACAAAAGAGTGGGAAAAAGTTCTTGCAGCTGCTCAGTGCTACAAGAATAGTATGTAAAACACTACTGGTTAATAGCCACGCACTATACTTCCATGTCGACAGACGTCCTACCAGTCGCGGTCCGTGTAGGAGTGCCAGCCGGGCGGTGACGTGGGGCGGGGGAGGGGCAGGGTGTGGGGTAGCAAAGTACGGATTACGGACCTATACAGGTAAGTAAACATTTAAATCAATAAAACGAATTTCGTTGCGCGCACTGCATCGCCAAATGCGATGCAGTGCGCGCAACGAAATTCGTTTCATTGATTTAAATGTTTACTTACCTGTATAGGTCCGTAATCCGTACTTTGCTATCCCCCACCCTGCCCCTCCCCCGCCCCACGTCACCGCCCGGCCGGCACTCCTACACGGACCGCGACTGCGTCCTACCATGTAAAAGACAGGGACAGTACTTGCCAGAGGCAAACTACCAGTACAAGACTAGCAAACAGTGGAAGTTTACTCATCATCACTTGTCATTCAGGGCAGCATGAGTGTTAGTGGGTAAATTTCCCCACTGCAGTCAATGTACTATCATTACATGGCTGAAGCAGCATCTTTTATGGTGGGACTGCCAAGTGCAGGAAATCGTGGTGCACAGCAATGCCTATGCTTTTACTGGCCAAACACAAGCAGATGATGGACGGAGCGCTGAAACTTTTCAGACACTCACCCCCAGTCACAGATCTTGGTTGACTCCATCTTCGTTCTTTAGCTCACTTCGCCACCCCAGTTTAGACCCAGCCATATGCAAATCAGTCTTGACCCTGTTCCTAATGGTAACAGTCCATCCTAAACTGCCAAGCCAGATCTTCCCTGGACCTCGCCGGGTCTGAACTGGAGTGACGGCGTGAACTAAAGAACAATGATGGATTAACCTGTATTAACCCAGATCTGTGACTGTGTGTCGGAAAAGTTTCAGCGCTCTGTCCATCATCTCCTTGTTTTTGCATGGTACGCCCTAAGTGGGAAGGGTATGCCCAGATCTGGGACCCTTGCTCACTTTGCCACTGGATTCAAGCTAGCCTGGCTGATGAGGGGTGTTACCCCAAAACCGGTCCCAGGATGCTTGTTTCCGGTGCACCGGTCTTGTAAGCACGATTGTTATGTGGCGTTCCTGCAGAAGAAGAGTAGGCCTGTGGAATTTTCAAAAGTGCATGTCGACATTGTAGAGTCAAGGAGAAGGTAAGCTTCATGTTCGATGAGGATTAAGAGTACAGAGTATAGGCTGGTGCAGTCATGCACAATTAACTCAAAAGTGAGAACAATCTTTTGCCACCAATCCAAGGCAAGTAGCAGCATGTACCCAGCTGATCAATTGCACAAATGTCAATTGTGTGCATTCACTATGCGACATATGTCCAGTGACATTCCCTAAACCACAACCAATTAATTAGAGTTGGATTGACATTTGAGCCAGCACACTATTCCCCATTTTCCTAATCAATGTACCTCTCTCCAGTCCACAGGAGTAGGTTTCTTTGAGTCATGATGCTTGTTTCCCTATAGACTTTGTTCTTAGCTTCCCTCTTCTGGCTGTTAGGGTAGTATTATGACCGTCCGACTCTGAGTCCTGTCCCTATGCAAATGAGATAGACCTGTAGTTTTGGTGAAGAAGAAAAAAAGTATTTGAGGATTTTGTGTATTTGTGTTAACTAAACTGACTGGTTTCTGAAGAACCTGAAAAAAAAGTAGTGCAAGAAAGGACTGGAGTGAACCATGCAAAATAATTAGAGCGAAAGGTGAAATCAAGGCAATCATTCAGGCAGAATCATCCACCAGGCCCCAAACATTACAAATCAAGTTTACAAATTAGTTACCACACCCTCCCGGCCACCACATGAATCATAAGCCACTCAATATATCACTCACTGTTGCATAGTCACGTATTCCAAGTGTGGTAAACTGCACATTTGTGTATTGTATCTTTTCTTTTCCCATGGAAGCAACAAACATGGGAAGTCTTGTTGTGTTATTAATGCTCTTTACTGACAGGCAGCCCAGCTAGGAAATGAAAAAAAGAAGGATAGGGATGGGAGGCATTGTCTTCATTTCCTTTTAGCGAATAGGGAGGATTCTTCTGTACACACTGGTTCACTCCATACACGTGAATAACTGGGGCTGCATAAGTCAGACACCATACATATAAATGCTCTACAATATCCACCTACTGTTGTTTTTTTTTTTTTGTAAAGCAGTTTGACAATAATGTATGGAAATTATGTTATGGCCTGCTTAGTAAGGAAAGTAGAGTTTGTATTCAAACTCAGGGGGTTCGCCCAGAAGTTGATCAGCTAACACAATTGAGTCTGACCCCAGTGCCCTCCTCCTGTGCTGTTTCAGGAACAGTGTATTCTTGTGGTAGGAAACGTTTGTTCATTTTTATCATGGTCAGTTTCACCATGTTTTGAGGCAAGAGACTGGTCCTTCTGACTGTGACAACTGTGCCAGCTGCACTGAAAAGTGCTCTGAAGACACACTGGGCACAGAACATGCCAGACACTTTATTGCCAGCCTGCTGAGCTCTAGCCATTGTAACATCTTCCCAATCCCACTTCCAATAGACCAATGGGGTTTGATCCAATAAGACTGCTTTTGGGTCATCAAGATAGTCTTAGACTATCCTCTGAATTGAAGGTGCTGCAACTTTCTCGACCTTTGATGCCTTAGCCACTGTTATTTTATGTTATGTTAAACAGTCTTGTAGAGTGCACAGCTATCCAACAAAGGGCTTCTCAGCACTGACAGAAGAAGTTAAACTGAAACACAGGGTTAAAAAAATATATATCATCCGAAAATTATCAGTTCTCCCACGCTACCCCAGTTCAGGAAAGACTTCAAGACCTGGCTCTTGAAGGACCCCAGCACTTAGATGGATCTGCGCCCCACCTCCCCCCAACACCTTGAGACCCTCACAGGTGAGTAGTTGAGCTTTATAAACCCTTGATTGATTGATTTATAAGAGGTGGGTTTTTAGTTGCTTCCTAAAACTTAACAAATTATTATTTGACCTGAGCTGAAAATGAAGAGTGTTCCATAATTTGGCGGTGAGTAGGCAAATGAGCGACCTCCTCCTCTTGTTCTCTTGATTCTGGGAACATCAAGAAGGGAGAGGTCATTTGATCTTAATGCTCTGGGGGCTGTGTGTAGGGTAATGAGGTGCTGAAGGATATGTGTGCCTGATGAGTATTTTAACCTATGAGCAATGCATAGGGACTTGCACTTGACTTAAGCCTTGCCACTTTAAACTAAGCCATTGTAGAGGTTGGGTACGATTCTTCTGTTGCTGGTGATGATGGTGATGGCTGTGAGACAACAGCACTGCCCTCTCTGGAGGTTGAAGGCTGCACACCAGAACGTCTGTCCATGCCTCTAACTTCCAGCCCTTCTTCTTCAAGGTCTTGTTAAGTGAAACATACCCTTCTGAAAAAGGAATTAAAGTAGCCAGTGTTTTCTGTACCTTAGATCAAGTATAGGGACACATATATACTCTTTGGAGGACATGATCTCTATTTCAGCCCTGAATTAACAGCCAATTGAAGGATTAAACTGTGAACCAACTCATATGCTTCTTCATTCACACCGGCGAACCTTTGCTACAATTTTTTCAACCTGGTCCTGTAGCAGATGCAACAATGGGATTTCTTGGCTCATTGTACTGTCCTCCTTGCTGACTTCCCGTATGAAAAGCTCATAAGGAAGTAGCATTTATGTCAGGCATTTGACTAGCCCCCATTTGCCCATCTTCATGGTCATGCTTTTCCCAGTTGCATCCCCTCCTCTTTGAAGGACATAGTCATGATCGGTCTCTACTGTTCAAACAGACATTGCAACATGTAGTACATTGAGTTCCAACGTGTTGGCACCTCATGTATGAGGGATTTTACAGGTACTGTATTAACATGCTGAATTATCCTCAACTGCTTCCAAGATTTGAAAGAATAACTGAAATAAGGGCAGATTCTTTGGCAGGTGACCAGTATGTTGCTGACCATGTCTTCTTTTTTGAGAAAGTTCTACACAATCAGGTTGATGCGATGCACCAACCACAGGACTCTGAAATATCCACTATCTGCCATGGCCTTGACTATATTATTGCCATTGTCCGTGGCAACAAATCCAATTCTGTGACTTCTGGATCAAAGCCATTCAAACACCTTGCTTTTAAACTCTTCCAACATGTTTGCAGCTGTATGGGATTTCTTTATGGTGAACATTGCTACTGTTGCAGGTCGCCAAATGCCCTTAAAACTTTCTTCAGTGCTTAGACCTGCAGATAGCTGTTGCCTAACCCCCACAAAAGAGATCCAGTGTGCAGTGATACACATGTAACCAGTTGCCTGACAACTGGTCCACATGTATGTCAGCAGGTGGATAGTGTGAACAGCACTCTGATGCATAGCTTGGCCAACCAATTGCAGCACATCATGATGGAGAACGAACTGGAACTCTGGCAAAATAGGCCTGGCTGGGAACCTTCAATTTTAGGCAGATGGCTTCCACAAATTCAAAAATTCCCACTCCTTCCACAATAGAAAAAGGGAGGAGGTTCAGTGCTAGTATTTTAGCCTGCTTCCCGTTGTACAAACATGCTGTTGGGAAGTTGCGTTCGTAGGGCCCTTCCTGCCTAAACATGCCCATAATAGTAGGTTGGATTTTTTCTTTTGTGGTGCCACTGACACAGGCGACTTCCAGAGAGAACCAGGAGGGGATAGACTCAATGTGCATCCTGGAAGAATTTCTTCATGTGGTGGAGGTGTCTGCATCTGAGTCTTGTGCCATCTGAAGGTTGCTAATGCAGGTGATGCTGGCAGACTAGAGGGGACAGGCTGCTTTGTGTAATGCAATCATACTCTTCTTCCTCATGACCACCTTCTTCTATCACCGTGCACTCAGCTGCTCTCCCTCTCTCATCACCACCATCACCTATCTTTTTAAGGTGCTCCTCCCAGCAGATTGAGTGTTGATTTCTCAAATGGGATGCTTGGCCTCCAGTACTGTAGTGCAAACCTTGCTTACCTATGTGAGCACTCGCATGGCAAAAGAAGCATATTGCATTGTTTTCCTCCTGCTTGATAATCATAAAGAAGTCCCAAACTGAGGAGGAGAACTTGTTTGTGTGCCACTGCCAATGCCTGAAGAACTAAAGCTAGGTGGGTGTGCCATTTGCCTCTCTGTAGGGCGTACTTCGGTTGTGTAGTGGTAGATACAGGACTTAACAGGGGCCATACAAATATGGAAGCTGGCGATGATGGAACCACGTCTTCCCTCTGAGCAGGTTGAATGGGAGGGCTCATCTTGGTGTCCTCTGAGTCACCCTCCATACTGACAATCACTGGCTCATCCGGATCACTGTCACTTTCCATAAATTCTAAGGCTTTCAGGAACTCTCCTTTTCCTCTGTCTCTTGGGGCAAGTCTCGGACTTTGACAGGTTCCAATCCATGTCTAGATCTTCTTGAAGAAGATGATGGCCTACACTATCTTTTTCTTGCTGGAGATTGTAAAGGCAGTGATTGAATAGCAATATCTAGCTCAGGAAGAAGCTCAACCTCCTATTCTGGTCCCACTCAAGAAGAACTGTTACTGGCTGTGGCTCCTGTTGTCCACTTTCCTGCGACAATTAGTACTAGTTTGCGGTCAAGACAAATTCAGTTTAGAATCACTGCTCGTTACCATGACTGCAGTGGCTGCACCGCTGAGAGACATGACCTTGTGCTTACCTTAGGCTGGGGTGGTTCTGTTCATAATGCGGGAGTGGTGCTCCCTGCCTTTTGCTGCCCAGAGGAGGGTGCAGCAGGTACACCACATTTCTTGAAAAAGGTGGAGGCCGGCACACCAGTATATAGCAACAACATCCTTCTTCTCCTCTCTGGCCACTTTCTTGGCAGGAGCATCCTTCTTTGGGGCCATATTCAAGTTCTTTCTTAGCTCTGGCAGTTGCCTCTTAGCTGCACAAGTGGAATCAGGGGAGAACTCAGCTGGTGTGCATTGCTGATAGCTTTCTGTATGGCTGTATTGTGTGTAATGATGTCACTTATGCACCTATAAGTAAACGAACAAGAAAAGAAATCTGTGAAATGTTGCATTGGCAGTTTGAATCTACTGACAACCTAATTTAGTGAGGTCACATCACAAATAATTAACAATAGTGGATCCATTCCAAAGTATAATAACATAATAGTTCAATAACATACAGATTGGAAAGTTTACTTTATGTGTCTTTAAGGCCTTTGAGAGGCCTGTGGCAGGCTGCAGGTGCAAGGCAGGCCAAGGAAAAATGGCAGTATAATGACCCTTAAAAAAATTATTGCTGGTGTGCGTCTCTGTCCTATGGCAGCCAGCAGGGCAGGTAAGGGAAAAATGGTATAATGATCCTAAAAAAAAATATTGATGGTGTGGGCCTATGGCAAGAAGCGGTTGCAGGGCAGGGCAGAGGAAAATGGAATAATGATCCTTCAAAAAATTATTGCTGGTGTATGCTTATGGCAGGTGGCAGATGCAGGCCAGGCCAGTGGCAAATAGAAGAATACTTAAAAAAATTATCGCTGGTGTGAAAATATGGTAGGAGGCAGGACAGGCAAGGCCAGGGGAAAATGGAATAATCCTTAAAAAGTTATTGCTGGTATGAGCCTATGGAAGGCAGGGGGTGCATGGAAAAATCATCTAATTGCAAAATAAAATATTGCTGTGCCTCCTTGAGACTATGAGAAATCCTCTGGGAGGCAAGGAGGTGCAGGGGAAAATGGAAACAAATTTTAAAAAACACTCTGCGTACATACTACAATCATCCTCAAGCACATTAAACCCACATCAGGGAAAAAATGAACAAAAAACAAAAAGGCATAGGCCTCTTCTATCACTGTCCAAAGAAAATGGCTATGAAAAGTGGAAGAAAATGATTTACACACTGGCTGTCCAAAAAGGCTGCCAGCAACATGTTCATAGCAACAAGCAAGGAGGCATGGACAACAAATAAAACATGCAGGCCTATAGCAAAAGCAAAGCACACTGACTACATAATGGCCTCGGCTATATGGCCAACAAAGGCAAAGGCATGGTAAACAAAGAACACATGTAGGCCTATGACAAAAGCAAAGTACACTGACTACAAAATAGCTGTCATCCAGATGGGCACCAAGGGAACAGGCACTGACAACAAAGGGCCTTATCACGATATCGTTCGAACGTGCATCCGACTGACACCGTTGTGGAATGGAACCGCCCGACCATAGGTCGGCGGTTTCACCCGTAGGATTTGGATGTGACCGCCCTATGGGTGGTCAGAAACACACAGTTTTCAATTGCAGCTTGTGAGGTGGGCGGAAGATCCCCACAGCACTATCTACAAATGTAAAATGGATGTTTTTTGACATCCCTGTACTGTGTGGCAGGCACCATGCGATGCCTGCCACACGGTGCAGGGATGTTTTAGGGGGTACCATAGGTGTCCCCAGGCCCCATAGTGAAGGGCCAGGGGGGAAGGAGACCCTGCTATGGGCCACCAAAGTCATTTTCTGCCTGCCTTTCCATGGTGGGTGGATTGCCATGAAAGGGCAGGTAGAAAGTGACATCATAATCCCTATGGCAGAGCCGAGGCTGGCTCTGCTGTCATTATGGGATTATGAGTCCTTATGACACTTCGAGGGGCTCCTTGAGCCTGTCAGAAGCGCAGCAGAATCCCCCCACGGGTTTCCCACAGACTGCTGTCATTGTTATACGGCGGTTGGAAGGAAACCTTCGATGTTGGGTGGAAAGCCTCCGACCAGCTGTCGGATTGGTTTCCGCCTGACATTGAAATCGGGTCCATAGAACAATTGCAAGCATATGGCAAAATCAAGGCACACTGACTGCATAAAGCAAAATGCCCACGTGCCACATGGCATGGTCAGCAAAGACAAAATGGTGGCTTATGGCAAACACACACGCTCACTGGCCACACAAAAAATAGCCAATAGGCCAGCAAAGAAAGGAGGCATAGTAAACTTTGAAGAAAACACTACTATTAATTCAGCAATGCCAAAAATGAAAATAAATTATCTGTCAACTAACCACAAACATCTCAAGAAGGAATAAAAAATTACCCCACCAAAATACTATAACACACTTTGCAGAAAAACGTAAAATACAAAAAACACATTTTGCATTTAATCCAAGGCCCTCCCTAAATCAATAGATGTTAAAAATATATCACATAAATGACAGTTATATATATTTATATATACATCTGTCACCATAAAACTATAAGCTCTGCAATCTCCCCAGTTCTCTTGTCTCTGCTTGTATTTGGAAAAAAGAAATTGTTTTGCTACCTGCTATAGAGTTGGTGCTCCTTCATGCTTTGATTTTGTGGCACTTTTAATTATTGTGTCCAGAGACAATAGACAGGGCTTGAGCTTAACTCAATAAAGTGAAAAAAAACAATCCAATAGTGTGATAGCTTTTGCTTCCGGTTATAGTGCAAAAAATGTAGTGCCCTGGGGGAAAACATTTTTTATAACGTTCATGCAATTATCAAGGTGCTCAGCAAAGCTTGACAGTGTGCTTTAAAATCACTTGTTCTCTCACTTAGAGTGCCCTCCTCTTATCTCCCCAGCCTCCCCCCCTCCAGAATCACATACTCCCATTTACCTGGCTGACACAAAAGTCCTTCTTTGGTTTCTATTTCAGGTACGGCATTGGATTCGGCCTAGCAGCGGACTCCTGGTCAGTCATTCCCTTATTCGGGTGGGTCCCCTTCAATCTGACACATCCTCCCCAGATTTTCCCAATCAGGCAAAATAAAGGAAAGGGGAAAGGAAGTTAGCATTTCGATGGTTCTTCCCTTTTGCTCATTTAATAGTGAGACACTCCTTCTCGATAATGGGATAGGCCACTTCCCTGTGAAACAGTTTGCAACTGATGAATAAGACTGGTCGCTGTTCACCATTGTCATCACTCTGGGAGAGGACTGCCCTTAAGCCTACTTCATAGGTACCAATTTGCAGGATGAAAGTCTTCTCAAAATTGGGGGACTGCAACACCGGATTTGTGGTGATCACTTACTTTAACTGGTGAAAGGCCTCCAAATCTTTGGCAGTCCGTTGCTTAAACTAACGGTTAGTGTTTTTTTAAGGAGGTCTATTAAGGGGCTTGCTATGTTTGAATACTGAGGTATGAATCTGTGATAATAACCCATTAGTCATAGCAAGGCTCTTACTTCTCTTTGTTTTTAGGAAAGAGAGTTGCAGTGGTAGCTCAGACGTTTTCAAGTTTGGTTCAATTAACCCATTTGCCAGCACATAACCCAGGTATTTTGCCTTGCTATAGACAGCCCTTGTCTTTTTATCATTAATGTGCAGGTTAGCTTTTTCTAGGTCTCCTAAAATGGCTTGGAGGTGGACTAGATGTTCTTTCCATGTTTTGCTGAATATGACAATATCATCTAGGTAAGCCTAGGAGTACTCTTGGTGAGGTTTTAGAAGCAGATTCATTAATCTCGGGAAGGTTGTAGGGGCCCAATACAACGTAAAGGGTAGAACGGTGAACTGGTACAGTCTATAGGGGGTGGAAAAGGCTTTTTGCTCTCGATCTTCTAGTTTCAGAGGGACCTGCCAGTAACCTTTCATAAGGTCAATGGTGGTTATAAACCTAGCTTCCCCATGTCTTTTGATCAATTCATCAATGTGGGGTAATGAATATCCATCAAACTTAGTGATGTTATTCACTGCTCTGAAGTTGATACAGACGCGTATGCTTTTGTGTGGGTTGGGAACTAGCACAATAGATGAACACCAGTTACTCGTCAATGGCTCAATGACTCTTATCTGTAGCATTTTGTCTATCTCGGCTTGTATGGCCTGCCTCCAGGGAGCCATATTCTCTAGGGTCTCTGTACGGTTTGTAAGAGCTTAGTTTTTTGGGACTCAAAAAGAGCATCGCTTACCGGAGGTTTGTCTAAGGAGCTGTGGGGAAGGTGTATTGGAACAGTGGCATGGATTCCCTTTGGAATTGGGCCTAACCATTTCTTCAAATTGATGTGATACATCTGTTCTTTATTTTGGGATATCTCCTACTTACAAGTGACTTTCCCAATTCTTTATATGATTTTAAGGGGTCCCTGCCACTCATTTTCTTTTTGGAGTCTGGAAGGAGGACTAGCACCCAATCCCCAACTTAATATCCCGTCCACTTTCTCCCTTTATCATATAAGTGTTTCTATTGTCTTTTAGTCTTCTCTAGGTGAGTATGGGCCAAGTCCTGTAGTTTTCCTACTCAGTTTCATAGTTAACAGGTATCGCCCAAGAGACTATCTGCTTCTTCCTCATCATCCTTTTCCCAGGCCTCTTTTCTAACCTCAAGCAAGGAATGGGGCTTCAGCCCAAAAAGCAATTTAAAGGAGGAAAAACCCAGGCTAATTTGAACTTGTCACAAAGCACAAATATTGCTATGGGTAACAACTGGTCCCAATTCCTTCCTGATCCTTCCAAAATCTTCCTCAGAGTAAGTTTAAGGGCGCTATTGTGCCTCTTCACTAAACATCGATATGGGGATGATATACTGAGGTCCTAATGTGCCTTGATATCTAACTGTTTACAAATTTGCCTCATTAATTGAGACACAAAAGGGGTCCCTTGATCGGTCAGGATTTCTTTAGGAAACCCAATCCGTGAAAATAGTTCAAATAAATGCTGGGCTATTAGTATTTCTCAAGGGGATGGCCTCGGGGTATCGAGTGGCATAGTCGACAGCCATCAGTACATACTGATACCCTTTTGAGGACTTAGGTTTCAGTCCAATAATGTCCACCCCCACTCGTTCGAGAGGCTTTCCACAAATTTTTGCGTTGCCATATTTCACATTTATGGCAAAAAGTTTTTTATTTGTGCCATTATTCCTGGCCAATAAAAATGTTGTGAGATAGCTTGAGTGGTCTTTTTGGACACTGTATGGCTCACAAGAAGATGTGAATATGCAAAGAACAATATTTGCTCTATAAACTCCTGAGAAACCATCTTGTGGGTAAAGAATATGGATCAGGGAACATAGTTCACTTCCACCGGTTCTTCTCCGGGTTTTTCATTTTGGTAAAACCTAGCAATATGTCCCCACTTTTTAATTTAAAGAACAAGGTCTTTAGAGTGTTGCCATGAGCTCCTCTCTCCTTTCGAAATTGAATCTGATGGAAAATGCCCTTCTTTGAAGGGTCACCCCAAACAATTTGCCTTTTACCTCCTATTTTTGCTGATTCTTTTTGTTGGCCTTAGGACTCTGATCACTTTACCACTGCTAACCAGTGCTAAAGTGCATATCCTCCTCCCCTAAACATGGTGACATTGGTGTGACATTGGTGTATACCTGATTGGCATATTTAGTGTACCTGCCAGTCCCTTGTAAAGAGGTATACCATATACTCAGGGCCTGGAAACTAAATGCTACTAGTGGGCCTGTAGCACTGATTGTGTCACCCACATAAGTAGCCTTCCAAACCTGCCTCAGGCCTGCCATTGCAGGGCTTGTGTGTGCAGTTTACTGCCACTTTGACTTGGCGTTTGAAACTACTTGTCAAGCCTCAAACTCCCCTTTTACTACATATAAGTCACCCCTAAGGTAGGCACTTGAAACTCCTAAGAAACCATCTCCTGGGTAAAGAATATGGATCAGGGAACATAGTTCACTTACATCGGTTCTTCTCCGGGTTTTTAAATTTGGCAAAACCTAGCCTCAGGGGCAAGGTGCCACTTAAGTAAAAGGTAGGACATGTGTGTTTAGTCTTGACATGTCCTGGTAGTGAGAAACACCCACATTCATGTATCCCTACTGTGAGGCCACCTCTCTCATAGGCTAGCATTGGGAATTCCTTAATAGACTTTTAAGCTGTAATTCTGGATCAGAGAGGAGCAGCTTTTTCATGTTTCCTATCTTTGGAATGGTAATGATTAATCCTCTTTCTGGTGAAGATAGATTAAACATTACTGTTTTAGAAATGCCACTTTAAGAAAGTGTTACGTGTAAACCAAACCTTCACTGTAAACCAAGTGATCCATGCTAAACCAGTCGACTTGTCAGATTAGTTATCATAATCTCTCTATATGTAGAATCAATCCGGAGACAGGTAGATTGCACTGAATACTTTTATTCATGCATTTTCAAAACGCTTTCTGTAGCCAATCCAGGCTTTAACATGAGCGTGTGCAGTCAATCATATTTTACAACAGGACTTTTGGTATAACCCAATGCATTTCGAACCTATCTGGTTCTTCATCGGGGGTCGCTGTAAAAAATTAGAAAGATACGCTTAGCCAACTACTCTGCTTAGTGCCTCAAGAACCAAGAAACAAAAGAATCATAACCCTTAACCCCACCAAAAATCACCTCCCTTAACCACCCTCACAGTCACCCCAACAGCTCAACAATGTGAAACCCAATGAAAACAAAAACCTACTCTCATATCCTGCACCTAATTAATGCCTAAAAACTCATATTGCCCCATAAACTACCCCTTATCCATTCAAAACTAAAATTAAAACCCTCATCCATCACAGAAACCAACTTAACTTCTATTTACCTTGTGAAAGCCAAAATCGGCATTGTGATCTCTTCATGCCTCCACTCGTGTTCAAAAAATCAATCCCAATGCTCACTCCCTCCCACCTTTTTAACCGCTCCCTCAGGTGAGCTCAATAAAACCATGTGACTGCCTAACTCAAATTAGAACAAACTTTTTTTTTTTAAAACAAACACTACTACAAATCCCATAATGCATTACCCCTGCTGTGCATGAACCGAACCTAGTTCACCCTAAACAGTGAAAAGCTAAATAAATAACACTATGTGCATGAGAAAATAAACCTGAATATTCAACAGTACATAAAAAACGTGCTATATAGAACATAACATTGCCGGAGGTTAATGAAAACAGTGAAATTGTCTATGATAGTCCAGGAAATGATACCACCCGTTAAATGTTTGAATCCACCATCCTTCTTAATCAGAGTAATAAATTATTCATTAGTTCAGTCAATTTCTAATTTTTTACAGCGACCCCTGACGAAGAACCAGATAGGTTCGAAATGCATTGGGTTATACCGAAAGTCCTGTTGTAAAATATGATTGACTGCACACGCTCATGTTAAAGCCTGGATTGGCTACAGAAAGCGTTTTGAAAATGCATGAATAAAAGTATTCAGTGCAATCTACCTGTCTCCGGATTGATTCTACATATAGAGAGATTATGATAACTAATCTGACAAGTCGACTGGTTTAGCATGGATCACTTGGTTTACAGTGAAGGTTTGGTTTACACAGAATATTTTTTCCTCTCAAAGCAGTGCAGCAGCTGGGGCCGCTAAACGCGGCACCTTTTTTCTGTGTCTTTGACATACTGTGATGGGACGATTCACAGTGCTGTTTTGCACGCACGTATATTGGCAGTTTCAGCAAAAACTCACAAGAAGATAAGGGAAGGAGTGCATTCGCTATTCTATTTACATTTACTTTAAGAAAGTGGACATTTCCCTGCACTTCTATGTGTGCCTGACAGCCTTTCTCCAATACACGTCTGCGGTGGGTGACAGCTATACTTTGTGCATTCCCTATAGACAGCCACAACACAGGAATGATAGGTGTGTCTGAGTACCTATCTACATACATCTGCATTCTGATGGCCTTGCCTGGGCAGGATAGAAGGGGGATCACTGTACTTGAATAGGCAATATCTTGTCACCACACAAAGGACTGATTATCCCCCACAGATAGCCTGGCAGACTGGACTGGGTTGAAAGGGATAGTTAGGCACTTCAAAGGCCTACTTCGAAGTCACCCCCACATCAAAGGCACTTTTGGGTATAAGTACTGTGTCTCTGACCCCCTAAAACAGACACAAGGATGACTTGGTCTTATTTATCTCTCCACTAGGCTGATTCTGAGGACCTCCCGTCGGTGACCTCAAGAGAAAGTCAAGCCAGAGATAAGTGTTTATGGTCTGCAATTGGTTTCTGTTCACTAAATCTGTTTTCCTTTCTGTTTAGGTGATCCCCTTCTATCTCTCATCAAAAACCTATAAGCTCCACAATCTCCCCAGTGCTCTAGTCTGTGCTTGTATTTTGAAACAAGAAAGCTTTCTGCTTCCTGCTATAGCGTTGGTGCTCCTTCATGCATCGATTTTGTGCCCCTCTTAATTATTGTGTTTAGAGACGATAGACAGGGCTTTGGCTGAACGGGATAAAGTGATAACAACTCAATAAAAATCGATTTAATCCTAAATCATTAGCCAGATCAGTTGGCCTGGCCAATGCTGTTTTTAAAGGAACAAAGAATGCACTCACTCTAGGGAACTGCTTTGACTCCTAATCCTTTTTTTACTCTGCATGTATAAATATCTACCCACTTCCCTTGATAAATTGACTTTTTAGCTCTAATAGTCACATTTTTTGTCACAAAGTGAAATGTTCATCTTGATCTACATTTGTAAGCCCATAAGAGGGAATGAGTATTTTAAAATTCATATTTGAGCATTCACCGATTGTATCTTATGTACTGTAAGGCCCAGATTCACAAAGGTTTAGCGTTGGGTAAGCAATACTTTTTAACGCACACCAGACACTAAACCTGTTTGGGGATTAATAAAACCAACGCAAATTGGTATTTGCGTTGGTTTGTATGGAAAAGTAACGCAAAGCAGCACAAAACGCTGCTTTCAATTACTTTGTGTCAAGGGGGTGTTACATGGGAGGTACATGGGCGTAGCATGTAACCACCCATGCTTTTTGACTCAAAACCCTATCTACTAACATTAATAGACAGGGTTTAGCGCCAAAAATTAATGCCGCTGAATAGCAGGCATTAAAAGGAGAAATGTTTTCAAATCTCCTTGTTTTTCCGCCTTTGCATGTGTGATGCACTAAACAGCACACTTACAAAGTATGAAACTGTTTTAAACTTGTCTAGCCATAGTATTTTGTACAGGAAGGGTAACCTCCCTGTACAAAACCTATGATAGACTCAGGCATGCACCCTAGCACTATGGCACTAAGTTGTGTGCCTGGCGCACGGCAGCGCAAATCAGTACCGGTGTTAGAGGGAACGGAGGAGATTGTCATATCTTTGTGAATATGCCGCTCTCCTGCTCTCTCCCTGTCACGCAACAATCAATCAATCAATCAATCAATCAATCAATCAGGGGTTTGTTAAAGCGCGACTACTCACCCGTAAGGGTCTCAAGGCGCTAGGGGTGGGAGGGGGGTGCAGGTTCCATCCATCAAGGAGGGGGTCTGTCGAAGAGCCAGGTTTTGAGGTTTCTTGCGAAGATGGGGAGCGATGTTGTCTGTCTGAGGTGGAGCGGAAGGGCGTTCCATGCTTTGGCTGCGAGGAAGGAGAAGGAGCGGCCTCCCGATCTGGTCTTTCTGGTGCGGGGGACGACGGCGTAGGAGAGCTGGGCTGATCGTAGGGTCCTTTGGGGTGCGTGGAATTTGAGTCGGCTGTTCAGGTATGCTGGTCCGGTGCCGTGGAGGGCCTTGTGTGCGTGGGTGAGCATCTTGAAGGTGATTCTCGCCTCGACAGGGAGCCAGTGGAGTGTGCGCAGGTGCTGGGAGATGTGGCAGTGTTTTGGCAGGTTGAGGACCAGTCTTGCGGCGGCGTTCTGGATGTTCTGTAGCTTGCGGGTGAGATTTTTGTTTATTCCGGCGTAGAGTGCGTTGCCGTAGTCGGGTCTGCTGGTGACCAGGGCGTGAGTGACGGTCTTTCGGTGTTCGAGGGGGATCCATTTGAAGGTCTTATGAAGGAGGCGGAGGGTGTGGAAGCAGGAAGACGAGACAGAGTTGATCTGGCGGTCCATTTTGAGCTCGGAGTCCAAGATGATTCCCATGTTGCGTGCAACACACCCCAGCCTCTTTGGGTACTGAGTTGTGTTGTTTGACACCTTTATGAATCTGAGCCTAAATCCTTTAGGAAAAGTCTATATTTATTGAAGTAGCAGGACTACAATATATGTTGATAGTTTCAAGTTAACTGCTACAGGGTTTTGCCTTTGTAAAAATGGCATTTGACAGGTAAAAAACAATATAATCTTTAACAATAAGATGCTCAGTTATCTGACTCTAAAATGCAGCATTTTTCTTCTGCTTTCTGCTCCGTTTCACCCTTTATTCTTTTCACCTTTTTACTCTTTATATCTTTTTCTTTTCTTTTTTTACCCTTTCACTCCTTACTTTTTTTCCTCTTCTTTGGTTGCTTCCCCCGTTTTTCCCGCCGCTGCTGCCCCCGTGGCCCCTCCCCCCCAGCGCGACCAGCCCGAGCCAGTTCCCCTCCCCGCTCCTGCCTCCCAGCTGTCCAGCCCTCCCCGACCCCTACTTAATGGCGGCCGCTGTGGGGACAGGCGAGCAAGACCACTGACTCATTGTCAGTGAAACTGCTCTCCCACCCTCGCAGCTCACCATTAAGTGAGGCCTCTCCTGAGCCCCTGCACTCCCTTAGTATTGGTGTTCGAGGCCCTCCTCCACCCGCAGGTTATACCTGCGCCTCATCCCTGGTGGTCCAGTGGACCTCTGACTCCTTTCTCTCGCTTCGCTTTCTGCCCCCTTCATCCTCTCCTTTCTGCTCCGTTTTCACCCTTTAGCTTCTTTAGCGTATTTTTTTCACCCTTTCACTCTTTAAAGCATTCTTCTTCTGCTTTCTGCTCCATTTTTCACCCTTTAGCTCTTTTCACCCTTTCACTCTTTAAAGCATTCTTCTTCTGCTTTCTGCTCTGTTTTCACCCTCTAGCTTCTTTAGCGTTTTTTCACCCTTTCACTCTTTAAAGCATTTTTCTTCTGCTTTCTGCTCCGTTTTTCACCCTTTAGCTCTTTTCACCCTTTCACTCTTTAAAGCATTCTTCTTCTGCTTTCTGCTCCATTTTAACCCTCTAGCTTCTTTAGCGTTTTTTCACCCTTTCACTCTTTAAAGCATTCTTCTTCTGCTTTCTGCTCCGTTTTCACCCTTTAGCTTCTTTAGCGTTTTTTCACCCTTTCACTCCTTAAAGCATTTTTCTTCTGCTTTCTGCTCCGTTTTCACCCTTTAGCTTCTTTAGCGTTTTTTCACCCTTTCACTCTTTAAAGCATTCTTCTTCTGCTTTCTGCTCCATTTTCACCCTTTAGCTTCTTTAGCGTTTTTTCACCCTTTCACTCTTTAAAGCATTCTTCTGTTTTCTGCTCCGTTTTCACCCTCTACCTTCTTTAGCGTTTTTTCACCCTTTCACTCCTTAAAGCATTTTTCTTCTGCTTTCTGCTCCGTTTCACCCTTTATTCTTTTCACCTTTTTACTCTTTATATCTTTTTCTTTTCTTTTTTCACCCTTTCACTCCTTACTTTTTTTCCTCTTCTTTGCTTGCTTCCCCCATTTTTTCCCACCCCTGCTGTCCCCGCGGCCCCTCCCCCCCAGCGTGACCAGCCCGAGCCAGTTCCCCTCCCCGCCTCCCAGCTGTCCAGCCCTCACTGACCCCTACTTAATGGCGGCCGCTGCATGGCCGCGCCACTGGCACGCCAAAGGCAAGCCCGTCTGAAGCCTGTCCGTGACCCGACCGCGACCAGCGCCAGGAACCCTGGACCTCCGCACCGCCAATGCTACAACACAGCAGCACTCCACACACTCAACCCAGGCCGCAACAACAACTGCAAGCTAGCATCACCAGCCGACACCCACGGTCCCTTCAGCTGTCACCGCTGCCGGCACACCTGCAGCACTGCCAGGAACACGGACCCTGCACAACACGCCCGCAAGAACACAACCGAACCGAAGACCCTGCAATGCATCCTCCTCAACGTCCGATCACTCCACAAACACGCCACCGAAATCTGGGACCTCCTCGAAAGCACCTCCCCGGATGTAGCATTCTTCACTGAAACCTGGACCAACACCACCTCGGGACCGGACATCACCATCGCCATTGCCCAAGGATACAAGATCCCCCGGAGGGACCGCCCCACCCGCCCGGGAGGAGGAATCGCCATTGTCCACAAATCCACCCTCCGGCTGAGCAAACTCCCCGACGAGCCCACAGATCTGATGGAACACCTACACTTCAAGATACAGGCCAGCCCTACCACCACCCTCCGAGGAACTCTCAACTACCGACCCCCCGGACCCCGCGGCCTTTCACCAACTCCATCACGGACATCATCTCCCCGCAAGCCATCGCATCTACCAATTACACCCTGCTGGGAGACCTCAACTTCCACCTCGACAACCAACTAGACCCCAACACCACATCCCTCCTGGACAACCTCCACAACATTGGACTCTGCCAGATCATGACCGAACCCACGCACTCAGCAGGACACACCCTCGACCCCCTCTTCACTTCAGGAAACTCTATCACCTTCAGCCACACCACCGAACTCCCGTGGACAGACCATCGATGCATCCACTTCACCTTCAGAACACCCACCATCCACAGACACCAGCACCTGCTCTCACGAAGAAACTGGACCAAAATCACTGACAACCAGCTCACCTCCTCACTCAGCAACTCCACCCCAACCACCGCGGAAGACGACGACCCCAACACCGCAGCCCGAACTCTGCACAGATGGATCTCTGACAGCGCCAATACCATAGCCCCCCTCAAGAAGAACAACAGCACACATGCCAAGAAAGCCAGATGGTTTACCAGCGAACTTCGAGAGTCCAGACGCACATGCCGCCGCCTCAAAAAGGCCTGGAGGAACTCCAAATCCACAGAAGCCCACAACAAGTTCAGAGCCGCCACCAACACCCACCACCAACTCATCAGAAACACGAGAAAAACAGCGATCGAAGACAGAATCTCCACACATGCGCACAACAGCAGAGAACTCTTCAGTATCATCAAGGAGTTCGCCCAACCCACCAGCGAGTCTACTGACATTCCTCCCTCACAAGACCTCTGCAACAAACTCAGCACCTTCTTCCACCACAAAATCAAGAACATCTACGACAACTTCGACGAAGACAACCAACACACTGAACCCTCATCAACCACCCCCAACACCCTAAAGCCAACTACTGACAGCTGGACAGCCCTTACCACCGAAGACACAATGAAGACGATGAAGTCAATCCACTCCGTAGCCCCCACGGACCCCTGCCCCCACCACATCTTCAACAGAGCCGCCGACACCATCGCACCCATGCTTCGCCACACCATCAACCGCTCCCTGGCGAACGCCTCCTTCCCCGATGACTGGAAACACGCCAAGATCAACCCCCTCCTGAAGAAGCCCTCGGCGGACCCCACCGACCTCAAAATCTACAGACCCATCTCCTACTCCCATTCCCAGCTAAAGTCATCGGGAAAGCCATCAACAGCCAACTCGCCACCTTCATCGAAGAGCACAACAGCCTCGCCTCCTCCCAATCCGGCTTCAGAAAAAACCACAGCACAGAAACCGCCCTCCTCGCCGCAACAGACGACATCCGCTCCCTCCTGGACAGAGGAGAAACAGTAGCCCTCATCCTCCTCGACCTCTCAGCGGCCTTCGACACAGTCTCCCACCGCACCCTAACACGCAGACTCCACGACGCAGGTATCCGGGACAAGGCCCTCGACTGGATCCACTCTTTCCTCTCCGGCAGAATACAGCGGGTCAGACTCCCTCCTTTCCTCTCGGACCCTACACCAACCACCTGTGGAGTCCCCCAGGGGTCCTCCCTCAGCCCCACGCTCTTCAACGTCTACATGGCTCCGCTCGCCCCCATGGTCAGAACCCACGGACTCAACATTGTTTCATACGCAGACGACACCCAACTCCTCCTCTCCCTATCCAACGAACCCAACGCAGCAAAACACAACTTTCAAAAAGACATGGAAGTCGTCGCCAAATGGATGAAAAGCAGCTGCCTACAACTCAACACTGACAAACCAGAAGTACTCATCATGGGCCCACACCCCGATGCCTGGAATGACACCTGGTGGCCCACCGCCCTTGGAAGCCCACCCACCCCCACGGACCATGCACGCAACCTTGGAATCATCCTGGACTCAGAGCTCAAAATGGACTGCCAGATCAACTCCGTCGCATCCTCTTGCTTCCACACCCTCTGCCTCCTACGTAAGACCTTCAAATGGATCCCCCTCGAGCACAGAAAGACTGTCACTCACGCCCCTGTCACCAGCAGACTCGACTACGGCAACGCACTCTACGCCGGAATAAACAAAAACCTCACCCGCAAGCTACAAAACATCCAGAACGCCACCGCAAGACTGGTCCTCAACCTGCCAAGACACTGCCATATCTCCCAGCACCTGCGCACAGTCCACTGGCTCCCCATTGAGGCTAGAATCACCTTCAAGATTCTCACCTACGCACACAAAGCCCTCCACAACACCGGACCAGCATACCTGAACAGCCAACTCAAATTCCACGCACCCCAAAGGACCTTACGATCAGCCCAGCTCTCTAACGCCGTGGTCCCCCGCGCCAGAAAGACCAGTTCGGGAGGCCGCTCCTTCTCCTTCCTCGCGGCCAGAGCTTGGAACGCCCTGCCGCTCCACCTCAGACAGACAACATCACTCCCCATCTTCACGAGAAACCTGAAAACTTGGCTCTTCGACAGACCCCCTCCTTGATGGACTGGAACCTGCCCCTCCCCTCCTCCCCAGCACCTTGAGACCCTTACGGGTGAGTAGTCGCGCTTAACAAACACATGATTGATTGATTGATTGAATGCAGGATGTGATTCAAGAAAACTATTCTGAGAAAGTTAAGACAATTATGGTTTCACAGCCTCAGAGTGATATTAAAAACCTTTCGCTCATCAGTGGACTTTTGTTTGATCATTGACAGGCAATTTACACAACCATAATTGGTGCCTAAGAAAAAGTTCAATTAGAAATCATTTTGAAGTAAAACATTTTGTTCAGATCTAACTGTACTCTCTCCCGCTCATTGAAGATAGGTGAAGGATGAAAATTAATACTTGACTAGTCTGTCAAGAATAGCATGTGTTCTTTCACACGGTGATACAACTTAAAAAGCCGTAAATTGCTCTGACTTAGCTGGCTCTTTATGCTTAATAATGTGAAATATTTAAATTAGTACCTGGTATATCGAGCCACGATTTTTTTTTATTGCAGTCAGATTTTCAGTGCGAATAAAACATGCACACAGTCTCGACTCAAGTTAACTGTATGTAAAGTGACCTCATCATTGTCACTCTGGGTCTTCTGAAAACCCGACTGGATTTTACTATTAGCTGCCCCAACGAGCTTGTCTGTATTTTACCTATATATAGCTCCATGAGCATTATTTGATGGTCATACTGGCAAGCTCCTCCAACATCTTTTGAAAAAGGAAACAAAGAAGAAAAGTCCAGATACTCGGGAATAGGTCCTGAATCCCCCAGACCGGACTGCACCCCCTGCCAAACCGAATGAGCCAATGACAAGACAACAAACTGCTTTGGAAAGTGGGTCATATTTATTACAAAACAATCAAAACATGGCAACTTAACATGCTCTTAATCTTCATTCTATCTAGTCACAGCAAAAATACTTTTCCACCCCACCCTGCTTTCGAGGGGCAGGTGCGTGGGTGTGAAGCCTGCCTGGCTCCTGCGCCGCAATGCCCCCACTGTAAAAAGAGGGGACCAGAGCTGGCGTGACCTAAATAGGCCCAATGTCGCGGGAGTGGAAGTGACGCACCAACACTGAACGCTATTTCCGGTTCACGTCTGCCCCGCGATCAGCCCCCAGAAGCTGACCACGCGATCCAGAAGAGCCCGCACTCCTCCTCCCCACCACGGCCAAAAAGTCATGTGTGTGGGAGAGAGCATGGTCCTCGGGGCCCAGGGTCCTAATTCACGCCCCTGTGAGGCGTGAAGCTTTAGGCATAGGACCCAAAGCCCTCAGACTGGACCGCTGCCCCCTCCCAAAACAAATGAGTCAATGACAAGACAAAAAACTGCTATGGGAACTGAGTCATGTTTATTACGAAATAATCAAAACAGGACAACTTCACATGCTCTTAATCTTCATTCTATCTAGTCACAGCAAACATATCTAGGAAAATTATCAAGAAACTCAGCAAGCACATTATTTACAATTGGCAGTTCAATAATGGCAAATTGTTCCAATTCATCTTTGTTATGATGAAGTTGTTGAGGTTTTACAGTTTATCACAGTTGTGACTCCATTGTCTAACCATCAAACACTAAGGTCCAATCAACCCTTCTTCCAAAGGTGAACCACACAGATGGACTCCACCTGCATCCCTGAGGGGAGTCCCCGCTCCCTGTAACCGTGTCCACATCCCTGGAGCCCGCTTCTCCAACACCAGACTGTCTTAGGAGCTCCAAGAAGTGTGACCAGGGCCTGGAGCCCCATGCCCTACACTGTTGAACCGTGTGCTCTTTCCCCAAGCCGGTGTGAACATTCTTCCTCAGGATTCAGACTGATGTCTCCCCCACAGTGCTGCCCTAGGAAATAGAGTTGGAGGACTCCCCCCCTCTGTTGTAAAGCAATCTTGGTGTTAACGTTTCCACCACGAGTGCGAGCAGCGCCAACCGGTCCTTCGCCCACTCCCGCAGAGAACAAGTTTCTAGAAAAAGCCAATATGCCATTGATAAACTGGTCAGTTCCCTGGTCAGATAAGTGAACCCCATTGCTGTGAAACATTGGGCTATGCCTGATCAACTTGTGCGCTATATTCCACAGATGCCTTGGGCCAGGGCACAGCTTTGCATTTCAGAATTGAGACACCTGATGGATACATTCAATGCCCTGGATCTAATGTTTGAACCCCACTTGCAGTGCGGGATCATGCGTGACCATGCTATGACCGCCTCTGGAAAGGCCTTACCCAATGAAGCAAACTCCCTCAAGAGAGCTTTTCTGACCACCCTGCATCCCAATGTAAACAAGTTGTTACTGCTGATGTGCACAATGAATAGGTACGGCAACTGTAGTCCTACGTGACTGTTCATCTCCTCTACCAGCTGGCAAAACTGAGAAATCCAAATGCCCGCAACCCCACACCATTGGAAGAAGGTGTCCTTTCATTCATCTGGCTTCGGCTTACGATGCAGTTGCAAATGGTAGCAGCCTGCTGCACAAAGGAATGGACAATCACCCACACAACCTTGGAAGGCATACTACTAAAAGAAAGCAAAAAACAGAGTGAGATAAATGCAATGAAGTGGCAATCATGTAGTGAAACTCGTGAACTCAAAGCAACTCCGGATGTATATGGCACTTAAAACAAGAGGAGGACCATCGGTAAATTTGCTTGACATTATTGATGGACAAACCTGATCCTGCTGCAACAAGTTGCTCTCCCTATCCTAAAGGAGTGTGATGAATAACACAATGGGTCAATTCCAATAATACTGAGGGTGCCGCGTAATACAGCTGAGAATTGATATTGCGACAGACAATCCCCGTTAGAAAAGATGAACAGTGTGGGGGACTGGAGACTGGGCCAAACCGAGATGCATGCTCTCATGTGGGTAACTGGACAGATAAGAGAAGCCTGGGCTGCACTGAATTCCACTATAGCTCCTTTTCCAGCAGGATCAGTCTTGGACCTCCTACGCTTAAGGATAGGTCTGGCCTGATGTAGGTGGGTGCAAACCACCCAGTCAGTTTTTGACTCACCCATCCTGAAAGCCCGATAGAAGGTGATGGAGAACACAGCAGCAAACAATGCCACCTAATAAGAAGAGCTGGAAGCCTTAAGGAGATTGACCAACATAGTGCCCAACACCTGTGTGTCAAGTGGCCTCCTCCCATCATTGGCCATGCCCCCCAATCTAGCCCAACCCGCTAGTGCCTTCCTCACCAAGAAACAGCTGCCCACATCACGCATGCCCTTTAGCTTTGCAAAAAAGCAGCTGCCCGCCAAATGCACCCTTGCATAGGAAACAGGCTTGCCTGACCCTCAAAACCTCAAGAAAGAGGCAGACAACGCAGGGTGAAAATCCCTGCTCATCCAAAAAGGATCTATACCGCTTTAAGCATTTCTCATTGGCCCCCTCCTGCTCTTAGCTAAGGAAGCTGCAATTAAATCCAGAAAGGCAGGACTCCAATCTTCCACAGATATGTCGGGAACTCCATCATCTGCTCCACCACTTGTGGGTGAATCTCCTGAAAGTCCTGCAACTTTGAGCGAGATAAAGCATCAGCTGACTTATTATGAATGCCATGGGCATGCTTGACCTTATACACAACATTCAACTTCAAGTTTTAACAGCCTCAAACCCTGTCTCCAGGAGGCCCCTTGTTTGATAATGGGCTCAACCACGGACATTTTGTCTGACCAGAAGACAACAGTCCTTTTCCTGAACCCAGGCTAAGCAGGCCAAACAACCGACCCATTGAACTGTTTGAGGAAGTCACACCAGATCCTTAAGACCTCCTTCACTTCAGCCTGAAGCCTAGTATGGTGGTGCTTCTGCCTGAGTTCTGCCATTGACCTGACTAGCGACCAGGAAACGCGGCGACCCATGGGAATAATATGTAGCACAAAATTAAGTTGACCAACTAACACTTGAAGCGGATGTAGTGTTACCTTTTTCAGAGTGAGAATCAAGTCAATAGCCTAACTGAAAGCCCAAACCTTATCAGGAAACAATCTGCATTCACCAGCAACAGTGTCAATCTCAATACCCAGGAAAGAGATACAGGTGGAGAGGCCCACCATTTTGTCTGGGGCTAGGGGGACCTCTAAATCTCTGAACAAGGAGATCAGCTCCTCTAAGGCCCAGTGACATGCTCCAGAGGCCAGAGGACCCTTGATCAGAAGGTAATCAAGATAATGAATAATATCATGGTAACCAGTTTTGTAGTTGAATAGCCATTGTAAAATCCAAGTGAACTGTACAAAATAATTGGAAGAAACTGCACAACCGATGGGCATACATTTGTCGTAAAAATAGTGACCCTCAAATTGAAAACCTAGCATGTGATAATCATCTGGATGTACATGAAGAAGCCTGAATGCAGACTCAATATCTGTCTTTGCCAAGAGTGCACCAGGGCCAAGACGCCACAGCTTAGATAATGCCATGTCAATGGATGTATATCTTACTGAGTGCAAATCAGGATCAATTGCGTCATTAACTGATGAGCCTTTAGGGGTAGACAGATTATGAATTCGCCTGAACTGGCCGAGTTCTTTCACCAGACCACACCCATCGGGGAGCAAATACCAATTTACAAAAGTGTCTCAACAAAGGAGGGGCAAGTGATCCTGCCCAGCGAGCTCTTCTTTGCTAGTTTCTTGGCCACCACCCCTGGATGTGCATTTGGGCACCACAAATTCTTACAATGTGGGATGGGTAGGGATTCAGAAGTCACTGGAAAATCCTTGATACAATATATAGGCTGCCTTCTTATTGGGGTATAAATTAAGACAAGAGAGTGGTTTGCCAATCTGAACCGGATTGGGCAAGGCATTACTGCCCAGCTGACTTAGTGGTGTCCTTTCCTGTCTCTGTGGATTTCTTGACACATTTGTACTCAGGGTGTGAGGGGTGCCCACGAAAGGAACAGGCATGTTTGAATTTATGAGACCCTGAAGAATGGGTGCACAACTTTCTGTTAAATGCCCAACAACATCCCTTCCTGTAACCTGTGCCTTGTTGGTGGCGAAAACGCTGTTTAGTGGGTGTTTTAGTATTCACGCTCTTCATCCACACATTGACCTCTGTTTTATTTCAACGAATATCGGGATCATCGACCCGTGCCCATCTAAATTCCATATCAAAATCTAGCCATGCTGTACCTCCATAGACGTAATGTGCTTTAAGAATTTTGTTAGCGTAAAATATCATGGGCAAGGCTACCTCAGGTTTCTTCTCCAACATAACAGTCATATAGACATTAAAACCAAATAACCAATTAGTGATCAACTCTTCATTGTAGGCTTCTTCTCTTTTGAGGAGATATCTTTCCCGTTCTTTTCTTTTAACTCACCCTCTTTTCTTTTGGACCAATTGCTCTCTGCGCTGAGCAAAAGTCATTCCCAACCCGTCCACCCATTTTTCTAATGTGTCTTTGGAGGGTTCCTTGTTCACCAACGAGTCTCCTGCACCATCAATCTGGGCCACGTTCTCCCTTCCTGACTCCCTACGTGCTTTCGCGAATATATCAACTTGCTTCTGCAAGTTAGCAATGTCAGACAAAACTGTGGACAAAGGGGACCACGGGGAAGTAAGAGGAGGTACCCGTTGCAACACCGCTGTGGTATTGGCCAACTGAGAGTGTAGGGATGCTATGGAAGAAAGCACCCCAGCACTGGCATGTGAGACCAGTTATGATGACGCTAATGGTTGGCTGGCAACCATCACCTGGGACTGCGGGCTAGAGACTGGCTCTGGCCATCCCAAGGAGGGCCCCCTGAAAGCACTCTCAATGACTGCCTGATTTCAGCTAACGTAGACAAGAGCTCATTGGAACCCGAAGCTGTATAGGCTTGGTGACTGGGGTAGAAGCCATAGGCATAGATAGAGGGGCCTGACTGATGCAGCCAGCTCCCGAGATACCTATCGCTGGCCCCTCAATTGCAGCAGCCCCTTGACCCACAACACCAGAAATCACCTGGGGGGAGGATTTTAATGGTTGTTTTTTCAACCTCCGCTTCACAGGAGGAAGGGCGGTTCATGGAGAGATGTTAGATCGCCTATGGTGCTCTGCTACTATTTGCCCTTGCTCCAGCTCTGAATTGGAAGCAGAGCTGCCCAACACCACACCCTCACCCAATTTAGTGAGAACCAGTTTGAACAACTGGCCCAATTCAGAGTCACATCCCTTCCGTTTGCCTACCTTACCACCTTTGGCTAGCATTGTTTACATGCACTCAAAATTTGAAGCGTAATGGAACAACAACACAGCAATTAGAAAACCCAGAAGAAAAAACTTTGACCACTCACCTCTGGTCCCGATACACATTCCCAGCTGAGCACAGCTGCAGGGCTGGAAGGGGCGTATTGCCCACACAAGCAAGGCCAGCAGCTCAACTCACTACCAGGCAGGTAAGGGGAAGGGTGACCACCCCTAAGGAGAAGGAAGCACAGATAACGAGGAGAATAGGGTGCTACCACAGAGACAATGCTTCCGTTATGGCCCCTTTAATAATTGGCAAAGCAAACTGTGAAATGCAGAGGGGGGTGGGGGATGGAGCCTGTGCCGAAGCAGTGCTCCAGTACCTGACCCTGTGCGCCTTCGAGATACCAGTCAAAGCGCAGGTCAAGCAGAAATCAAAACTGAAAGTTGGGGCTTGAATTGTGGGCACTGGAGCTAGAAAAGGCCAACGCAACCCTGATTAAATAGAGCCCATGCTGATGCGATGCTCTGAGTCCCAATTTCGAGGGCAGGGATCAAGTGCACTTAATTAGGAAGGGGAGAGCAGGAGCTACAAAAATGCTCTGGTCATCTTAGAATGTGCCTGCGTGCTCGCAGCGGCTTCAAGAGGGCCTGTCTGTGCTGCCGCAAACTCTGAATGAACAAAGGCGCTCTGATACCTGCCCTGCACCCACCCCCATGATGCCTCCACTGTAATAGGAGGGGGCCAGGGTAGGCTCAATGCTTTGGGGGTGGCAGGGGAAGTGACATGCCAACACCAAACATCACTTTTGGTTCATGCCGGCCCGAGATCAGTCTCTGGAAGCTGACTACGTGACCCTGAAGAGCACCCACTCCCCCTCCATACCATGGCTAAAGAGTCATGTGTGCTGGAGGGTTCGCAGCCCTTAGGGCATGGCGCTATAGGCATTCATGATTTTTTGGTTTAATAAAGTTATATGTGGGGGGTGTACAAATTTCAGGTAATTTGCTTGTGTGAAGTTATGGCAAATTTACACAAAGCTATGCAGAACGTGAAATGCAAATAAGTAATTTTATGCTACATTTCACCGTCTTCGCATCAGCTTTTGGGGCAAGGACACATTTAAACAAAAGCACCACGAACAACAGAGACCCACCTTCTGTTGTTCCTCTGTGTTTGCGATACATTTTTAGCACAACTGGTGCCACTTGTGGTAAAGTTTTACCATGAATGATGTGTAATTATGTGTAGTGGCCTAATGGTGAAATGTAGGGAATTTTGCCTAACAAGTGTAACTTCAAATGACCAAAATTGCGCAAATTACACTGGCATAATTTACATTATGCACAAGCCTAGTTATATGATGATATAGCAGTTAGCATGATGTACACTAGTGACCATCAGCTTAATAACAATAGCTTGCTTTTTATGTAGCGCATGCGGACACAGTGTTGTCTTCTCGCATAACTGTACACGCCAACAATTAAAAAACCTTTTGCACCCAATTTTTAACTTGTATCAATCTCAAAATGTACCCTGTAGATAGTAATATCACCATTGTGGATGCTTTCGCATTCTTGTGTGCAACATCAAACAAGCATTGGCAAGCCAATAGGTCTCAGCAATCTGAGAGATATAGGCATTGTCAATGTTAATATCTGTAGGCATTGTGAATGCATTGTCCATGCTAATGGCACATCAGCACAGCCATGTGCACTTGGTGCCATGTGAGGCTTGCCCTCCTTGCAGCGCCACCAGCGGAGCGTGTAATGTGCCCTCAGCCCTCCGGGGGCCGTAGTACCTAGAGTAGCATAGCAGACTGCATCGACATAGAGAAGCGACGTCTCCACAGCAGTTATAAACCAAATCCCTGAGCACACGCGAAATCATATCAAAGTTCAAGTAAACAATTCAATGCACACAAGTTCCTTCCGTGTTCTTGATTTTCTTAACTTCTTTTTCCCAGCCAACACGTGTTTCATCATATAGGGAGCTCCCCACAATTCTTCAGGGCTGTCTTCCTCTTCCTAATAAAGGCCAAGATTCACCTTGTGACTGATTTTAATTCCGTCTCGGTGATCACCATACTGGGTCCAATCCCCCTTGTGATGGACGGCGCGAAGCAGGGATGCCGGAATAATGTTGAACAGCGTACTTGCTGAGAGGAATGAAACACTACTGACTTCATCACAAGGGGGATTGGACCCAGTACATGGAGGCTTGTCTTAAACAAGCATTTGCAATGCATTATGTCTTGCATTTGCGAGAGTTTGAGCCATTGGTACTGTAAATAACAATGCCTTTTATTTATGTGTTTTGAAAACCTGCGAGCGGTGCGTAAACACACAGTTTGTACTTATAGTCCAAGGCTGGCAGTAAAAGAGGCACAGTAACTGCCAGCCTTGCTTCTCGTACGCAACAACAATAAGTAAAAGGGTGTGTTTACACACCAATTGCAGGTTTTCAAAACACATAATTAAAAGGCATTCTCATTTACAATGCCAATAGCTCAAACTCTCGTAAATGCGAAACCTATTGCATTGCAAATGTGTTCGGCGCCCGTGCTATAAAAAGTTTAAAAAAGCATTGGGAGTGAGCGGGTCCTGCCTGCAACAGCAGGCAGGACAAAGCTATTTGAGAAAATAGTGCTCGGAGGCTGTAATTAAAGCCTACTGATTAACAACACATGTAACGGGGTGTCGCCATCGGAGGTTACAAAATGAGACAAGGCGGTACTAAAGAGGGACTATTAAGCCTATTAACCAATGAACAGCCACAGTTTACAGTGGACAATGACACAAGACAATGGAAAATATGGGGGTGTGGGCGGAGCTTCAAGTCCCTACCTGAATACAGCATGCCTCGCAGAGCAGCGCATGCGCTGCCCAGGCTCGACCTAAAAAGGAATTAGCTGTAAAAATATCTTTCAGTGAGTACACGCTTTACTCAATGTAATTTAGTTGTCTCTATTACTACTGGCCTTTTTAGCTATTATTTCTATGTAGATTTAGTACTTCAAGTAGTAAAAAGATCACTTCCCAGAATATTTGAGCGTCCATGGCTGCGACCCTGGTGATATTTTGATCTTTTAAGTGCCTTTGTACTCGTATTCTATGTCTCTCCATTTATATACTCTATTCAGCCTTTATGTTTATATTTTCTGCTTCGAGTTCTGCCTATTTCTCAAGCTAGTCTAGATTTGATTTATATGCCCTTTTTAATGCCCATATGTCATCATAATCATCATCAAACAATCTTTATTCAGCTCACAAAACCATAAAAGAGTACATAGCATAAAATTCAATAATGTGCACGTGTTAAAACTTTTTTTTAATTTAGATTTTTATTGAGCAGAATGGTTAAAATCAGAACAACAGAATTTATATAAAATCAAGCAAATAGAACAATTAATACCGTAGAATAGAATAATGTCAGGGGCTTAATTACAGGAGAAAAAGTCATTAAGATGGTACCACTAACAATATAATACAAGACTGAAATAATACAACTTTAAGAAAAGAAAAAAAAAAAATGTTTTTTTATAAGTTTCCTAACAATCGCAATATTTTGATCTAATTAGCAATATTTAATGAAAGTAGTGCATATGCGAATAACGGTAAAAGCTGACATAAAATAAGTGCCAAGCAAATAACGATACCAAAATTACTTAACAATCCTAATACCTTTTAATCCAATTAACAATGTCAGATAAAAAAGTGCAGTTAGAATTATAATAAAAACCTAAACACATCCCTGAAGAATCTTTTCCATTAGATCTAAGAATTCCCAAACAGACGCAAATCTTTTAACGGCTCCTACCCTTTTCGCATACACCTTTTCAAAACCTCTTACATATTGCATTTTCTTAAACCACTCCAGAAAAGTCGGAACTTTTGTACTCTTCCAATTCTGAAGTATTAATGAACGTGCCACCAGAAAGGAGATAAATAGGAACTTTTCCCCCTTTCGTGAGAGGCTGGTTTAAGTTTTGTCTTAGCAAACCAAACAGTATTGCCTCCGATTCTGGTTGTATATTATTTCCAAAAATACTGCTCAAATTGCTACAGAGCTCCCCCAGAACTGAAACAGCCTGGGGCATTTACAAACAATATGTAACCAGCCACCCTCACCCGCCTGATGGCATCTAAAGCATTTATTCTCGACTTGAGGATACATTTTATGTAGAACAAGGGGGGTATAGTAGGCCATTCATCTAGATAGAAATGCCATCCTTTTAAAGTTTGCAGCACGGAGTAACTTGTTGCCATACTGAGAAATCTCTTGCCATTCTCTAATTGAGAAATCGCAGGATACTTCATTTTTTATTTTTCAAGAAGGTTAGTAACGACCATCGGCTCAACCTGATTTTGAAAGACTCTATACCAATTCCCTATTCCTTGTAATTTAGTTCTAAACACTATGGCAAGAAGCGGTGAGGCTCCTATATTGCCAGGAAATAAATATTTGTCTAACAAGGCTCTGATTTGAAGAAAACTGAGAAAGAGTACCCTACTCTGACTACCACATCTCGTCTGGACCTCCTCCCAAGTAGCACATCTATCTCCTATAATAAAAGGCCTAGTTCTCTAAAACCTCCAACCTTCCAGATTTTTATAAGACTATTACGAATATAAAGACCCAAACTTTTAGCCTCAATTAAATCCAAGTATTTAAATCCTGAGGATTTGGCTTTTAAAGAATAACATTTTTGGAGTCTATAGGAAAAATCTGTAGAGTCTTGTACCTTACTTTTTCGGCAATTTTGATATCTTTAAGAAAACCGGAAGCTGAGTTCCGGCTTCATCAACCATCCTTCTAAAAAAACAACCCTCCGAGAGCTCCCTGTTGTTAAGCATCCTGACCAAAATATCCATAAATGCCGCTTCATAGTATGTTCTTATGTGAGGTAGTGCCAATCCACCCCAGCTTTTATCCAACTGAACAATAGGAAGTTTTAGCCTTGGGGCTTTTATGTTCCAGATAAACTGACGAAATAATGTTTCCAGTTCCTTAAAAAATACTATATTAACTTTTATTGGAATATTGGAAAACAGAAAAATTAAAAGGGGTAATACTGACATTTTAATAAGGGCTACACGCCCAATCAATGAAAGAGGAAGAAATGCCCACTTTGACAATAGATCTTTTATTTTAGTGAGTGTTGCACCATAATTTAACCTATAAAGATCTAGATATTGATTAGAAACAAAGATTCCCAGATACCTAATTGGCTCCAAAGAGAGCGCTTGTTGTTTTAAAATATCTGGAAGAGAATTACAAGAAGTATTCAAAGCCAACATCTCCGTTTTTTTTGGGTTGATTTTATATCCTCCGATTGCCTCAAACTGGGTAAACTCCCTTAACATTTGATCAATAATATTTTTTTCAGGTTTAAGATATAGGATAATGTCATCAGCAAATAGTTTGATTTTTGACATACCCTCTATTGGGGTTCTGATATTTATATTGTCCCTAATTCTCACTGCAAGAGGTTCTATAAAGAAAGTAAATAAAACCGGCGAAAGGGGCACCCCTGCCGTGTCCCCCGTTTTATATCGATTATGCCCGCTGATTCCGAATTGATCCTGATCTGGGCCTTGGCACCTGAATAGACATTTTGCAGCATAGTAATAATTTGTCGAGGAAACCGAACCTTTCTAACCCATAATAAAGTGCATCCCAATTAACAAGGTCGAATGCCTTCTCGGCATCGACCATCATTATTATTGCTGGAATTTTCTGAATATTTAGATAATCAATTGCTTGAATTAATAAAGTCGTATTTGATGACATTAGCCGGCCTGTTATAAATCCTGATTGATCTAGATGTATTACCTGTTGGGCGACCGGTGAAACTCGATTGGCCCATATTTTCATCAGTAATTTATAGTCAGCATTTAAAAGACTAATAGGCCTATAAGAGCCAACCTCCCTGGGATTCTTCCCCTTTTTAACAAAACTAACTACGGAAGATTCTTTAAAAGCCACAGGGATATCGCCCCCATCTTTTATTTGATTAAAAAGTTCAAGCAGGAATGGAAATAGTTCACCTGAAAAAACTTTATAGAATTCGATCGGCAAACCATCATTCTCGCAGACCTTTCCTGCTGGCATTGAGGACAAAGCTCTGGAAATTTCTTCTAGTGATCTATCAGCTAATAAGGCCTCTCTGTGCCCTGCAGTAATCTGCGGGAGAACTAAGTCATCAAAATAGATCTGAATAGTTCACATTGAAATATTATATTCAGTTGAATAAAGATTTGTATAGTGTTCTAGAAAATGTTTTGAGATGGTATCCTGCCCACTAGTTGTATTCTGAGTCCCAGGGATTAGCACTTCCTCAATAAACGCTGCTTCTTGTTTGGCTCTTGAAGACCAGGCCAGTAGCTTTCCTACCATCTGGCTCTCTTCATATATTTTCTGTTGGTATGTTTTGGAGCAACTAATCTCTTCCATGACAAAGAACTCTTGCAGTTCTTGTTTAGCCCTAGATAATTCCTGCCCGGCTTCCCGTCCCCTTGCCGAAAACCAGCACTCTTTTTTAACCAAGGCGACTTCTACTGCTTTCTGGAGTTCCTCAATCCGTAATCTCCGCTCTTTGCTTTGTTTGGCCATAAAAGCAATCATTTGACCTCTTACAGAGGCTTTAAACGCGCCCCAAACTGAGAATAGGCTTGCAGTACCGCTATTAATCATAAAAACTGTTTAATCCATTCATGCATGTTGTTAACCCATAGCTGATTGATTAAAAGAAGTCTATCCATCTGCCACCTGGATTTCTTTCTGGCCCCGATACCAGATCAACAACTAGTTTAACTATAGAGTGATCCGAAAATGAGTTAGCTATAATCTCAGTATTTGGACATTTCAAGGAGTGTGACACTAAAAAGAAATCAATGCGAGAAGCAGATTTAAATTGGGAAGAATAATAAGTAAATTGTTTTAATGTAGCATGGGCTCTTCTCCAAGGATCTACCAACTGATAATCTTGTTGCATGGAATCCAGTAATTTTTTAGTTCTAGGTTTCATCTGTTTTTTTGCTTTATTTGATGTATTCAATTGTAGATCTTGAATAAAATTAAAATCCCCCCTAAAATAATTGGGCCAGGCGCCGCTCTAACTTTATCATTAATTCTTTTTAGCACCGAATAATCATCAACAACTGGTGCATAATAGTTCACCAGGTTCAACAGATTACCATTTGCCCTTAAGACAATCCAAATCCATCTGCCAAATGGATCTTTAGTGACTTGAGTGATATCCCATTTGACCCCTCTAGCAAGATATATAGCTACCCCCCTTATAGCTGCCTGCGCAGATGCAAAATAAGCCTTGCTAAAATACCTAGGAATAAACAAATTCGGTTGGTTAGTTTTGAGATGAGTCTCCTGTAAGAAAAGTATTTTAGGGGAAAAGGCTGTCAGCCATCTGATCAGGCACCCGTACTTCCACTTATTGGATATACCATTAACATTCATGGAAAGAATACAAATCTTGTTAACCATTTTTAAGGTTACTATTTAAATCGAACATATCGGTAAACTAGCCCCATTTTTCAATATTAATGAACCAGCCACTCCTTCCTATATAATAAAAAACATTTTTCTGCTTGATCCTCTTTTGTGCGCCTTCTTTATATTTTCTCAACACCTTTCTCTTTTTTAATCCATTCTGCTCTTTTTCTTTTTCACCCCCACCACCCTTCCGCAATGCCCTAACCCTACCCAACCTTGCTGATACGGGCCATTCTCCCCACCACACTGCCCACATCGCCCCCACCCTTATATTTTTTTGGTGCCCTGGAATTGCACCTTAGTTGACCCCCCCACCCCGACAGGAGCGTGACAAAAAAGGAAAAAGAAAAAACCCAGAAGTTGACCCTTATCATTTAACAAGCGAGATCTCCTCTAATAACCCCTGTGCATCCTCTATGTTGGAAAAGATATGAAACTTTCCCCGCACGAGAACGCGTAATTTAGACTGTTGTGCTATAGACGCTTGTGCGCCTTGTGCCTTAAACAAAAGAAGTAGTTTCACAAACTCTTTTCGTCGCCTTGCAGCCGAAGCAGACATATCAGAAAAGATTCTGCAGGTTGATGTCTCATTTATTGCAAATTGACACTGTTGAATAGCTTTAGTCAAAACTTTTTGTTTGATCCTGTAGTCCACGAAGTTGACTAGAAAGGTTCTGGGAGTATTAAGATTCGGTGTCAGATGTGATGGGACCCGATGGGCCCTAGTAACCGTCAAATCCCCGGTGTACTCTGGCAGAACTTTTTGTTTAAGGAACGCTTCCACCCATTGCACCGGTTGAACCCCCTCACTCCTCTCCGGGACCCCTACTATACGTAGGTTTGATCGACGTGAATGGTTTTCCAACTCCTCGAGTTTACTCATGAGGAACTTCTTATCCTTAGTTGTTTCATTAAGTTTAACCGAGATTGAGCCTATTTGGTCCTCTAACTTAGAAATTCTAGTCTCTGCTTCTTGAATTTTTTCCGGGAGACCAGCGACTGCCTCTTCTATTTTGCTAAGGCGTTGATGGAGAGAGGCAATTTCATGCTCTTGTGACTTCTTCATGTCCCTGATCTCCTCAAGAATTGTATTTAATAAAACTTTAATATCAATCTGCCTTGAAGCACTTTCAGCACTTACATCAGGGGTATGAATTTCAGCGGCTGCATTATTTCTGGGATTTGAAGTAGCTGTCTCTGCTTGCCCAGTTACTGGCCTGATCAATTGACTCTTAGCGGCGTCCTGGCCATCTTGAGGATATCCCGGTTGTGATTCTAATTCCGGTGCGAATGCATGGTCTTGATCGAGCTGACTTATGGCGCTCGGGTTCAAAGTTTGAGCTTCTCTAAATAGACTTTGAGTTTGAGGCTCCACCTCTTGGGTAGCACCGCTTGACTTAGGTTGTAGAATATTTAAAGAGGGAGGAGAGGGAGACTGAATCAAAGCAGATTTTAGCAGATTTAGTGGAGAGACAGTCTGGGGAGATCTTACTCCTAATTTAACCATTACAGGGGGCAGTAAAAATATTTGTTGATCATTGACGAGCACATTAGTCTGTTCTGCTGACTCCTGTTGCAACGACTGCTGGATCTTTTTATTAAAAGGGGGAACTCTTTAATAGTGCTCCCTTCTCCTTTATTATCTCCAGCCAGGGAGTTCCCCTCCTTTCCTGGAATGGCAGCAATGTCCTCTCTTAAAACCTGGGGCACGTCTGTCCTATCTTCGAGGAGCCCCCCGCACTGCTCCAGGGTCCCATCTTCTTCAGAACTCTCAAAGCTAGAGCAGATGGATGGACAGTCAGCTTTCTGTCCCATTTTAGCTACGGAGGCATTTACTTTCTTTGAGAGCGCCAAGCGCGTTTTAGCTTTTAAATTTGTCGCAGCATCGCTCTTGACATGAAAGTTATTTATCCTATTGTGCCGAGCCGTTTTGCTGCCACCAGTTTTCTTCTCCATTGTTTAACAACGGCTTTTTCCTCGCTTTCTCTGCTTTTTCGTAGCTTCCCTCAGACAACTTCTCCCTCCTTTCTTCTTTTTTTTAAGTTCCTTGACTCCCCTCTCCTCACCTGTCTCCTGACGTTGTTAAATCCAGGCAGCCGCTTAAACTCAGCCTGTCAACCGAGTTAGCGCCCAATCAGACCTGATTCCCATGCTGTTCAGTTCGGACAACTCACTGTAGAGCCGAACTCCAGCCCAGCTCGCCACCTCTCATGTTGCAGCTCGAATCACAGATCGTTAGTGGTTGGAGGAATGGCAGTGGAGAACCACGCCTCCGCGTAGCCACAGGTGATTCCTCTTCACCTCGGCAGCGGCAGTGTTTGATGGCGGCGGCAGCAGGAGCAGCTAGGCGTTTTTTCGGATGGTGATTTACTGTTGATTTACTGCTGCGACGCCTCAACCCTGCAAGACGGTGGCTGTGGTTCTGGACCGGTATTGTGACATTCTGGCATTTTGGCTGGAAACCAACTTGTTGGAAACGCACGTGTTAAAACTTAGCAGCAATTTTAACAAAGATTACCTAAGTTAATTCATAAAGTGACTGGGCGAAAAAGGGGAATATTAACAACAATATGCGAGTAATCCACTTGTAGAAATTAGTTCAAAAAGTGAATTGTGCGTGAAGAGGGTGAATATTAAGGCAACAAATAAATAACCCAGCCCCTTATGCAAACACTCGTTTGTCTATAGCTCATTGAAAATACTAAAAACAGGTTCATGTAAATAAAACAAGGTCAAAACATTACTTGCCCACCCTATGTCATCTTGGAACCCTAATCCTCCTGCCTTCCTTTTGATATTGATGCAGCGGATACAATGAAAACTATTTCCTCCTAGGTCACTTATCGGTCATCCAGGGGCGACTTATATTTTCTCACATCCACATGACGATGGGGCCCATAACATCGCCTAACAAACACACACACACACACCTGGATTTCCTCTACACATTTACGAAATCTATACTCCTAGGAGAAAAGAAAAAACTAAATGAAAATCATCATGATGTACCGCTGGAAGGAGCCGGGATACCTTATTACCTTAACCTATCGCTTTCTTAGTTATTTCTTAAGATATTCCTGCTCATTGTTTGTCGATGGATCATCTAGTAAAGAATCAGTTCATAGTGATTAAGACCAGCTAAATCACAATAACCAATTACCAATTTCACAATCATTTAGTAAATAACCACGGAGTCGTTTGATTTAAGAATCTCTAAATTTATATAATTTTAAAGGCATGTAAAAGAATTTAGACTTTTTATTCAATTATTCATTCATTATTAATTCAAATATTTATTAAGCAAAATCAATTTTATTGCAGAAAGGAAATTTTGTCATGAAGAAAAACCCTAATTACCTGCCTATCTTCCTAATTTAGCCTAATGATTTCTAACCTAAGTTTAAGATTTAAAAATAACCTGATTCTCATACTCAACTGGAAAAATAAGACAGCAACAGAAACTTCAGCTCGTCAGCATCAGCTACCGCAACCCGTCTCATCTAACAGTCTTTCAGCATCTCCCGCTCAGTAAAATGGATCGATCTGGAACACCAAGCACTGGAAGCCACCAACTCCAACACCAACTCCAACACCAACTAACTCTCCCACTAAGAGTAGGCCTTCTTATACCCTAATTCTAACTTTGCTAACTAAATTGTTGCAACATTAATAACGTGCTTTTCTTTCATTGGTCCACTCATTTCATTTATTCATTTTTTAATCAAGTTCTCCCGGAGCCAGCTTGTTCTTTTGGAATGCATATGTTCATTTCCTTTCTCACAGTTCAAGACATGTTTCCATCCGCTTCGATCAGTACATTTGTAACTTCTTTCGATACATTCGAGAACTCTGCAGGCATTGTCCTTTCTCTTAAAACTGTTTCCCACGATTCTCTGCTGATCACCACGGCACACTATCAGTTCAATTAGGTCACATCAGCCTTGACCATTCTTGCATCCTAGCCTTTCAGCACCATCACGTGGTCAGTCTTTCTCCAACTTTTTCTCCCTTGTCATGCATTTTCTCAGCGCATGCGTACTCTAATAAACGGCAGCCATTTTATATCGCCACTCGATTAGACTTAGAAGCACTATTTAGAAATAAACAAAACATAATTAAAATAGAGAAACATAGCCTTTTCGTTTCCCTCCCGTCATCTACGTACCCCAATTAGTTATTACCTAGCAGAAAGCAACATTTAAGCTGTTCCTTACTTACCATCACTATTGTTTTTGCAACGTCACGTTTATATTCTATGAAGCACAAATCATGCATTTATTATTTATTTAGTACGCAATTATTTTATGTTATAATTAGACACACAGACATTTTGTAAATAGATTATTCAGCCCATATACTTGCGTGTTACCCTTCCCTCACGTACATTGTTGATTAATACATTTAAACGAACATATTTATTAATTATTTATAAAATTTGTTAGGGGTTAAAAAATGTTATTTACTCTGCTCCATCAACTTGTACTGTAGTTAAATGACCAAGTTTCCCTCTAACATGCCCCTTTTGAAGGTCCCCGGCATCTCTGTCCACTACTCTCTTCCCCATTTGATCCGCAGTTGTGAACAGTTGAGTCTGTTTTCCACACACATATATCCTCAATAGCCTCACCTTTGAGTACACCTAGCTCACGTATGCATGCACTTATGAAGCCTAATTTATAAATCCTCTCCATGCTGTTGACTTTCAGTGGTTCATGACTGTGTACCACTGAAGCAATGTAAAACATGGCTGGATCTCAGTGCAAAGGCAGAGAAGCAGCGAAGCTTGACTGTTTGTTCTCGAGCTCAACTACACATAATGCAAAACATAGTTTCAATGAAGCCCTATGAGTTAATAAAATCACTGATTGAAAGTAATAAATCGATGCAGGGGCTGATATCAGCAAAGAGAAGCAATGCTAAGATGCTTATGCTGAAGCTCTTAGAGTAAAAATCAACATTTGGTTTAATTCACCGGGGCAGGTGGAGACCTCAAATATCCATGTGCCATCCAAGACCTGCACAACCAGCCTTGTCATTTTAGTTCTGGGATAAGCTGAAGACATGTTGCTTTCTATTCACAAGGAATGTGCTCTTTAGGTCAGCTCCCTTCAGCTAGTGGCTTGTTTTGGTGAAGCCCACAAGATGCTGCTCTTTTAATGTGTGCATATTTCATTTCGGGTCCACCCACGACAGTCCACAGATGTTTACTATTTGTGATTGACAAAGAAAGGACTTGCTCTTCTACACATTGTAATAATGATAACTTGTATTGCTTATAAGTTGCTTTCTACCGCACCTCTGAAGCACTGTTAATGACAGATGTTACTATTATCCAACTTATTGCACTTATTTTATCGACCCAGCTCGAAGGCTGAGTCTGTCTTGCTGGGATTTGAATGTATCTCCTGTAGCACACGGCATCTTGACAGCAGCGTGCATTCATCTCAAACAGCCATTCTGCTGGCTCATGGCGGATGGCCACTCAGAGTCCCTTCGTATCTTACTGTTCAGCTCTCCCTGCAGTCTTGTTGTCAGTGAATACAAGGCTCAGGGAGGGAGACAGCAGCCTTCTCCACACAAGGTGAACTTTCCCAGAAGTGTACATTTAAGCAGCCCTTCTGGGTGCACCAGTGCTCCATTTGTAATAAAATGAGCGCCGGTGCCCAAAGCTCTGCTCAGAAAACCGCAGCCGGTGGTATTTGATGTCAGCGCCTCGCATAACAAGGATGCATGGTGTTTAGTCGACCACATGGATCTGACACTCCCCGCACCTATATCGCACTTGTGCAGGTTCCTGATTTCTCCCTTTGTGCCCGTTTTTCAGTCTTTGTCTTCTTACTTCTTTTCTCTTTGTGTGTTTTTCGCTCTCATGACCGAGGTAAATGTCTGATGAGTTCCAGTTCCTAAAGATGAGTACTGGTGGGCCCCACCGGCAACTACCGGCTCATATTAAGCACTTCTGTGAACCTTGCATGAAATAAACTGGCTAGAGGTGAATGTAGACATTCTTCATATTCCTGTGGGTTCTGCCACTTTCATAATCAGGAACGTAAATAACGAAACAGAGTTCTACGTTTTACTACAACAATCTGCAGCACACAGTTGACTGCCAAATGCTGCTTTAACAATTTCACTTCTCTAAGGAACCTCAGTTGTCAGCATTCATACTAAAGAAATCTACAAAAGAAGTATCCTAATTTTTTTTTTTTTTGTTTAATAATTTTATTGAATTTTCAGAAAAAGTGGAACAACAAATGAACACATTATGAGTAAAATATAACAATTAATATATTGGGAGGAAAAAAAACTATGAACAAGTGATTCAATTAAAAATGAAGAAGATAAGAATAAGTGAAAGGAGGATAGAAGGAAATAAGAGGAAAGAAAAGAGATATGAAAGAGAAGAAAGGAAGAGAGAAATAAAGAAAAGAGGAATAAGGAAGAGTGAAAAACTAAGAAAAATTAAGAAATTAAGGTGCAGGTGCAAGTGTAGAAAGATAAGATGTAAAAGGTAACCAAAGGAGGTCAGATTTAATTTTCTGAGAAAGAGTAAGAGAAGAAACAGTAGAAATTCTGTGTTCGTCACAAATATAGTTCCACCAAGTTAATACAGAAAGTTTCGAGTTATCTTTCCAACAGGACAAAATCACTTTAAATGCCAGAGCAATAAACAGATCAAACAGCAAAGTAATATGATTAGGGGCATCAAAATCAGATGAGGAGGACCCTAGAAAAACATTTTGTATAGTTAAAGGAATATTACATTGAAATATTATCATACATTTAGACCAAATAGATTGCCAGAACTTCAATACATTAAAACAGTCATAAAGTTGATGAATTAAAGTCCCTATGGAATCAGAACAGGACCAACATAGGGAGGAGGAATTAGGGGAAAACTTGGATATATAGACAGGGGTAAAAACAGCTCTACTGTAGATAAAATACAGAGATTGAGTAATACGTGCGGCATTAGAAGTTTTAAATAACTTGAGCCATAATTTATCCCAACAAGAGATAGAGAGTGACAGGGATAAGTCTGTTTCCCAGAGTAGTTCAACATTAGATTTAGGTCGTTCAGTAACTGGTGATAACAATAACTTATAAATAAAAGCAGCTTTAGGCCTATGATCCTGAGAAATGTTATATAATGGTGAAGATGGAGTGAGTAAGGGGAAGCTAAAGGGAAATTTTTAGAAGATAAGTATGATTGCAAAGCTGTTGATAATAAGAGATACTCATTAAGAAATGATTCAGGTAGATCATATTGTAGTTGTAAATCATGGAAGGAAATAACAGAATTATGTTGAATTAGTTGATAAATAAAGATAATTCCCTTCTCCTTCCAGTGTTTGTAATAAAATGATTTACGTTTATATTTGATAAATTTATTGTACCAAATAGTGGAGGACAAAAAACATTGATATGGGTTTAAACCATCGGAAAAATGTCATATAATAAGTGACGGGAGTATTTTAAAATAGGATTATCAGATAAAAAAGTGCAATTAGACATATATATTATATTTTGAAAAGAAAATTCTTTCAAAAGGGAGCGCTCAAAGACAATCCAACGAGGGATAGGGATATCTGAAAAATCATAAATTAAGGCAAAGTATTGACAAATTAAAAATGCAAAATGATACGATTTAAAATCAGGAAAGCGTACACCGCCTTCTGTTTTGGGACGTTTGAGTTTCATAAGAGCAATGCGGGGGTGTTTGTTATTCCATAAAAACTTTGTACAAATAGAATTAATTTGAGAAAAATATGAAACAGGAATCCGGAAAGGTAACATGGATAGTGTATAAAGGACATGTGGCACAATCATCATTTTTATGGTATCTAATCTACCCCACCATGACAAGTGAAGAGGGGACCAGGAGAGGAGGAGCGATTGTATTTTGGACGTTAGAGCATTAAACGTGTAACTAATGGTAGTAGATAGGGTAGAGGAAAACCAAATACCAAGATATTTAATTTTTATGGGACACCAAGTAAAATTGGTATTGCTAAACATATATTGATAACAAAAAGAGTTTAAGGGGAGAACTTCTGTCTTAGAGAAGTTCAACTTATATCCAGAGATACTGGAATATAACCGAACCTCATCCAAAAAGGGAGGGAGAGAGGTATTAGGATCAGCCATATACACCAGAATATCATCAGCATATGCTGATAATTTTGTTTCTATAGAATTATGTAAAAAACCGGAGATACATGGGTTAATTCGAATACGTTCAAGGAAAGGTTCAAGACACAAAACAAAAAACAAGGGTGAGAGGGGGCAACCTTGGCGTGTGCCTCTATATAACGGGAAAGATTTAGAAAAATGATTATTAACAAAGATACTAGCACGAGGAAAAGAATATAACAATTTAACATAAGAAATAAAATTTGGACCAAAAGCAAACCATTGAAGTGTATTGAACATGAATTGCCAGTTTATACGATCAAAAGCCTTTTCGGCATCTAAGGACAATGCTGCAAGCGGTGATTTGTACTTCCTCCCAAAGGAGATGACATTAGCAAACATGCGAGCATTGTCCGAAGCTAATCTGCCCTTAACAAAACCAGCTTGATCCGTCTTAACTAAAATAATACTCTCAAGGCGGGAGGCGAGGATTTTAGCAAATATCTTACAATCATAATTAATTAAGGATATGGGGCGATAATTTTTACAGAGGGAATGATCCTTATCAGGTTTGGGAATAAGGACTATCAAAGCATCCATAAAGGAGCCAGAAGCCTTGGAGTCTGCAATGAATGAATTAAAAAGGGCCAGTAATTTGGGAGCAAAAATAGAGGAAAAAGTGGAAAAAAATTAAACCGAGAGACCATCAGGACCTGGTGCTTTCGATTTTTTCAAGGATGTAATAGCTACTATAATCTCTTGAAGAGTTACTTCTCCCTCTAGTAATTGAAATTTATCAGGAATTGAAGGGGGGTTGGGGAGGCCAGAAAAAAAAGTATGGAAATTTTGACTAGAGGGATTTGTGTCATCAGAATATAATGTTTGATAATAATTATGGAAAACAGAAGCAATGTCTTCATCAGAGGTCACTAAATTATTGGTAAATTCATTTAAAATAGGACCAATATTTTTTCGTTCAGATTAAATTTTTAGATAATTGGCTAACATCTTGCCAGCTTTATTTTGACCCCCATGATATTTGGATTTAATTTTCAGAAGAACATTACATGCATCAATTGTGGCAAGTTTGTTAAGAGCAGATTTGGCCTTAATTAAATCATGGAGAACCGATGAAGATCTAGACGTAAAGTAATTATGTTCTAGTAATTTAAGTTGCATTAGTAAAGTTGTATACTTGGCTTTAGCGGCTTTCTTTTTTTTTGCGGAGTATGAAATAGCAAAAGCACGGAAAGAAGCTTTAAAAGCATCCCAATTATTAGTGATAGATGTATACAAAGGATTGTTAATGGCAAAAAATTCATTAATAAAAGTAATAGCTTCAGCTACAAAAGCATTATCTGTCAACAAAAAATTGTTAAGTTTCGACCAAATTTTGGAGAACTCATGGAAAGGTCAAGAGCAGCAAAAACTGGGGCATGGTCAGAAATAAAAATAGATCCAATTTCAGAGGATTGAATAGATGGGAGTAGGGGTTTACTAACCAAAATGTAATCAATTCTGGATCGAGTATGATGTACATTAGAAAAAAAAGTGAACTCAAGATTGTCAGGGTTACAGGTCTTCCAAACATCGTATAATGAACGCGAGGCAATGGCAGATTGAAATGATTTATGGGTTTTATCAGGGTTAAATTTACATTTGGATTGCCTATCTGAAAATGGGTCTAACCATTGGTTAAAGTCCCCAGCAACAATAATATTCGGACCATCAATAGATGAGAGCAAGATCTTAATGTTATTCCAAAAGGCTGGGTCTGGTTTAACAGGGCCGTAAATAAACAAGTTCTTTATTCTGTATAACAACCTTAGCCATTACCCAGCGTCCATCACTATCACTTTGTGTAGATAAAATTTGTGCATGAATCGACTTATGAAAAAGTATAGCAACACCACCTTTCCGGTTAGGAGCAGGAGAATAAACAATTTGACCCACCCATGATCTTTTCAATTTAAGTGACTCTATATCATTACAATGCGTTTCTTGAATAAATGAGACATGAGAGTTCAATTTAGACAAATGAGAGAGTACCTTTTGACGTTTGACGGGGTTTCCAAGACCACGGACATTCCACGTGACAACATACACATAATGGCGGGAAGGTAGGATAATACACGAATGGAGAAGATACACTTCAGGAGGGCAACTGGAAACAGAGAGACACCATATGTTATAGGAATACACCAAACAAACTGTAATGTAGGAAATAACAATAAAAGGCATAAACATCAAACAGCATAATAAAGAAAAACAAGCACTTAAAGAAATATAATGGAAGACAGACAAATATACCAAAAATCTATAATGGAAATGCACCATTGAAGAAAATAGGAGAAAAATAGAGTAATAGGAAACGAGTAGGAGAGAGTGAAGATAGAGTGATATAGAGATTAGAAAAGTACGTCGAACAAGGAAAAGAATCCAGATCTGAAGAAGAACAAGTAACAGGAGAAAAAAAGAAAACAATAGAGAAAATAGAAGATAGATCAAGGAAAGGAATCCAGATCTAAGAGGGAAAGGTATCGAATGAGGCATGGGGCGCAACGGCACCGTAAGCAGACAGAACGACAGAGAGAAGGAAAAAAAGAAAATAGCCATACAAGCAGCCAAAGAGAATTAGAAAAGGAGAAGAGGCAGGAAAATTAGGAATGATGAGAAGAACCATCAACAGAATTCATTGGGAGACTTTGGAGAAAGGACTTCAATTTGGAAGGATCATCAAAAGAACGTGTCGAGCCCTCATGGGTAATTTTACACAAACAGGGGTGGAGAATGCCATAACGAATGTTCAGTTGTCTCATCTGAGGACGAAGAGCCAAAAATTATTTTCTTCTTGCATTTGTGGCATTAGAAAGATCTTGTGATAGGTAGACTGTATGACCAGACCATATGAGGCGGCGCTTCACTTTAGCTGCTGAAAGAACACGCATGAGATCAGTAAATTCAAGAAACAGCATTATAATTCCTCTGGGTCTTGAAGCATTTGATTGAAAACGGCCAAGGCGATGAGCACGTTGGATATTAAGTGGAGGATCCAGAGGAAGGTTTAAAAGTTCTGTCAAAAAACGTTTCAGGAAAAGAAGAATATCTGGACCCTCAAGATTTTCCGGCAGACCATAAAGGCGCAGGTTGTTACGCCTATTACGATTTTCAAGATCTTCAGTATGAAGCTTGAGACGATGGATTTCCTGTTCCAAAACAGGGATCTTGGTTGATACATCATGCAAGTCACTGATGCGTTGCTCCATGTCAAGCACCTTAGCCTCCATACTAATCCACCGATCTTCAATTTGTTGAAGCTTCTCATTAGTCGTGGACATAAAGATTTCAACCCCCTCACTTCATCCAAAATAGTATCCAAAACAGGATTTTGAGATGATAGAATGGGGGCGGGGAGGTCATTTTTAGATCTTTTGGGCTTAGCACCCGAAGACATAGCTCTGACAGAGAGTGGAGCCTCACTGGACATTTTAAAACAACGTGAAGGGCGATGAGTAACTTTTAGAAGAGGTCCCAGTCTACCCATAAGCTTAGTAGTCACAAATAGAAATAAATGCCAGTTAGTCAGAGAAAGAAAACGTGTGGCACTCTCCCCAGAAGACAAAACGCCAGCTTATCACAAAGGAGGAGAGATGCAGCGGAGATATTCAGGCAGCACTACACCAAGATATAAGGAAAATGCAAGGTGCTCAAAAATAGAATGAAAAATAAACACCCATTCTAATCCATGTAGACCACATGCACTAAAGCATTAATTGGCATTATTGCATGAGAAGACCAAAATTAGGCATACGTAATGAAAAGGAGAGTCATTTCCATAAGTGTTGCATAGAGGATCCCACACGGAATGAGAAAACGCTGCATACATTGAAGAGAACCCAACAAAGCCACTTTCTCTTTAGTAGTTAATGAAGTGGGCATTGATCCAGAGGTAGGCGGCAGTTGCAGGAAGAAACACGCTGCTGCGCATCCACTAAAGAAAACGCTGGAGTTACCTCAGAGGGGAGCAGGCGAGCGGCAAGCACAAAATGGCAGCCGCTCGCATTTACGTGAGGCAAATCATCACCGCTGCTGCAGAGTTGCTATTGGAAGCCCAAGGAAGTCAGAAACGGCTCTGTTTGCCGCTCCGAGTGTTTAGGAGCTGAATTCCGCCTCCAAAACCTGCCGGAATCTAAACAGGACGGCTATATATATTGTAGAAGAGCTCCGCGTCCAAGCGGAGCTCACGTAAAAGCCGCCATCTTGCTTCCTATCCTAATTTTTAAAGCGACTTTGTTTGGAGCAAGGTTTAAACTGAGCAATTTCAATACTTTCCACACTGCAGCATAATACCCTACTCCCTCTGAGCAGCTCAGGGTCACCCTGTCCCTTGGCTGAACCCACTGTGCAGTACCTAAGACACGTTGTTATAGTAACACCTTGTGCTTCACATTTTGCTTAATACCGCACTTTTGCAGTGAGAGATGTAGCCTTACGGCTAGAGCCGCCGACTTTGGAGCTTGGGAACCGGTTTTGAGTCTCGGCGTCTGCTCAGCATCCAGTGATTCTGGGCAAATCACTTAATCTCCCCGTGCCTACCAAAAAATGAATGTGTCCTTGTGTAACGTAACTGGTGCTCATGTAAAGCGCTCAAATACCTTAGGGTCCAGTTTGCGCTATATGAATCTGCAAAAAATAAAAATAAAATAACAGATGCTAATATTACCCAATTTATGGTACTCGTTGATGGACCTACATGGAAGACTGAGTCTCCCATGCTGGAATTTGAATTTATCACCTCTGGGACACTATATGTTGTAAGCGGCATGCATTCATCTGAGTGAGCCACTGGGTTGGCTTATAATGGATGCCCTATACTTAATTGCCCCTTCCTCCTGTTGTCAGTGGCTGCCTGGCTCAAGGAGGGAGGCAGGAAGACTTCGACACATGAGGTGACGTTTCCCAGAAGCAGCCACGCATTCATGAAATCCACACACAAGAGATTAATCTAGCAACTGTTCATCTTCTCGAGTGCCCCACATTTAGAATCAGGAACACAAATAAAAGGCGGAACAGTTATGGTACATGACCCCACCATGGAATACACTGTCGCCTGCGCATGTAATACTTGTTCATTTTAAAAGAAAGCTCTGAAGGGGGTAACGCTGTGCCTAAGAAAGAAATACTGTGTATGCAATAACCCTCCAGCTGGCATTTACTGTACCTTAAAGCCCTGCCAAACGCAGCATTGCCTGGCAGTATGCAGATTCTCCCTGAGCATCCCAGTGTCTGAAGCAGAATCAGTGAAATCTGAAAGTCGTGGCACACTGGATGCAGGAGCTGGACCGGCTCGGTGTAACAGAGGGATCCCTTGGCCTCAAACTAAAGCAAGCTAATTAGGTACAATACATGGCGGCTGGATGCAGCAACAGGTGGAAAGAAAAGCAGCTCCAGCTACAGTTGTGGCGCGATTGGACCAGCTCAGTACTGCAAAGGGGCCTCGAACCAAAGCAAGATAATTAGATAGCTGCGCATAGCAAAATAAATGCATGGCCTCCATATTAGACGATGCAGGTCAGCATGATGGGCTGCAGCAATTGTGAAAAGAGTTCTCGTCAACAACCCATGAAACCATGGAAGTGGAGGAAAACTGTAGTTGGGCGGTGCTGCTTCCTGAAAAAACTGAAGTGACATATCGCTGCATAAACGATTTAGAAAGCAGCTAAGAAGAGTGGCACAGCATTAAACCAATGAGAGGGCAGCAGGCGGGAGCAAAGTCCTTTACTACTACAACAGGTCTTGCAGATAGCGCATGCACGCTGCCTAGGCTTGACCTAAAAAGTAGAGCGTTTACAGCTTTATACGATACGGATGGACTTAAATGTTGAAATACTGATGGTGATCACGGGGACGGAATTAAAATCAGTCACAAGGGGAATCTTTGCCTATATTAGGAAGAGGAAGACAGCCCTGAAGAAGTTGTGGGGAACTCCCTATACGACGAAACACGTGTTGGCTGGGCAAAAGAAGTTAAGAAAATAAAGAACTCAGAAAGAACTCATGTGCATTGAATTGTTTACATGAACTCTGATATAGTGTGTGCTCAGGGTTTTGGTTTATACTATCTTTATGATCCCTCAGATCTAAATCTAAAGAGGCAGGGCAATTCCTCCTTCCCTTGGAGCACCGCAACTTACACTGGGGTCTGTCTTACAAACTCGTGAATAGTGAGCGCCACAATTAATCCTATAATTACTCACCTAAATTTGTTCCATATCTCCACAGGAGTTCTCCGCTTACAAATGGTATCATGTAATAATACTGTAATAACAATATTATTTACATTAGTTTGCATAATGTAAGCAATTGCTTTTTGTTGTTGTGGTGGTCTCCCTGCATGCATGGAACAATGTATATGTTCTAACTGAGTATGTTTCTTTCTACTATATATTTCTTGCTTCATCATGTAAAAAAGGTTAATAAAAGGTAATTAAAGGGAATGTATAGCCTTTTTTTAAGCAAGTATTTTGAAAGTAACTCAAAATTAAGAGTAATCTGTTGTATTCCTCTTAGGGTGTCCATAAACGGGCTTTCCAGTATCATGTCCTTATATAGGCACAATTCGCCCTGCCCTTATATAGGCATAAAATCCCAGCCCTTATTTAGGCATTAACCGTGCACTCCAAATACAGGCATGGTCTCTGACATCCGTCCACCCTAACGTCACAACGAGTTCTTGAAGAACAGACCCTTAGGCTGCAGGAGTTTCCCTAGTCCAGGACTATTGATTTCTTCAAGGACTCATATATTATGCATGAACCATTATTCCTTAGGGGTTCATTCATGACGTCTTTCGCTGTCCGACTCACGTCAATACTAAACATTCCTAGGTACTCTCAGGTATAAATATACCTTCCCTAGCCCCTGTAAATCAGAGGAGACCTCGACTTCAGAGGAGCCCGTTGCCCGGCCTGACGCACTGAGAAGACGCTGTCATCCCTGCATGCAGAGAGTCCAGCTTCCAGTGATCTAACTTCCCTTGCGGGGTGTTGGAGTTCGAGTCTGGCAAAGAGATTCCAACCTCTCTCATTCTTCAGGTATGGAGCAGACTAGAACCTAGAGGGACTCTTGGCATACTAGGCATACTGGTGTTAACATACTCTTAGTATACCATAGTAAGGAATACTTCACCTACTTCATACCTCGTCCTACACCTAGGTTAGGTTAGGTACATTGGGGTAGAACTAGATTAGAAACGCATCGTATGAGTACTCGCATTTTTAGTCTGTGTTATTTATGTAACAGCATATGTACTAAAAGATAATGCTCTTGTAGTATTATTTATTTTTACTGCTCACACTGTACATTATTTATCTCGCATACTGTCTTGTGATCGTAACAGCACATTTTACTTACACCAGAAACAAGACTGTTCAATAAATCCTTTATTGAAACGCCCGTCTATTTCTTTCTGTGTAACTTGGAGAAAACTAAGCATGCACGACTGAGCTGAGTGAAATAGTTATCTATTGTTTCCACGACTCTGGGACACGTTCTGATTCTAAAGGGAAACACAGTGGTCATGTTTTGCGGCTGCCAGAAACTACTCCCTTCTTGTTGTCAAGGAGTTTCTAGTGGCCTCTGAGCTAGCTGGCACAAGTAATTAAGTTTAATATACTCGATAGGGACATACTGACCTTAGTCCTATGTCAAACCTATAGGATATATTATTCCAATGCGCAGAGCCTATTAGGGAAATAGGAGCTACACTACATGGCGCCCAACGGTATGGTAAGGCAGTAATTCAACGTTAGATACTGAGTACCTCAGCCGTGCTTTTTCTCTCAAGACCCCTACCCATATACTCCAAAAGACGTCTGGAGTGGGCACGGTTTAGTATCCGCCACGGCTACATAGGGCAGTACCCTATATATTAGCTGTTTAGTTTGCTCAACGTTGAAGGATACAGTGTTCCAACATATTGTGCACCTTAACTTTGTTTCCTTGAAACTTGTTCTACATATTTCAAAAAACAAAATGACTGAACACGCCGGAAACGGTGTAGCTGCGGCTGATCCAGCCCAAGCAGTAGTTTTTAACAATACAGGTTTAAATGAAACCGAGGAGGGTGTCATAAACATCGCTCCAAACTTAAGAAGAGCCATTACTCTAAAACTTATAAAACATGGCCTACCACCAAGAGGCGGTAGAGCAGTTTTCGTGATAGAGGCACACGAATCTTTTCAGACAGACGTATTCTATTCATGGGTAATATTTCCTGAATCCAATTCAGTAACACACATGTTTCACTTCTACAAAGAAGATGAACCACCAGAGGAATACATTCCTTTCAAGGATATAGAAATTCCATTAACATACCAGGAGCATCAGCTCTGGTTTAAAGGCGCCCTAAAACATCACAAAAACATTACTAGGTTCGGTCCACTAGGTAGACCAGGAGCAACATGGCCGATTCTAGGCGGCTACACACCTCATCCTGACATTGAAGAGATGTCAGACGAGGATTCACTTTCAACTCACAGAGTTAATAAAAATCTACAGACAATTGGTCCAATATGTCATGCGGACTTTCACAGTCCAACCACCATTAACACTTCCAAATCAAACCCCTCATCAGGGGAATACACTAAAAATTACACCACAGACTCTATAAGCAAGCATGGGTAAAATGCCCACAAAACGTGACCAAATTCCATTCTGGATAGCTCAAAAAATTACTCAATCGAAGCAGTATTTCCAAATACTAGCCCGTATGAGAAACACAGAATACTGACAATCAGTTTACCAATGGGGATCACACCACAACTGGAAGACTGCACCACTTGGGGCTCAGTCTTTGCTGCCATCTATACCAAAACACATGGCATTTCGTCAATTGCGGTAATACCTGATGTCCTGAAACAAATTCAAAACGAATACGGGGCAGAGCCTGCTCTAAATTTAGGTATGAAATTACTGAAAAATTTCGACCAGGTCTCAACAATAATATTATCTAATATTAAAGGGGAGGCAGCAGCAGTGGCGATCCGCCAAAAATTAAGGGAATTTGATGTTACAGAACATCAGACAGAGCTACCCAGAATTTTAGAACAATCTTATGCAGAATTAGGCAGAGATAGTTTGGGTGGAAGACCAGTGAAACCGAAGCTATCTGAAAGTCCTGAGAAGGACTCAATTAAACAAACTCCTACATCTTCTAAAAAGAAGTGGGAGTCTAATAAAAATCAAACGAGAAACGTTCTCAATCCCGAGGTAGGTCTCCTCAAAAGGAGCCCTCTGAAAGGAGGTATAACCTCAGGAATAGGGATAATTTGAGAAAACCTGACAGGTATCAAGATACTGATACACGTTCCTCTCGTCCCTTTCAGATCTCATCACAGACTTCGGAAAGAAGAGGACGATCAGAACATAGAGAAGAACGCGTGAAATCGAAAGACGACAAACACGCTCCAAAAACTAAAGCAAAACCTCAATTCTCCAAAAAGAAAGTAGCAGGTCTAAAGATCAGACATGCCGAGAATACTGAGAACACAACTCAAGAACGGAGAATGGGCGCAGACAATGCTGGACAGTGCAGCAGAAGTCACAATAGTTCGCCAGAACCTGAAGGAACTTCTGGAGATAGTGGACTTGAATGAGTACATTACAGTTGAGACTGTAGACACCAGGGTTAGTACTCCACAAAAGTTATATGAGATAACACTCCGGATGGAGGGAGACAAACCTAGACAGGTAAAAGCACTTATTTGGGAAAGACTATCAAAGGGCTATGACATACTTCTAGCAGAAAAGGACTGGCCACCACAATTTGTCAGGGAGTGCCCACATGGCGAGGACATAATTATGCCTGCCTTCTCCAACCATATACCAATGCATCTGAGATATACATATGCCAGGAAATGGGCAGTGGTCCAGGCCCCAGCGTTATATAAAAATCATGTAGGATGGGATGAGGACTCACCTCACCATAAAATACATCTGAAACATGAACCAACTGCACAAAGGCAGTACCCAATAAAGCAAGAAGCTAAAAAACAGGTCAGGGAGATCTTAGATCAACTTGAATATCAAGGGGTGATTGAAACATGCACCTCCTCAATGAACAAACCTTTGTTTCCTGTCTCCAAACCAGACAATACATATCGTCTAGTTTTGGACTACAGACACTTAAACACTTGTTCTAAAACTTTTGCAGTGCAAAATGCACATAGCACAGCATTAATGAATAACATTGTGCGTAAAAAATATAAAACAACATTAGACATCTCAAATGGTTTCTTTTGTCAAAACATAGCACCTGAAAGCAGGTACTTAACAGCATTCTCCATAATGGGAACCTAGCGTCACTTTTGTCGACTCCCACAAGGGTTCAAGAACAGCCCAGGGTTATTCTCAGCGAGGGTAACGGAGTTACTACAAATTTATGACAATGGGGCATTGTCCTATGTCGATGACATCTATCTGACAGACGATGACCTGGAAAAACACTTGAACAGGGTGAGCACCATTATACTGGGATTCGCCTCTGAGGGCTACAAGTTCAACTTTAAAAAGTCCCGAATTGCCCATCTCAATGTCTTATTTCTAGGATATGAGCTTTCAAGTGAAGGCAAGAGCTTGGCAGCTAACTTTTTAGAAAAGTGTGCGCTGCTCCAACCTCCAAAAACGCTAGAAAACTTACAATCAATCCTGGGTTTCCTAAATTTTGGAAGAACATACATTTTAAATTACGCAGAAAGGGTTAAACCTCTCTACGCATTAATCAAACCTGATTTTTCGATCAGAAACTGGACACAGGAACACACAGAAATCTTGCGTTCACTCCAGGCTAACATGTTAGCAACAAATCACTTACAAACACGTGTAAGTCAACGCAATTTGGTGATTCGAATAATTTCGGGTCAATGTGGATTCACCTACTTAACCTTCAATGAGGGTGAGAAAATACCAATAGCATACAAATCCCATTTGTACACACAAGCGGAAATGCGCTTCAGTTCAACTGAAAAAATTCTGACAGCAGTTCAAACCGCTGTAGCAAAAGAAAGAGCCTTAGCCCAAGGGAAACGCATTATTGTCGTAACCCCGGTACCAGCTTTAGAAGCTGTCACAAAAGCTAGCATTCCAAATGCTAAAGCATTACATCCAAGATGGATACAATGGGTTAATTCTCTTGCTGCAACAGATGTTGAATATGTTTTTGATCCAGATTTAAAAACACAAGCATTCCTGCAATATGAACATGAATGTCCTCTGCCTACTGAAATTCTGCCTCTCGATCAGTACGAATTCATAATTTACACTGACGGATCCGCACAGCCCACAACAGGGAGTAAGCAAGCTTACAGTGCAGCGTGTGCAATCGTTAAAGGTTGCATGCGAAATGGCATCTTCAGACCTATGGTCACTAAAACTCAATCTCTAGGAGATTGTACAGCTCAGCGAGCTGAACTACAAGCATTCAAACTGGCACTTGAAAGTACAGATCGAGAATTCCCCACACTGATAGTGTGCGATTCCTTTTACTGTGTTCAGTCGTATAATGACTATATACAAAACTGGATTGAAAATGGTTTCAAAGATGCGAAAGGTGGCACAATAAAGCATAAACTGCTTTGGGAACAAGTAGTCCAGTTGAAAAACGAACTACCAAAGGCTCACGTGATCCACACACTGAGTCATCAACGTGATGGCGTTCACGTTGCAGGGAATTCATTGGCTGATGAAGCCGCAAAGGGGGCTGTGCAGACGGCTTCCGTAGCTGCGATCACTCGTTCAAAAACAAAAATAGACGGTGAGATAATGTTGGCTGTCAATGCTTCAAGCAAAGGCAGCAGTGCAGCGTTACCAAAAAAGTTTCCACTCAAGTACTCTTATGTAATTGATGCGAACAACGTTCCTTTTGCTTGAATCCCTGGAGTGGGGGATAGGGTAATTCCAAACATGGAATGTAGAGCAGCTTTGATTTATGAAACACATTTGGGGGAAGGTCTGTCACATCAAGGGATCTCTAAAACAATTTTGATGTTAAAAGAGATGTACTGGTGGCCTGGAATGAATACAGAAATTCACATATTCATCAACAACTGCTTAGACTGTAAATTACAGCGGGAGAGCCACCAGACACCATGCTGCGAATGCGGCAACCCAGTACAGACACCATTGTTAGACAGCATTCGACTATCTACGCGCCTGCGTCCTACTGGACAAAGGAATTCCCCAAATACTGAATTTAGGTTCCTATGGTTATGGCCTCAGTGCTCAGCTGACGCTCGAACTGTTATAAAATATTTGCGAGTCTTTATCAGCATATACGCAATAGGCACGCTACATTCTGACCAGGGTCCTGCGTTTAGCTCTAGGGCTTACAAAGAAGCCATGGCCAGTCTGAGCGTTGCATTGCGGTACTCCTCTCCATTCCATCCTGAGGGAAATTCTGTTGTGGAAAGGAAAAACCGGGACATAAAGCAGTCTATAACAGCTAGGGTATTAGGTTCGGGTGATGGGTGGGTCAAACACCTTAGTGGGGTACAACGCTCATTGAACAACCTGCCAAGAAGTTCTCTAGGGGGGGTCACTCCATATGAGGTCCTATTTGGGACAAGAATGTGGGTACCAGACCTTGCACACGTAGGCACAGTGGTGGAAAATAAACCCTTTGATATCAAAGATTGTTTGGCTGTTTTACAGGACTTAAACAAGTTAAGATCGCAACAAAGCAACGTATTCCTACAGCCAACCACCACTGGGGATCAACCGGCTGTCCCAGCAAGGCCTGTCTGGATTCCAAAAGTTGGGGATCTAGTCAGAGAAAAGATTGCGGACAAGAAGGAATTTGGACCTTCTTACAGACAACCAGTACCTGTCCTAGCAGTTCAAGGAACAAGAACAGTACTTCTGCCGCCCCTTACTGGAAGAAAGGAGAAAAGATTTGTGTCCATCGACCTGATCAAACCACAGTATGTGGCTAATACTAAATAGTAGCACTCGTGGACTCCGACCTAGTAGCAGACGCACTCCTCTCGCTACTATCCAAGAGGTTCAGACTGAAAGACTGATAACAATCGAGAATTCAGCAGTAATTGATGGAGGACTATGCAACAACGCTATGGAACTCGTCCCTCTTGAACACCAAGTAACAGTTCGTCCAAATACACCTGTCTACACCAACGTGGCAAGTGATGAACTGGTTCCAGTGATTTCTTCAAATCCTGATGCAATTCCAACAATTGACAGAACTGCTTCTGGCTATTTCATTAACTTTGATATGTTCTCAGAAGATCCGAGTGAACCTGAAACGACGCCAGCATCATTCAAATTCAAGCAGCAAGTACAAGACTTTCTTCACTTTCTGAAAAAGACTTATTTGGTTTCTCCATGGATTGAACTCTGGATTATATCTGGACTTTTTGTTTTCCTGCTCTGGCTAGCTTTGGTTACAACTGTGAGCGTGCTTATAAGTGGCAGATACATCCATGTGAACACTGAAGGAAAAGACTTGAACGTACGTTTGAAACCTCATAAATCTTCCCATCGTGAAGCAAGAGACTTGTCATCAGTGAACATCACAGCTGTTCCTATACAGGATGGTATAGTGTGGGACAAAACAGATTTTGACGTCTTCGGCCCGACGGAACAATTGAACATTCCACATTTGTTTAAAATTTCACTAAGTGATCTAATTACGTCCAGTACCTATTCAGATGATTGGGACTTTGTGACTGTCAATGATATAATGTTTGACCTAGAAAAATCAGCTGCATTTTCTAAACATGAATATTTAGAGGGTTCATCAGACTATGAACAAATGTATTGTTATAACCACTATGGTCATCATTATTTGCATAAATCTGCATATCCAAGAAATGTGTTTATGTTTAACCAATGGGAACATTGTCCTACACCACCTAAAGGTAGTTCAAAAACATTTGCTAGTAAGTTTCCATATTTTTCAGGATACAATACATCTGAACCAGAAATGTTTTACTATAAAAATGTAAACAAGACAGGGCTGAAAATTTTGTTAACAAATACAAAACAGATTTACTCTGCGTTATTTAATGCCCAACTGTCTAGACAGGGTTTTGACTTTTGGAAAGACACAATAGACACCAAAACAGTCTGGGGTACTAAAGATTGGCAAGTGCAGGGGATAGAAGCTTTATTTAGAGCCTGCATCATCCCTGAACAAATAATATTTTTGAATATCCAACAAACGTCTTGTCTTGGATTAGCCAAGATCAAAGAGATGAACACACCTTCTGTACCAACACCTGCCAGAGATAACGATACACAGGCAGTGGTGACAGTTGACAATATACTACAACTCAACAGATCTAATCCTGATTGGAAAAAATGGTTGATCTGGCCCACAGACACGAATAACTGTCAGGAAAGATTCCTGAATAAAACTCAGGGCTTTACTATTAATAGGCCAGACCCAAGATACGTCCAAAGACAACATCCGGGGGTAGTAACAACATACAGTGTAGGAAGATTATGCCTCGATTGGCTGCATAAGTCTACACTACAGGATGTGAAACAACACTTAACCTTACTTAAAAAGGACGCAGACCTTAGGGAATTCTTGCTTGGACCACGAAAACCGCATCAAAAACGTTTCATATATGCCGGCATTTATGCTGCTTATAATGAAGCATGGAAAGTATCACAGATGGAGGCTGCAGAACGAATACGTGAACTTGATCGTATTAATTTAGAGAAAACACTCTCTGTGGTCGACAATGGGTTAACAACTTTGTCCTCCAGAATATATTCATTGGATGGCATTGTATCCTCTGCTATCGACATACTAGAACAAGATTTGGCGATGTTACAGCAAGGCCAGTCTCAATTACGTTCTATTATGTTATTAAGCTGGACGCTGCAATCTTTGCGAGCGGGCTATGTGCCTTGGCGTTTCATCAACACATCGGCTCTGTTTGCAGAATACAATCTAACTGATAAACAGATCGAATTGGAACAAAGAGGAGCAAGGTATACAGTGCTGAGCATTGAAAAACTGGAAAAGTTACCATTCACAGTGGCAGAAAAACCAGCTACAGAATGGCTTATTCATGGCAAAATAACATTATCTGTGAGTACTTTTCAGTTTCAGTATTGCCTCAGACAAATGCAAGCAGGCAAATATGAAAGGTTGGGTAAGGAATACATTAAGACATCTTGGGATTTACCATATACATTTAGATGTTGGAGTGGGGATCGTGAAGTGTTTTTGAGCGGTACAAACTGTAAACTTGCACTAAGCGGTTCGCTTATATGTCAGGACATTTCTTTACACGGGGCTTGTAATGGTTCTGTGGCAAATTTGTCTTGCCATCAGCAGGGTACACCAGCTGCTGTGATTAATCCAACGTTTGGACAACTTTCTAATGGGAGTTACCTCATGTTGAATGATCAGAGTTGCTGCGGCATGTTGCCAGGCATCCCATATCTAGTAACGGTCAACTCCAGGGTCACTTGCTGTATGCAAGTATTGTTTGCCCCAATAGACACAGTCAGGGAGTCGCCTCTATGGCCTTCGCTGAACATCTCTTTTATAAGATTTGATACTTTGAGCAGAATGAAAGCCATGGTTTTACAGCAAACAGTGCCTTTGACCTCGGCCAAAGAAACCTATGATCTACAAGTTGCAAGGACTTCGGCTGAGATACAGACTTTAATACGTACAAACTGCCCTATACATTTCGCAGAAATGATATCACGTATCTTCAACATGTCTGATACAAGTGGAATTGTACATGTATTTAAGAGCATCTGCTCCGGTCTGTTAGCACCTTTCCAGGCAATACTCGGAATCATCCCGAACTTTGCACATTCGGTGTTTGGTGGCATACCATTAATTCTAGCACTTGTTGCCGGAATTCTATTTCTCTTCCTGCTATTGCACTATGGCCAGCCTATTCGCAGACATCACTCCGAGCGAAATGGAGAAAGCTCTCCTTGAACGAAAGTGCCGTGAGCGAATAGTACAGCTATTGGGCATGACTCGTCTACGGGACCTTAATACAACTTGGTTCCTGTCATTCAGACCAATCTGGCAAGATTGCATCTTACCTGTTCTACGATGCCTGCTATACGGTGAAGAATACGTGTTGGACACCTGTCTAACATTTCCATCAGCTACGCCAACGGATGTCGATACTCTGCTGGACCCGATAACGGCCCATGCTCTGTGTTGTCCCCAGAGGCTTCCTATCCTGATGTCAGCATTCATTGAGATCTCACAGACGCTTCCGGCTGCTGCTGAGGTACGAGAAAGATCTACAGGCACACAGGTAACAACGGACGCGAACTTTGCTGCGGCACCCTATGCTGGAAGCGAAGCTTCACATCTCTGTGCAATTAATCTGCTACACGAGGTGTTCCAACTGACACCAACTACAGTGGACGATGTTTTGTCTATAGAAGTAGATGATCTCATGTTTACACCAGACCCGTAAACTGACTCTGATTCAGCGTACAGTGTTCCAGAGATGCAGTAACAATTTGGCCTTCATTCTACAAAAACTTGGAACTCTACCAAAATTGAACTTTTTCCCATTTTTCGAATGAAAATGGCACTACAATCTGCTTAAAGTAGAACTAGCCTTATAATACAGACTTCAAGGTACTTCCACGGACACTTAGTCAGCTTGTGTGTCTAAAACAGTTCATTAATTTTCATGACATGAAATGACTTTGATTTTTAAGAAACTTATCGATCATTTTTTTGTCACATGTAAATATTACTGCTTCTTTCATTCATATTGCATTTTATTTTAAATATATGCCTGAAATGAAAAGCAATGCTTCAAATGTACAGTACCTTTTGCATTCTAATAGGTTTTTTAAATGTCTTTTTTAAATGGTTTATGAAATATTTTAGAAATATGCGGTACTCCATTTTAATGTTTAGCATTTTAAATGTTTAGCATTTTAGTATTATCGTACACACGAAAGTGGAGTGGGTGTTGTATTCCTCTTAGGGTGTCCATAAACGGGCTTTCCAGTATCATGTCCTTATATAGGCACAATTCGCCCTGCCCTTATATAGGCATAAAATCCCAGCCCTTATTTAGGCATTAACCGTGCACTCCAAATACAGACATGGTCTCTGACATCCGTCCACCCTAACGTCACAACGAGTTCTTGAAGAACAGATCCTTAGGCTGCGGGAGTTTCCCTAGTCCAGGACTATTGATTTCTTCAAGGACTCATATATTATGCATGAACCATTATTCCTTAGGGGTTCATTCATGACGTCTTTTCGCTGTCCGACTCACGTCAATACTAAACATTCCTAGGTACTCTCAGGTATAAATATACCTTCCCTAGCCCCTGTAAATCAGAGGAGACCTCGACTTCAGAGGAGCCCGTTTCCCGGCCTGACGCACTGAGAAGACGCTGTCATCCCTGCACGCAGAGAGTCCAGCTTCCAGTGATCTAACTTCCCTTGCGGGGTGTTGGAGTTCGAGTTTGGCAAAGAGATTCCAACCTCTCTCATTCTTCAGGTATGGAGCAGACTAGAACCTAGAGGGACTCTTGGCATACTAGGCATACTGGGGTTAACATACTCTTAGTATACCATAGTAAGGAATACTTCACCTACTTCATACCTCGTCCTACACCTACGTTAGGTTAGGTACATTGGGGTAGAACTAGATTAGAAACGCATCGTATGAGTACTCGCATTTTTAGTCTGTGTTATTTATGTAACAGCATATGTACTAAAAGATAATGCTCTCGCAGTATTATTTATTTTTACTGCTCACACTGTACATTATTTATCTCGCATACTGTCTTGTGATCGTAACAGCACATTTTACTTACACCAGAAACAAGACTGTTCAATAAATCCTTTATTGAAACGCCCGTCTATTTCTTTCTGTGTAACTTGGAGAAAACTAAGCATGCACGACTGAGCTGAGTGAAATAGTTATCTATTGTTTCCACAACTCGGGGACACGTTCTGATTCTAAAGGGAAACACAGCGGTCATGTTTTGCGGCTGCCAGAAACTACTCCCTTCTTGTTGTCAAGGAGTTTCTAGTGGCCTCTGAGCTAGCTGGCACAAGTAATTAAGTTTAATATACTCGATAGGGACATACTGACCGTAGTCCTATGTCAAACCTATAGGATATATTATTCCAATGCGCAGAGCCTATTAGGGAAATAGGAGCTACACTACAAATCTTGCACTGGCAAATCATTACGATCATTTGTAACCTGATTTGCTAGTGAAACATTTTAAATGTGATTGATCCCAAAACACACACTTATCATTTCTATCACTGCAATGGAAAGAGTTTATTTAGGTATGTATTTACAAAGAAAATCATGCAAATAAAAGTCTTCGTTTGAACATATGTTTTGCAATTAAATCAGATGCATTCAGAATTAAAAGTAATTTTGCACTGGAAAATCAAAATAAAAGATAAACGCAGTATGTTGAAAATATTTAACTTTGATTTGCCGGTGCAACATTACATCTGCTATGAATGCATGTGAATTACTTTTACAAAAGCTCTTAAACAAATACTTTGCATTGATTGATTTCGTTTGTAAATACACTTCCAAGTAAAGTGTTTAAATTGAAGTGATTGAAGTGTGATCTAGCCACGTGTTTTGAAAGTCAATCACAGGCCCTCAGAATTACAAGTATATTATACAGATGCCGGACCTGAGTGTTGAAGTACACCAATCATGTGTAAATAGCTAAACAGGCTCCCTTGGAAACCAGTGTCTGGCATTTGACATGGGTCTTTGAATAGGCAGCCAATGTGATGAGATAAGAGCAAGATTTACAGGCCTGTTTAAAGAAACTATAAAAAGTCTTTGTTTAAGCACATGTTTTGTAATTAAATCACATGCATTCATAATTAAAAGTAATGTTGCCCTGGAAAATCTAAATAAAATATAAACGCAGTATGTTAACTTTGATTTGTGGGTGCAATATTACATTTAATTATGAATGCGCATAAACAAAGGCTTTACATCTCTTGATTTTGTTTGTAAACACACACCTATATAAAGTCTATAAATTGAAGTGATAGAAGTGTGATTTAGCTCCATGTTTTGAAAGTCAATCACAGGCACTCAGAATTACAAGTACATCATACCAATCCCGGACCTGCCTGTTGACATACCCCAATCATGTGTGAAATAGCTAAACTGGCACACTCAGAAAACAGCGTCTGACATTTGACCTTGGTCTTTGAATAGACAGCAAATGGGACGAGATAAGAACAAGATTTACAGGCCTGCTTACAGAGGAGCTTGGAGCAGCGAGGGAAAATACAAGCGCTCGGGTTACATGCCCTTGAGCAAAGAAAAAGTAGTACCTGAAACAGATGCTAAAATGGAAGCAGTGGAGAGATAGTGTAACTGGTCCATGCTGTTGGTGAGCGCTAAACACAGGAAGAGGCATGACAAATGCATGCCATGGACAAATGGGGAATAATAATATGAGAACGATGATGGAGACAGGAAATAGAAAACCCGTTAGTGGCTGAAGCCCACAAGGTATATACAACATGTCTCTTCAAGACAGCGCATGCACTGTCTAAATGAGACCTAAAAATATATCTGAATCCAATATCTTAGCTAGATTCACATTTGCAAAAAAATATAAATAAGAACTTACTTAGTCTGTCAGCATTGGCAATGCAGGAAAAGAAACAGTTTTTGTCTCCTACTGTGCTTTTTATCACAGAGTGCCAGAATTCTCAATATCAGGGAATAGCAATGCAGAGGTTTGATGTAAAACAAATCTTCTAATTTATTGTTCCTCATCAATGCATGTTTTTGCTTGCAAGGTTGATTTTAGGCCAGCCTGTTTTTTATGGTGATATGCTTATTTGCATAAGCTTGGTCACAAATAGAGTAGCCACTTGGCCAGTCTTTTACTGATGTGGGAGCTGTTTGTACGTCAAGACCATTAAAAAGCGTAAAATTCAGCAAAAGCTGGTATTTTTTAGATTCCTATATCAATTTAAATCTGCATCAACATTATAGTGTCTATAACCATATCTAAACAATATCCTGGCCAGCCAACACAACACAAAGCATGCAGCTGGATCATTCACCTAGAATGTCCTCAGCAGCTGCATCTTGGCTGCACCTGGGACCAAATAGTTGAGTGCTGTGTCCCAGCCTTGCACGGGGATTCTACCAGTGTCAATCCAGCCCCATCTGTCTCTGTTCTAGAGGGTGCAATGTTATGCATCAGCCTCTCACCTAAATGCAGTTAGTTCAGGCTTGGGTGGCAGGTGTGCAATGCAGGTTGCTCACCAGATATGGTGGGATGAGCAAGGATGGCTCCTTAGGATAATCAGTGGCACTATCAACTCTGGACCTTTAACGAAATGTGCACAAGGTCATCTGCCGCACCCGCACCCACAGCGGCTAAGATCTCAACAATGATTCAACAAATCTGGAACAGCCCAGTTGGCCATGAATGGGAAGGTTTTTGTTGTTTTCAATTGCTTATCTTTCAAGGTTCAATTGTTTTTATCGGATGTTTACTAAAGTATAATCATACAACGCATCAGTAGGCATACCCACTGGAAAACTGTTCACCCCTCCACCTTTACAACTATTAAAATGCCAGACACCTACCATGCACCGTGTGTGCTCATAGAACCCATAGACTCAGTTGGCTGTTGACTGATATTTAACCTCTTGAGTCTCTTCTATTCCTGAGAAAGGCAGTCAAGCCAAATCTGAATACTTGAGATAGAACTCTTCACTAAGGCGGCACAAAAACCTTAGTCTATTCGGGCATGTTAGCACTCTAAAATCTTGTTTGAGGTATTCTAAGTTGGGCCCCATAATTTAATTTCTCTTGCACTTATGCACTGTAAGCCAGTTTCCCATGACTAATAAGATTACAAATTCTCAGTATCCACATTTTGCTTATTTGGTTATGCGGCTCGAGAGGCCTACAGTCATGGACTAGAAAATCGGTTCCTCATAATAATGTTGTTTCTCCTTGCAACAAAATACCGGTGTCTCATGGGCATAATCAATACATTTTTATGCCGTGAGCCCCATGAGCCACGTGGGTGGCCATCAAAGCTAATTATATCAGAAATCTCCAGGCCACTGACATAGATTGAACATCACATTTCTCCTAAATCGTCCTTAAGGTTGTTTTACGGGACTGTATGATGTCCACTGTTAGAAATTGAGGTTTCTGGTTGTCAGAGTATGCACCCTGTCCGAGCATGAGCCACAATCCTAGTCAGGATAAGTCTGATACACAACCTAAATTAACTTGTGCTCTCCCTCTGGTAGCTTGGCATAGAGCAGTCAGGCTTAATTTAAGAGGCAATGTGTAAAGTATTTGTGTACGCTATCATTAGAGTAACACAGTGAAAACACCATAAAAAGACTCCACACCAGATTAGAATAATAGAGAATATTTATCTCAGCAAAACCAGACCAAAACGACTATAATCCAATCAGTAGAAGTGGAGATATGAATGTTTGAAGATGAAATCCAACAATAGTGCTTAGAAGTAAATAGCGCTAAAAGGTTACTTGAGGTCGTGGGTAATCCAAAGTACAGGCCGGCCATGATGGAGGGCAGGCTGGCTACTGGACCCAAGCAGGGCCCACTGAAAAAGTACCTTGTACGGAGCAAGCTTCTGCATCGAGGAGTCCCTGCGGCGGTTCCTATTCACACAGTCTGGTCAATGCGTCAGAGTTTAGCCTTGCAGTCGGTGTTGAAGGAGCTGCGCTGCGTCGTCATCGAAACTCCCAATCGGGACCCACGTCATCATAGAATTGGCACTGTGTCGGAGAGCACTGTGTCCGTTCCAATTGGCGCAAAGGGTTCACTACATCGATTTTTGCACAAAACAGTGCAGAACCCACTTATGAGGCCCAGGACTGGAGGGGAATTTCAGGAAAGGGTAGGACTCACAAATGACAGAGTCCAGCAGCACCAGCATGGTTGCAAGAAGTCTTTTGTGATCCTGAGACTTCAGAAAACAGGAAGCAAGCCAGCAAATCCTTGGAGAGATTTGGGTTCAATGTAGAGAGCAGGTCCAGTCCCTCTCACTCCCAGCAAGAAGCAGCAGACAGCAGGTCAACACAGCAGAGCATGTAGCAAAGTGGCAGGCTCTCCTACTGCACAGAAATCAGCAAGCAGCAGGCCAACACAGTAATGCAGGTAGCAAAATGGCAGTCCCTCCTACAGCACAGCAGCTCTTCTTCCTGGCAGAATGTCCTTAGTTCCAGCAAAGTTCTGATCTTGTGGTGTCAGGGATCTGGTACTTAAATCCAAATGTGCCTTTGAAGAGGGGGGGACATCAGAGAGGACTTTTAAGAGCACAAGGTCCCTGCCTTTTCTGCCCTGGTTCCAGACTCACTACAGGGGGGTATGCAGCTCTTTGCGTGGGGAAAGGTACTGCCCTATTCAGGTGCAAGTGGCTGCTGCTGCCTCCTCATCTATCTCAGGAAGGCCCATCAAGCTTGTGATTGGCCATCAGGATGCAAATGTCATACCCCTTCTTCCTTTGTGTGACTGTCTAGAGAGAATGCACAAAGCCCAGCTGTTACCTAACCCAGTTGTGTATTCAGAGACAGGCAGAGGCACAGAATGATTAAAGTAAGAAAATGACAACTTTCTAAAAGTGGCATTTTAGACTTAAAATCTAACTTGACCATAAAAAGTGATTTTAAATTGTGAGTCCAGAGACACCAAACTCCATATCTCTAAATTTGCCCAATAGGAAATCACACTTAAAAGATGTTTTAAGGCAATCCCAATGTTAACCTATGGAAGAGATAAGCCTTGCAGAAGTCAAAAAAAAAGTTAGACATTTTTCAATACCAGGACATGTAAACATCAAAAGTACATGTCCTCGCTTTTAAATCAACTGCACCCTGCCCATAGGGCTGACTAGGTCCCATTGTAGGGGTGACATATGTAATTAACGGGACTGTTTGGGCCTTGCAACTAGGTTAACTTGCCAGATCGAAATGGCAGTTTAAAATTGCACACACAGGCTCTGCAGTGGCAGGCCTGAGGCATTTCTAAAGTGCTACTGAGAGGGTGGCATGATCAAGGCTGCAAGCCCACTAGTAGCAGTTCTTTTACAGGCCCTGGGCACATATAGTGCACTTTACTAGGGACTTATAAGTAAATGGAATAAGCCAATTGTGGATAAGTCAATGTTACCACATTATAGGGAGAGAGCACATGCACTTTAGCACTAATTAGCAGTGGTAAAGTGCCCAGAGTCATGAAGCCTACAAAAAAATTCAGCTAAAAGGGGAGGAGGAAGGCAAACATTTTGGGTTGATCCTGCAAAAAGGGCCATTTCCAACATAACCCCCCTCCAGCCTAAAGCCTGGGTAGTCTAATCAATAACTTGATGGACTCCCCTGCTTACGGCGATAGAGATTGGACAATACTGCAAGAGCACTTGCCAGTTCTACGCCTCTCTGAACCCAGTTGGATCCCTCTGTCTGTACTCTTGGGGCCCACTGAACTGAACTCGTTTCCTCACCTGTGGACCACATCTGTCCAGCACCTAATCTTATTTTTCTCACAGATGCTTCCCAGTAGGCATACAGTTCCACCATGGCCAACAGTGTGATGTGGCCCATTCCACCCCTTGGGTCTAACATCTGGCCCAAACCCAGGGAAAACTCTGACCACAAGGGCAACAACCAAGAGAGGCCACTGACAGCTGCCAGTGTCAAGAGCGAGGCCCCTGGCCATCAGGAGAGTCTAACCTCTGTAGTTTCCCATAGTGGGGGCTGCAGCCCCAGGTGCCTTACACCCTTTTTCCACTTCATCTCCCACCAGTTCAGGGGTGGTATCCTGAGACTGGTCATTCAATCCACGGTCTGTACCCTTAGGATAAACCAGAGACAGGTGTGGGATATCCCTCACCCTGTTCCTCACTCTGGGGTCCTGTACCCTCCACTTGGGAGTGTTACCCCCAGACAAACTCCACAGTTGGGGCATTGCCCTCCCATTTCCCCTCACACCGGGAGCAACTCATTCGCCAGAAGGCAGTCTATGGGCATCTGGTGACTAACTATGACCCTCCTATTGGTCAACTCCACATTCCACTTTAGGGATACCAGGGCCATAGGGCAGAAGTTACCCTACACACCTGGCCGGTGTAATGCTCTGGGGAAACTAGCCTTTAAACAACCATGGTCTGTCTAGCCCTGGTGTCCCTCAGAGCAGTGACTTGGACCACATTCACTGTCACCTGGTGGAAATGGCAATTCCCACTCTTAGGGATCACCAACTCACCCTCTGAGTCCAGCTTCCAGCTAAGGGAGATGGGAGATCATGGCATGGTGTATGACCTAAGCCCTGGGGACTACTAGCCCTAAGGCCACATTAGCCACCCCTTTAGAGGTACCACAAGTGGCTGGTTTCTTAGGACAGACAGAGTCCCCCTGCTTGTGTTCTACCTGGGCACATTCAAAGCAGTGAGGGTGGAAATGGGGTGCTCTTCGCCACCGCCCACTAGAACCTCCTCCCAGTTTCTGAGAAAGGGAATGGGATCCCTTTTCTCCTTACTTACCCTGGGACCTGTCAGTGTCTCCCTTGACATCCCGCTCGCACTGTTGGAGAGACCCTGAACCGCCCCTCTTGGGGTCACTCCTAGGTTCCTTCCTTTGGACCCAAATAATGTTTTTGAATGAAACCATCCAACAAACGTCTTGTCTTGGATTAGCCAAGATCAAAGAGATGAACACACCTTCTGAACCAACACCTGCCAGAGATAACGATACACAGGCAGTGGTGACAGTTGACAATATACTACAACTCAACAGATCTAATCCTGATTGGAAAAAAAGGTTCATCTGGCCCACAGACACGAATAACTGTCAGGAAAGATTCCTGAATAAAACTCAGGGCTTTACTATTAATAGGCCAGACCCAAGATACGTCCAAAGACAACATCCGAGGGTAGTAACAACATAGAGTGTAGGAAGATTATGCCTCGATTGGCTGCATAAGTCTACACTACAGGATGTGAAACAACACTTAACCTTACTTAAAAAGGACGCAGACCTTAGGGAATTCTTGCTTGGACCAAGAAAACCGCATCAAAAATGTTTCATATATGCCGGCATTTATGCTGCTTATAATGAAGCATGGAAAGTATCACAGATGGAGGCTGCAGAACGAATACGTGAACTTGATCGTATTAATTTAGAGAAAACACTCTCTGTGGTCGACAATGGGTTAACAACTTTGTCCTCCAGAATATATTCATTGGATGGCATTGTATCCTCTGCTATCGACATACTAGAACAAGATTTGGCGATGTTACAGCAAGGCCAGTCTCAATTACGTTCTATTATGTTATTAAGCTGGACGCTGCAATCTTTGCGAGCGGGCTATGTGCCTTGGCGTTTCATCAACACATCGGCTCTGTTTGCAGAATACAATCTAACTGATAAACAGATCGAATTGGCACAAAGAGGAGCAAGGTATACAGTGCTGAGCATTGAAAAACTGGAAAAGTTACCATTCACAGTAGCAGAAAAACCAGCTACAGAATGGCTTATTCATGGCAAAATAACATTATCTGTGAGTACTTTTCAGTTTCAGTATTGCCTCAGACAAATGCAAGCAGGCAAATATGAAAGGTTGGGTAAGGAATACATTAAGACATCTTGGGATTTACCGTATACATTTAGATGTTGGAGTGGGGATCGTGAAGTGTTTTTGAGCGGTACAAACTGTAAACTTGCACTAAGCGGTTCGCTTATATGTCAGGACATTTCTTTACACGGGGCTTGTAATGGTTCTGTGGCAAATTTGTCTTGCCATCAGCAGGGTACACCAGCTGCTGTGATTAATCCAACGTTTGGACAACTTTCTAATGGGAGTTACCTCATGTTGAATGATCAGAGTTGCTGCGGCATGTTGCCAGGCATCCCATATCTAGTAACGGTCAACTCCAGGGTCACTTGCTGTATGCAAGTATTGTTTGCCCCAATAGACACAGTCAGGGAGTCGCCTCTATGGCCTTCGCTGAACATCTCTTTTATAAGATTTGATACTTTGAGCAGAATGAAAGCCATGGTTTTACAGCAAACAGTGCCTTTGACCTCGGCCAAAGAAACCTATGATCTACAAGTTGCAAGGACTTCGGCTGAGATACAGACTTTAATACGTACAAACTGCCCTATACATTTCGCAGAAATGATATCACGTATCTTAACATGCCTGATACAAGTGGAATTGTACATGTATTTAAGAGCATCTGCTCCGGTCTGTTAGCACCTTTCCAGGCAATACTCGGAATCATCCCGAAATTTGCACGTTCGGTGTTTGGTGGCATACCATTAATTCTAGCACTTGTTGCCAGAATTCTATTTCTCTTCCTGCTATTGCGCTATGGCCAGCCTATTCGCAGACATCACTCCGAGCGAAATGGAGAAAGCTCTCCTTGAACGAAAGTGCCGTGAGCGAATAGTACAGCTATTGGGCATGACTCGTCTACGGGACCTTAATATAACTTGGTTCCTGTCATTCAGACCAATCTGGCAAGATTGCATCTTACCTGTTCTATGATGCCTGCTATGCGGTGAAGAATACGTGTTGGACACCTGTCTAACATTTTTATCAGCTACGCCAACGGATGTCGATACTCTGCTGGACCCGATAACGGCCCATGCTCTGTGTTGTCCGCAGAGGCTTCCTATCCTGATGTCAGCATTCATTGAGATCTCACAGACGCTTACGGCTGCTGCTGAGGTACGAGAAAGATCTACAGGCACACAGGTAACAACGGACGCGAACTTTGCTGCGGCACCCTATGCTGGAAGCGAAGCTTCACATCTCTGTGCAATTAATCTGCTACACGAGGTGTTCCAACTGACACCAACTACAGTGGACAATGTTTTGTCTATAGAAGTAGATGATCTCATGTTTACACCAGACCCGTAAACTGACTCTGATTCAGCATACAGTGTTCCAGAGATGCAGTAACAATTTGGCCTTCATTCTACAAAATCTTGGAACTCTACCAAAATTGAACTTTTTCCCATTTTTCGAATGAAAATGGCACTACAATCTGCTTAAAGTAGAACTAGCCTTATAATACAGACTTCAAGGTACTTCCACGGACACTTAGTCATCTTGTGTGTCTAAAACAGTTCGTTAATTTTCATGACATGAAATGACTTTGATTTTTAAGAAACTTATCGATCATTTTTTTGTCACATGTAAATATTACTGCTTCTTTCATTCATATTGCATTTTATTTTAAATATATGCCTGAAATGAAAAGCAATGCTTCAAATGTACAGTACCTTTTGCATTCTAATAGGTTTTTTAAATGCCTTTTTAAATGGTTTTATGAAATATTTTAGAAATATGCGTTACTCCATTTTAATGTTTAGCATTTTAAATGTTTAGCATTTTAGTATTATCGTACACACGAAAGTGGAGTGGGTGTTGTATTCCTCTTAGGGTGTCCATAAACGGGCTTTCCAGTATCATGTCCTTATATAGGCACAATTCGCCCTGCCCTTATATAGGCATAAAATCCCAGCCCTTATTTAGGCATTAACCGTGCACTCCAAATACAGGCATGGTCTCTGACATCCGTCCACCCTAACGTCACAACGAGTTCTTGAAGAACAGACCCTTAGGCTGCGGGAGTTTCCCTAGTCCAGGACTATTGATTTCTTCAAGGACTCATATACTATGCATGAACCATTATTCCTTAGGGGTTCATTCATGACGTCTTTCGCTGTCCGACTCACGTCAATACTAAACATTCCTAGGTACTCTCAGGTATAAATATACCTTCCCTAGCCCCTGTAAATCAGAGGAGACCTCGACTTCAGAGGAGCCCGTTTCCCGGCCTGACGCACTGAGAAGACGCTGTCATCCCTGCACGCAGAGAGTCCAGCTTCCAGTGATCTAACTTCCCTTGCGGGGTGTTGGAGTTCGAGTCCGGCAAAGAGATTCCAACCTCTCTCAATCTTCAGGTATGGAGCAGACTAGAACCTAGAGGGACTCTTGGCATACTAGGCATACTGGGGTTAACATACTCTTAGTATACCATAGTAAGGAATACTTCACCTACTTCATACCTCGTCCTACACCTATGTTAGGTTAGGTACATTGGGGTAGAACTAGATTAGAAACGCATCGTATGAGTACTCGCATTTTTAGTCTGTGTTATTTATGTAACAGCATATGTACTAAAAGATAATGCTCTCGCAGTATTATTTATTTTTACTGCTCACACTGTACATTATTTATCTCGCATACTGTCTTGTGATCGTAACAGCACATTTTACTTACACCAGAAACAAGACTGTTCAATAAATCCTTTATTGAAACGCCCGTCTATTTCTTTCTGTGTAACTTGGAGAAAACTAAGCATGCACGATTGAGCTGAGTGAAATAGTTATCTATTGTTTCCATGACTCTGGGACACGTTCTGATTCTAAAGGGAAACACAGCTGTCATGTTTTGCAGCTGCCAGAAACTACTCCCTTCTTGTTGTCAAGGAGTTTCTAGTGGCCTCTGAGCTAGCTGGCACAAGTAATTAAGTTTAATATACTCGATAGGGACATACTGACCGTAGTCCTATGTCAAACCTATAGGATATATTATTCCAATGCGCAGAGCCTATTAGGGAAATAGGAGCTACACTACAAATCTTGCACTGGCAAATCATTACGATCATTTGTAACCTGATTTGCTAGTGAAACATTTTAAATGTGATTGATCCCAAAACACACACTTATCATTTCTATCACTGCAATGGAAAGAGTTTATTTAGGTATGTATTTACAAAGAAAATCATGCAAATAAAAGTCTTCGTTTGAACATATGTTTTGCAATTAAATCAGATGCATTCAGAATTAAAAGTAATTTTGCACTGGCAAATCAAAATAAAAGATAAACGCAGTATGTTGAAAATATTTAACTTTGATTTGCCGGTGCAACATTACATCTGCTATGAATGCATGTGAATAACTTTTACAACATGCTCTTAAACAAATGCTTTGCATTGATTGATTTTGTTTGTAAATACACTTCCAAGTAAAGTGTTTAAATTGAAGTGATTGAAGTGTGATCTAGCCAGGTGTTTTGAAAGTCAATCACAGGCCCTCAGAATTACAAGTATATTATACAGATGCCGGACCTGAGTGTTGAAGTACACCAATCATGTGTAAATAGCTAAACAGGCTCCCTTGGAAACCAGTGTCTGGCATTTGACATGGGTCTTTGAATAGGCAGCCAATGTGATGAGATAAGAGCAAGATTTACAGGCCTGTTTAAAGAAACTATAAAAAGTCTTTGTTTAAGCACATGTTTTGTAATTAAATCACATGCATTCATAATTAAAAGTAATATTGCCCTGGAAAATCTAAATAAAATATAAACGCAGTATTATAACTTTGATTTGTGGGTGCAATATTACATTTAATTATGAATGCGCATAAACAAAGGCTTTACATCTCTTGATTTTGTTTGTAAACACACACCTATATAAAGTCTATAAATTGAAGTGATAGAAATGTGATTTAGCTCCATGTTTTGAAAGTCAATCACAGGCACTCAGAATTACAAGTAGATCATACCAATCCCGGACCTGCCTGTTGACATACCCCAATCATGTGTGAAATAGCTAAACTGGCACACTCAGAAAACAGCGTCTGACATTTGACCTTGGTCTTTGAATAGACAGCAAATGGGACGAGATAAGAACAAGATTTACAGGCCTGCTTACAGAGGAGCTTGGAGCAGCGAGGGAAAATACAAGCGCTCGGGTTACATGCCCTTGAGCAAAGAAAAAAGTAGTACCTGAAACAGATGCTAAAATGGAAGCAGTGGAGAGATAGTGTAACTGGTCCATGCTGTTGGTGAGAGCTAAACACAGGAAGAGGCATGACAAATGCATGCCATGGACAAATGGGGAATAATAATATGAGAGCGATGATGGAGACAGGAAATACAAAACCCGTTAGTGGCTGAAGCCCACAAGGTATATACAACATGTCTCTTCAAGACAGCGCATGCACTGTCTAAATGAGACCTAAAAATATATCTGAATCCAATATCTTAGCTATATTCACATTTGCAAAAAAATATAAATAAGAACTTACTTAGTCTGTCAGCATTGGCCATGCAGGAAAAGAAACAGTTTTTGTCTCCTACTGTGCTTTTTATCACAGAGTGCCAGAATTCTCAATATCAGGGAATAGCAATGCAGAGGTTTGATGTAAAACAAATCTTCTAATTTATTGTTCCTCATCAATGCATGTTTTTGCTTGCAAGGTTGATTTTAGGCCAGCCTGTTTTTTATGGTGATATGCTTATTTGCATAAGCTTGGTCACAAATAGAGTAGCCACTTGGCCAGTCTTTTACTGATGTGGGAGCTGTTTGTACGTCAAGACCATTAAAAAGCGTAAAATTCAGCAAAAGCTGGTATTTTTTTAGATTCCTATATCAATTTAAATCTGCATCAACATTATAGTGTCTATAACCATATCTAAACAATATCCTGGCCAGCCAACACAACACAAAGCATGCAGCTGGATCATTCACCTAGAATGTCCTCAGCAGCTGCATCTTGGCTGCACCTGGGACCAAATAGTTGAGTGCTGTGTCCCAGCCTTGCACGGGGATTCTACCAGTGTCAATCCAGCCCCATATGTCTCTGTTCTAGAGGGTGCAATGTTATGCATCAGCCTCTCACCTAAATGCAGTTAGTTCAGGCTTGGGTGGCAGGTGTGCAATGCAGGTTGCTCACCAGATATGGTGGGATGAGCAAGGGTGGCTCCTTAGGATAATCAGTGGCACTATCAACTCTGGACCTTTAACGAAATGTGTCATCTGCCGCACCCGCACCCACAGCGGCTAAGATCTCAACAATGATTCAACGAATCTGGAACAGCCCAGTTGGCCATGAATGGGAAGGTTTTTGTTGTTTTCAATTGCTTATCTTTCAAGGTTCAATTGTTTTTATCGGACGTTTACTAAAGTATAATCATACAACGCATCAGTAGGCATACCCACTGGAAAACTGTTCACCCCTCCACCTTTACAACTATTAAAATGCCAGACACCTACCATGCACCCGTGTGTGCTCATAGAACCCATAGACTCAGTTGGCTGTTGACTGATATTTAACCTCTTGAGTCTCTTCTATTCCTGAGAAAGGCAGTCAAGCCAAATCTGAATACTTGAGATAGAACTCTACACTAAGGCGGCACAAAAACCTTAGTCTATTCGGGCATGTTAGCACTCTAAAATCTTGTTTGAGGTATTTTAAGTTGGGCCCCATAATTTAATTTCTCTTGCCCTTATGCACTGTAAGCCAGTTTCCCATGACTAATAAGGTTACAAATTCTCAGTATCCACATTTTGCTATTTATGTTTTAATTGCTTATTTGGTTATGCGGCTCGAGAGGCCTAAAGTCGTGGACTAGAAAATCGGTTCCTCATAATAACGTTGTTTCTCCTTGCAACAAAATACCGGTGTCTCATGGGCATAATCAATCCATTTTTATGCCGTGAGCCCCATGAGCCACGTGGGTGGCCATCAAAGCTAATTATATCAGAAATCTCCAGGCCACTGACATAGATTGAACATCACATTTCTCCTAAATCGTCCTTAAGGTTGTTTTACGGGACTGTATGATGCCCACTGTTAGAAATTGAGGTTTCTGGTTGTCAGAGTATGCACCCTGTCCGAGCATGAGCCACAATCCTAGTCAGGATAAGTCAGATACACAACCTACATTAACCTGTGCTCTCCCTCTGGTAGCTTGGCATAGAGCAGTCAGGCTTAATTTAAGAGGCAATGTGTAAAGTATTTGTGTACGCTTTCATTAGAGTAACACAGTGAAAACACCATAAAAAGACTCCACACCAGATTCGAATAATAGAGAATATTTATCTCAGCAAAACCAGACCAAAACGACTATAATCCAATCAGTAGAAGTGGAGATATGAATGTTTGAAGATGAAATCCAACAATAGTGCTTAGAAGTAAAGAGCGCTAAAAGGTTACTTGAGGTCGTGGGTAATCCAAAGTACAGGCCGGCCATGATGGAGGGCAGGCTGGCTACTGGACCCAAGCAGGGCCCACTGAAAAAGTACCTTGTACGGAGCAAGCTTCTGCATCGAGGAGTCCCTGCGGCGGTTCCTATTCACACAGTCTGGTCAATGCGTCAGAGTTGAGCCTTGCAGTCGGTGTTGAAGGAGCTGCGCTGCGTCGTCATCGAAACTCCCAGTTGGGACCCACGTCATCATAGAATTGGCACTGTGTCGGAGAGCACTGTGTCCGTTCCGATTGGCGCAAAGGGTTCACTACATCGATTTTTGCACAAAACAGTGCAGAACCCACTTATGAGGCCTAGGACTGGAGGGGAACTTCAGGAAAGGGTAGGACTCACAAATGACAGAGTCCAGCAGCACCAGCATGGTTGCAAGAAGTCTTTTGTGATCCTGAGACTTCAGAAAACAGGAAGCAAGCCAGCAAATCCTTGGAGAGACTTGGGTTCAATGTAGAGAGCAGGTCCAGTCCCTCTCACTCCCAGCAAGAAGCAGCAGACAGCAGGTCAACACAGCAGAGCATGTAGCAAAGTGGCAGGCTCTCCTACTGCACAGAAATCAGCAAGCAGCAGGCCAACACAGTAATGCAGGTAGCAAAATGGCAGTCCCTCCTACAGCACAGCAGCTCTTCTTCCTGGCAGAATGTCCTTAGTTCCAGCAAAGTTCTGATCTTGTGGTGTCAGGGGTCTGGTACTTAAACCCAAATGTGCCTTTGAAGAGGGGGGGTCATCAGAGAGGAATTTTAAGATCACAAGGTCCCTGCCTTTTCTGCCCTGGTTCCAGACTCACTACAGGGGGGTATGTAGCTCTTTGCGTGGGGAAAGGTACTGCCCTATTCAGGTGCAAGTGGCTGCTGCTGCCTCCTCATCTATCTCAGGAAGGCCCATCAAGCTTGTGATTGGCCATCAGGATGCAAATGTCATACCCCTTCTTCCTTTGTGTGACTGTCTAGAGAGAATGCACAAAGCCCAGCTGTTACCTAACCCAGTTGTGTATTCAGAGACAGGCAGAGGCACAGAATGATTAAAGTAAGAAAATGACAACTTTCTAAAAGTGGCATTTTTAGACTTAATAATAATAATAATAATAATCTTTATTGCTTGATTACTTAAAATCATTGCAATCACTACAAATTCACATCACATACTTTAAAACATAATCGATCATTAAAAAAATCCATTGAAAGCAAAACATGTTCCCAACACATAGAATAAAAAACTGACCTGTATATACAAATATAAAACGTATCGATAAAATCAGGTCTATTCACATAGCATCGATAATGAGCGATTAATACGGCGACCATCATATCAGAGCAATAATAAAGTGCATTACTATAAAGTGCTAATATGCGATTATTGCAACAATCTTCGTATTAAAACAGATAAAGTGCATTAGTTTATGGTAATAGTGTCACATCTATTTTGACATATCTAATTGTCACCTTCGCAACATGATTATCAATTAATAAGAGTTATAAGCCAAATAATACTATTTAGGTAACACAACCATAGAAATACTGGAGGTCTACCTTATTATATCAAAACATTTTTCAGCTGCCAATAAAAATTTTACCAAATGACACAATAGAGGAATCGATTCACCAGATAATGACATAATTAAAGCCTGACGAGCAGATCTCACCCCGCTCTTCAAGAAACATGGTCTTAAGAATGTTCATCGAATATTAATCAACTTTGGGCATACACACACTATATGGACTAAAGTTTCCTGTGACCGTCCACAAAGTCTACAATCAGGGTCCGGCCACTGCTTAATCCACGAATTTGTGCCCTCCTTTGTTGGATTTAATCCCATTTGTAACCTCAGAAACGTATTTTTAAATTTTGCTGAGAAAAAGGCATTCAAATACGGCTGTATACGCAAGGTTTGGTATGAATTAATCACATACCATGCGTAATTTTTTCCTGCTAATTCAGCCTTATCCAATTTAAGCGATTCGGTTTTAATACGCTTTTTTAACATTAGCTTGTAATTGGATATGTTCAAATCTTGCAATGCCGTTTGCAGGCCTATCTCTCTTAAAGAAGTTAAAATATAGGATCTCCATTTAGCCGCATAAAACGACTTATCTATTTCTTGCCAACAAATGTTCCCTAAAGATGCTGGTGCTGATGTTGACAATGCAACCATACATTTTAGAAAAGCTCCTTTTGATACCAGGCTCTGTCTCTGGAGACCAAACTCCAATCTTATACCTGCTTGACACACTGATTTGGCAATCCCAAAGGTTGCTTTGAAGACCTTGACAACCAATAGGTAGAGTACCTTTGCATCTTTCCCTCTAATAATGGGAGAACCATATATGAGGGTTGGTTGTAGTTTGGCTTTAATTACTTTAAGTATAAAGTCATATGATTGGCAGTTCAATGATATTTTTAGACATTTAAAAGCGTGGATCGAGGTCACAGCCTTGGCCCTTAGATCCTTAAAATGAAATTTAAAAGACACACGGTTGTCAAACACCACCCCTAGGTATCTATATGTCTTAACAATATCGATTGTACCTGCTCTAGTCTTCCAAGAGTTAAACTTCTGTTTAGCTACACCAATTTTCATCACTTTAGTTTTCTTAACATTCAATTCAAGGCCATTCTGTTGAATATAATCATCAAAGGCGGTAATAAGTCTTTGTAGGCCGATTGGAGTATGACTCACAAGGATGGTGTCATCGGCATACTGAAGGTAACTCATTTTCTCCCCCCCCAACCTAGGAACATGCCCATTAACGACATCCAGGTGCTGGGAGAGATCTGATAAGAATAAATTAAATAGACAGGGGGCAAGGACACAACCCTGCTTGAGGCCGTTATACGTTCTTATCTTCTTTGATAAGGAATTACCGTCACCCAACTTAACTTGTACCCAAGTGTCGGTATATAGAAGAACGATAGCCTTCAACAATTTCCTTGAAATACCCCTTTCTACCAATTTCTTCCATAACAGGTTTCGTGGCACAGAGTCGAAGGCTGCCTTGAGATCAATAAAAGCAATGTATAAGTTTTGTTTATTTAAGGCAGCCTTCTCCGTAAGTAGGGTTAAAGCCAACAGATTTGTAATAGTGGATTGTCCTTTCTGGAATCCAGTCTGGTTAAAAGGAATAATGCCCTCCTGCGAAGCCCAATCTTCCAGTTCCATCAAGAGAGTAGATGCGAACACCTTTGCATCAACATCGGTAAGCGAAATTAATCGATAGTTAGCAGGATTTGCCACCGGGCCACTCTTATAAATGGCTGGCATTTTTAGACTTAAAATCTAACTTGACCATAAAAAGTGATTTTAAATTGTGAGTCCAGAGACACCAAACTCCATATCTCTAACTTTGCCCAATAGGAAATCACACTTAAAAGATGTTTTAAGGCAATCCCAATGTTAACCTATGGAAGAGATAAGCCTTGCAGAAGTCAAAAACAAAGTTAGACATTTTTCAATACCAGGACATGTAAACATCAAAAGTACATGTCTTCGCTTTTAAATCAACTACACCCTGCCCATAGGGCTGACTAGGTCCCACTGTAGGGGTGACATATGTAATTAACGGGACTGTTTGGGCCTTGCAACTAGGTTAACTTGCCAGATCGAAATGGCAGTTTAAAATTGCACACACAGGCTCTGCAGTGGCAGGCCTGAGGCATTTCTAAAGTGCTACTGAGAGGGTGGCACGATCAGGGCTGCAAGCCCACTAGTAGCAGTTCTTTTACAGGCCCTGGGCACATATAGTGCACTTTACTAGGGACTTATAAGTAAATGGAATAAGCCAATTGTGGATAAGTCAATGTTACCACATTATAGGGAGAGAGCACATGCACTTTAGGACTAATTAGCAGTGGTAAAGTGCCCAGAGTCATGAAGCCTACAAAAAAATTCAGCTAAAAGGGGAGGAGGAAGGCAAACATTTTGGGTTGATCCTGCAAAAAGGGCCATTTCCAACATAACCCCCCTCCAGCCTAAAGCCTGGGTAGTCTAATCAATAACTTGATGGACTCCCCTGCTTACGGCGATAGAGATTGGATAATACTGCAAGAGCACTTGCCAGTTCTACGCCTCTCTGAACCCAGTTGGATCCCTCTGTCTGTACTCTTGGGGCCCACTGAACTGACCCATGGGGAACTCGTTTCCTCACCTGTGGACCACATCTGTCCAGCACCTAATCTTATTTTTCTCACAGATGCTTCCCAGTAGGCATACAGTTCCACCATGGCCAACAGTGTGATGTGGCCCATTCCACCCCTTGGGTCTAACATCTGGCCAAAACCCAGGGAAAACTCTGACCACAAGGGCAACAACCAAGAGAGGCCACTGACAGCTGCCAGTGTCAAGAGCGAGGCCCCTGGCCATCAGGAGAGTCTAACCTCTGTAGTTTCCCATAGTGGGGGCTGTAGCCCCAGGTGCCTTACACCCTTTTTCCACTTCACCTCCCACAAGTTCACGGGTGGTATCCTGAGACTGGTCATTCAATCCAGGGTCTGTACCCTTAGGATAAACCAGAGACAGGTGTGGGATATCCCTCACCCTGTTCCTCCCTCTGGGGTTCTGTACCCTCCACTTGGGAGTGTTACCCCAGACAAACTCCACAGTTGGGGCATTGCCCTCCCATTTCCCCTCACACCGGGAGCAACTCATTCTCCAGAAGGCAGTCTATGGGCATCTGGTGACTAACTATGACCCTCCTATTGGTCAACTCCCCATCCCACTTTAGGGATACCAGGGCCATAGGGCAGAAGTTACCCTACACACCTGGCCGGTGTAATGCTCTGGGGAAACTAGCCTTTAAACAACCATGGTCTGTCTAGCCCTGGTGTCCCTCAGAGCAGTGACTTGGACCACATTCACTGTCACCTGGTGGAAATGGCAATTCCCACTCTTAGGGATCACCAACTCACCCTCTGAGTCCAGCTTCCAGCTAAGGGAGATGGGAGATCATGGCATGGTGTATGACCTAAGCCCTGGGGACTACTAGCCCTAAGGCCACATTAGCCACCCTTTTAGAGGTACCACAAGTGGCTGGTTTCTTAGGACAGACAGAGTCCCCCTGCTTGTGTTCTACCTGGGCACATTCAAAGCAGTGAGGGTGGAAATGGGATGCCCTTGGCCACCGCCCACTAGAACCTCCTCCCAGTTTCTGAGAAAGGGAATGGGATCCCTTTTCTCCTTACTTACCCTGGGACCTATCAGTGTCTCCCTTGACATCCCGCTCACTCTGTTGGGGAGACCCTGAACCGCCCCTCTTGGGGTCACTCCTAGGTTCCTTCCTTTGGACCCTGGTGCTGATCCAGAGGTCCGTCTTTTTAGCAAGCTTTCTGAGGCCAGTGAGCTTACTGTCAACAAAGGGTTGGCACAGATCTGGAAAGCAAAGAATTAACAAATGCTCTGTGGCACACAAATTATACAACTCCTAGTAATCTTTTACCTCACTGCCCTTCACCCAACCATCCAGTGCAATAAGAATCCACACAATCCACCCAAGTCTGTTGGGAAATCTACTGACTATCCATGAATTTCTGTCTGTATTTCTCTGGGGTCAGACCAAACTTTCTAATTAGGGCCTCCTTCATCTGGGATACCTCATCCCGTCATTCCCTTCTAAGGGCATTTGAGTGTCCCTCCACTCACTGGGAATATGTCTCCAAAGACTAGCCCTTCAATCTGCCTCAGGGATATTGTGCATTTGGAGTGCAATTTCATAGGCCTCAAACTACCTGTCTATGTTGTGTCCCACCACAAAATCAGACACCAAACCCTTGGGTATGTGGACCCTCTTATCAGAGGGCATCACTGCTGGACTCCACCTGCCTGGCTTTGATGTCCAGCTCTCTCAGGCTCAATTCCTGAGCCAGTATCATCATTTTCTCCTCAATAGCCATCCTCTTTTGGCACACCTCCATCTCCATGGCAAGACTTTTCTCCGCTAAGACCTGTTTTTCTTCTTCCAAGGCCTTCTCCTTTTCCAATGTGAGCTTAGCCAGTTCCAAATTAAAATTCCTGTCTTCCAGCTCCTCCTGGGACAGGCCTTTGGGTGACACAATTCTCCCTGCTCTGGAAGAGATACCTATTCCTGGAAGTAAGTTGCTCTCCTCTTCCACGAGCAGCAGCCCAAGGCCTCCTCTTATACCCTGGTCCAAATCATCCTCCTCATCCAGCTTGTCCTCAGCCTCACCCTCCTCTGGGATTCCATCAAACACTGCATGAGCTTCAGACCAAGCTCTCGGTGCTTTTTGCAGCTCTTCCTTCCTGGTACTGCTCTTTGCAGAAATCCTTGAGCTGAGCCACAGTCTACCCCTCAATTTTGGCCAGCTCAAACTCCATTCTTGCAGGTGCAGATGCAGAACCACCAATCTGAGATATGATTTAGAGTAAAAACCAAAAATGCCAATCAGGGAGAATTGAAAAATTAAAAATGCCATTTGAAGAGAATAGGAAAAAATTCCAATGGGGATCAGAGACGATTGAATTGAATTGGTCTAGATGTGGGTAGTAGTGTATACCAAATTACTGTACAGTAGTGCACCAACATAAATCCTATCCTCACGGCTGATCACCAATGTTAAAAATTGATATTTCTGGTTGGCAGAGTATGCACCCTGTCCAAACAGGAGCCACAATCCTATTCAGGATAAGTCGGATACACAACCTAAATTAACCTGTGCTCAACGACTAGTAGGTTGGTACAGAGCAGTCAGGCTTAATTTAGGAGGCAATATTTGTGCACATTTTAATTACAGTAACACAGTAAAAACATCACAAAAAGACTCCACACCAGTTTAGAACAATAGTGAATATTTATCTGAGTAAAACAAGATCAAAACAACAAAATTCCAATCAGCAGTCGAGATATGAATTTTTAACCCCTTCTATGTTGAGAAAGTAATGGTTACATCCTCGGCTGCAGGGGTGGTATGCTAATGGACATAACTGTTAAGTCCTCGGCACAACAGTCAGAAATCCCTTTGCTGTAAATAGCAGAGGTATTTCCTTTTCTTTTTTTCAGCCTCGGAAGCTGGGGGAGAACTTCCCCAGCTGCCTGAGGCATTTTATTTTTTCAGTGTTATGACGATCGGCGTACGTCATTATATTGAAAGTGAAAGTGAAATGAGCCGATTGCCTCGTTTCACTTTCACTGCCTAAGTGCTCGTGGGGCTATCTCAGCCCCCCGAGCACCGAGGCAAATAGGAGAGGTACCATTGAAAAGGGGAGATCTCCCCCTTCCAATCTTGCCCTTCACTAGTTCAATCCATGCTTGAGGATTGCCGCATGAGGGCGATACCCAAGCGGGCATCCACTACATTCGACACAAGGGGGGCAAGGGCTATTGCTCCCCCCATATTTTTTATGCCTGCGTTTTTGGTCTCAGACTCAGCGGCTATCTAGGAAAACCTACTAATCCCAGACAGTTCTGAAAACTAGACATCCGGGGGAGTCCAGGGAAGTGTGGCTTGCGTGGATCCCCCAACGTTTTCTTACCCGGAATCCCCTGCAAATCTCAAATTTAGCTACAAAATCACATTTTACTCACATTTCTGTGTGGGATCACTGTGCCAGCCAAAATTTCCTACCACCCAATGTTCTGCTTGGTCTCCCGAGTAAAATGATACCTCACTTGTGTGGGTGGGCCAAGGGCCTGCAACTTGGAGGGGCCAAAAACGTAGAGATTGAGGGGATAGCACAGTGAGATGTAAGCACTATATATTTTTTTATATACGTTTTTAGGCTGACTCTGCATTAGACAACCACACGAGTTCCTGTTCCTGAAAGCTGGGAAGATGGTGATTAAAGCACAACAAGCCCTTCATTCATACCATTTGCAGGGAAAAATCCAGATGCTTTCTCTGCAGCACATTTTTCCCATTTTTCACAAAAAAAACTAAATGGACCTGTATTTTGCCTAATTTCTCATTCCCCTCCAGGAGAGTCCACAAACCATGGGTATCTTTAGTATTCTCAGGATGTTGGAAGAAAAGGACGCAACTTTGGCGTGGATACCTTATGCGGACAAAATGTTATGGGGGCCTAAGCGCGAACAGCCTCAAATAGCCAAAAAAGGGCGTGGCCTGGCAGCAAAAGGGCTAAATAATAAATCCAAAAACATTGCTTAGAAGTCAATAGCGCTAAAAGGTTACTTGAGAGCATGCTAGACCGGAGTAAATTCAGAGTTCAGGCCGACAGCGATGGAGGGCAGGCCGGCTACAGGACCCACTAAGTTAGACATTTTTCACTACCAGGACATGTAAAAACTCAAAAGTACCTGTTCTACCTTTTAAATACACTGCACCCTGCTAATTGGGCTGCCTAGGACCCACTTTAGGGGTGACTTATATGTAATAAAAGGGATGGTTTGGGCCTGGCAAGTAGGTTAACTTTATAACTCACACAACGAGAATGACACAAAGTAAATTAAACTGCACATACACTGGAGGGAGACCTTAACAAAGGGGAAAAAAACAAAGGACAGGCTAACTTAGTTCACAGCCACAAGTATCCCAACTAATCGACAACCCTCAGGTCAATTAGGGAAAACCCTAAGGGTTTTTTTGATTGCCCTCACCCACTAGATAGTGGCATGCTTCATCATAGGGCCCACTGACACACCCTGGCTCAATCCAATGCTCAGGGTGGAGCGCTATTATTAACATAAAAGGATTATGAAACACAATAATTTCAAACTAGGGATCCCAAGTGCAGAGAGCAGATAAAATTAAAACTGCCTAAGGGGCACACGCCTGTATATTAATTATTGGTCCCTCTTGGCAGGATTAAAAATTCATTCTAAATGGGTATATGTGAGAACCTTCATTACCCTGTCTGCTTGTGCCAACATGTTTCAACCTCTGATATCACCCAACAGGGTCGAAGGCCTTCCTCAGGATACAGATCCCTTCAACTCTGCAACACTCCCTCCTAGTTAATCACTATATGTTTGGGAGGTTGCCTGTGGCCATACTTGCCCTTAGTAGACACCTTAGTAGTCACACTTAATTTGGCATACCCGAGTTTCATTGATCGCAGTCCAAACCCGGTGATAGAGTGGGAACATTGTAGTCACACATTCATCAAGGTGCAATGTGGTCCACCGTCGACGGAGTTAAACATTTTCTTTTTTCTTTGTGAAAATATTAACTCTGTGGTCCTGGTGCAAGAACAATTTTATCAAAAAGCGTGCAATAACTTACCGACTTGTTACTATATTCACAGTAAAATAAGGTTTTATGGTGTGCCCTATGCTACAAAATTTGCCTCTGTTGATTTTAAATACAGGTTTAAGGGCTAACAATTGGGGTCTGATTCACAAAGCCATTTTTGCCCTTAAATTCTCATTTACAGCTAAAATCGGCTTTATATATATATACATATATATCTATATATATATATATATATCTATATATGTATGTATGTATGTATATATATATATATCTATATACCGGGATAAAAGAAAAAAGCAAACAGTTAGAAAAGGCGATGCGAGCAGAGCAGAAAAAATGGTGGGAAGCAAAATCTCTGCAGCGCTATATCGACGTCGGTCGGGTACCAAGAGGCTTAAGAATGTTACTGGCACCCAGTTATGAAGCACCCGATCGTGACATGATGCGCGAATGGGCAGAAACTAATCTGGACTCATCACGTAAGCTTTTATTTATCCTAGTAAAATATGCTGAAAAAGACTGTACTAGGTTATCTGTAGAAATTGAGAAATTAAACAAGGAGCTTGAAGAAATGGGCCAAATGGATGAACTGGAGAAAATAAAAAATGAAATGAAAAAAAGACTAAAAAAGGAAGAAGACACTATAAGAGAACGCAAAGTGTTCAAATTTCACCGAGATCGTTGTGACTACGAATGTGGCAGGGTGTTTGCGTTTGCACGCAAGTATGATACCCTAAAGGCAGACAAAACAGGCACAAGACAACAACCAAAAAACACATTAGAAACCACTATTACCAACATGCAACCAGATTTGACATCAGCATCAGATGCCAGCTCTGCAGCTGAAAGTTAACCTAAATTGGAGGCCCGCAGAAAAAACAGGCATCAAGGGGACAGGAAATTCTCTTTAACTGAGGAGGTTGATTTTTTATGCCAGGAACGGCTGCAGTCCCTGCGCCCGCGGACACAACAGGTCAACCAAGGATCAGCAGAAGCAGGAAACGCAGGGAGAGGCGCAAGGCAAGTAGATACCAAAAACATCAAAAGACAGCCGAAACGCCAACAGAAGAAATATTGGCGGAAGTATTAACTGAGGCTTCAAATACAGAATCCAAAACGGTTATCAACCTAACAGACATCATACTAAACAAAGCAGAGGAACAACTCCTGTCTTTGGGACTCTCTTATTGCCCGGAGAGTTCCTTCAACTATGCTGCCACGAGAGTTGATATCTATAAAAGTGTCCGTAAACTGAAATTACAAAAATACTTTAGGCAAGTGAAACTGTCAAGACCGGGGGCCGCAAAAAACAGCAACGAAGACCCAAATAATCAAAAACAAGAAGATGAAACCTGTATGGGCAACAGCGGGTCTGACAGCCAACTGGTTAAAGTACTACAGGATTTATTGAATGAGGGTGAAACCACAAATACAGACCCTGAAATACCAAAGTCACCGGTCAGTACGCAACAAGCTGGCCAAACCCCATTCAAGCCACCATCTACATTTTACCCTGTGATGTTGAAAGACACGATAGACATTTTTCAGGAACAAGTAGTGTATGATCTAAAAAACCTTAATCAAAAAATTCAAAGTATTGGTTCTGGCGGCAATACCAATAATAAAAAACAAAACAAAAATAAAAACATTAAGGAACTTCAATATCATGATCTTATGACGAAACTAAAAAATAACAGTGAAATATTTGTCAGGAGCGCCGACAAGGGCGGAAATGTGGTTCTATGGAAACGGGAAGATTACATCAGCGAAGCCATGAACCAATTGAATGATATCTCCTGCTACTGCCGCAGTAGTAAACAGGCTTTAAATACAATACATGGAGCTTACAATCTGAAATTGGCGGCCTGGAGAAATACAGGGCTCATCTCCATGGATGAATACAAATACCTGAGAAACAACAATCCTGCAACACCGATACTGTATTTTATCCCCAAGATCCACAAGGACACCTGCAAACCACCAGGCAGACCGATTATTTCGGCCAGGAACAGTATTTTTGAAAAGACTTCAATATATATTGACTTTTTTCTCCAGGAATACGTCCAGTCATTGGCTTCTTATATCAGGGATACTGGAGACTTTTTGATAAAAATGCTTGATTTCCAATGGGAAGATGAATATTTACTTATTACTCTGGATGTGACCTCCTTATATACATCGATTAAACATAAAGATGGTCTTAGAGCTGTGCAATATTATCTTGCACATAGGGGTACTGAGTACATGGAACATACCAATATGTTAATCAACATGATAGAGAGCTGCCTAACTAGCAATATCTTTTTGTTCCAAAATGCTTATTTTCAGCAGGCCTTATATACATCGATTAAACATAAAGATGGTCTTAGAGCTGTGTATTATTATCTTGCACGTAGGGGTACTGAGTACATGGAACATACCAATATGTTAATCAACATGATAGAGAGCTGCCTAACTAGCAATATCTTTTTGTTCCAAAATGCTTATTTTCAGCAGGCAAGAGGAGTCGCCATGGGAGCCGGCTTCTCCCCCAGCTATGCATGTTTGCATATGGGCTGGTGGGAGGAGCTGGTTCTCATGAAAGAGCATATAGAGACCATGACCAACAAGGTAAAAACATGGTGGAGGTTCATTGATGACCTCTTTCTAGTCTGGCATGGCACACGAACTGAAGCAGAAAGTTTTATTGCACAAATTAATAAAAACCAACTCAATCTAAACTTCAGTGCCTGCATAAGTGACAAATCGGTTAACTTTTTGGACATGGACGTTTACATTGAAAACAAGAAAATGGAAACACGACTTCATAGAAAACCCACAGCGGGTAATGCCATCTTACATGCCAGCAGTGCCCATCCAGGGCATCTTGTACAAAGTATACCCTATGGTGAGTTATTGCGGCTGAAGCGAATTTGTAGCAATGAGCAGGACCTACTCAAGGCTCAGGGTGAATGCATAAAGAGATTCCGGGAGAGGGGATACAGTAAGAAATGTTTGGAAAATGCACTCACCAAAAGTAATCAGGGAACGAGAGCAGCTCTCTTAAAAACCAAATTCAAGAGCAAAGAGAGAACCGACACATTAGATGAATTTAGATTCATCTTGAAATTTAACCAACAAGAGGGTGCTGTGCGAAACATAATTAAGAAAAACTGGCATTTGGTCAGACAGGACCCGGTTATTGGCTCCACAGTCCCTAAACAACCCGCAATAACATACCGCAGGGGTAAATCAATGAAAGACGTCCTGGTCAAAAACAACCACTGCGGCCCTCCAACTAAAAGTACTTGGCTATCACAACGGTTGGGCTTCCACAGGTGCAAAACATGTAGAGCCTGCCAACATGGCATATCCATGACTAAATACAAGACCCCATTCGGTGAAAAAGAAATACCTACAGACAAGGTGTTAAATTGTAAAACTGATTTTGTAGTTTATGTGCTGGAGTGCCCCTGTAAATTGAAATATGTTGGCAGTACCATCCTGCAAGGTCACAAAAGGGTGCTCCAGCACATACGAGCAATCAGGAACAATGATTTGGCATATCCAGTGGCTCGCCATTTCAATGAGAAGCATGATGGCAACCCCAAGGAACTACAATATTATCTAATAGATTTCATTCCCATGAACAAAAGGGGTGGGGATCATGAGAAAGCACTCCGGAAATTGGAGATGTATTATATTCTAAACCTCGATACAAAACACCCCAAAGGGTTAAATGCCACTGAGGAATTGCATGCCAGTCTTTATATTTAAAACACTTGGGGTCCGGCCCTTACAAACGCTTTGGTATGAGTGACTATATGATTTTAAATTTTGCACCATAAATTGATATTACAACATTATGATATTATGGAATCATACCACCCTTTTATGGATGTGCCAACCAGTTCTGTATCTATATATTTATTAAATTTTAGGTATATATTTATATATATTTATGTATTTACATAGCTTTACTGATGTATTTAACTGGCTCTCCTTTCTTCTCCTTTTAAAAAACAAATTAATAATAATAATAAAAAAACAAATTTATGCAAAAAGACAGATCTTCGATAAACACATTAATATGTAGCCAAACTGCTCAAACAGACTCTATATACGAATGTTTTCTTATATTTTTTTATTCGGTTTTAAGCACAGTTAGCACTTATCACTTTTAACACAAAAAAATGTTTATGGTGGAACAAGAGGGTACAGGTAAACAACAGTGTAAATAGGAAGAATATTGCAACCGGATGAAATTAATCAGGGGCATATATAATTATTTTCCGATTTAGCATACAGACAGAGTTTTTAGGAAGTTGTCAGGTATTAAAACTAAGATTAAATTACATCAAAATACAGACCTATCTGTCTATGACTGCAAAGCAGCGGATATTTACAGGCATATATTTTTATATGTATTTATTATGTATATATTTATATATATTTATATTGATGTATTAATTTAATTGTGTATTTATATATTTATCTTAAATAACTTACAGTTTTTACAAAACTTGCATTCATGCAGAAATAATTTATGTTGATAAAAGTTTACATTATATATGCAAATGAATGACAGCAAATGTTGACAACTATGCTCTATGTAACTGTTAGCAAATCTAGCATCAATCAACTTACCTGTCACTTTGTTCAAATTGCACTGTCACTTTAAGATGTCAATCACTTGAAAGAGGGAAAAGTATTTAGTTAGACTGTCATGGCCGAGAGCGCGTCATGTGATCAAGTCCCCTGTGAGGGACGAAACGCGTCATGGCTGCTGCACTTCTTTGGGAGTTTGATTAAACTGCATTTGACGAACCACGGTGGTCCGCGCTCTTTCCTGTTGCCTTAGGAGACTGGCCAAGCGAGAAGGAGTTTATTTGGATATATATATATATATATATATATATATATATATATATATATATATATATATATATATATAAATATGGAATTCACAGAAGATTTCCTGACTGGGGTCACCACTGTGGAGAAATCTGCACTAGTAAGCGACATGCAAACAGTGTGGAGTGGCATTGTTGCCTTGAACGTTTGTGAACTTCAACAAACTTGTCATTAAACATGTTTTGCTTCAGCCAAGGCCTGGAGTTACTGCTCTTTAAGGTTGAATAGGGGAACGAATCACCTCAATCTTCGAGGGTGTTAAAGTAAGGGGCTTCTCTGAGGGAATCACTACTTTCCACAATGAGCAAAAACCAAAAAAAAGAAAAATATGGGGAATAAAACTGGGTCTCATTTCCAATGTATGCTATGTACAATTACGCATTGTGGAAATGGCAGCTCTGACTCCTACTTACAGTGAGAAAGGCAGCTCAGATTGTGACATGGGCAAATCTGCTGTACCTAAAAATGCCCCTGGCATCTCAGGCATCTCAGAGCACAGTCTCTATGTTTATTCCCTCAGCAGGCAGGCCATGATGTAGTCTCCTACGTTTCTGGTCTCACCACCTGTCTTTAGCTTCACAGAGGCAACGGGGTACTTAAATCTCCATCAGTTGTGGTTACTCTACAACAGTAGACTCCAGAAATTACTCTGGATGAGTCCACTACACAGGCCTCAGCGACAGCATGAATAGAACTACTGTACAGCATGATTTGGTTAACCCTGGGCAAAGCGCTACGCTCGCGTAGTTTGCGAAGTTTGCGCTACTTCGCACAACGCGAATTGCACGTAGCACAGTGCAAACACGCGTAGCGTAGCGTAGTGTAGTGCAGCGGTCATTTTTTGCTTGCTCGCGGTCCTCAACGTCAAGTTGGCGACCGCGAGCAAGCAAAATGACATCCCGGCGAGATTCTTAACGCAGGGAGGTCAGGTTTCTCATTGCGAGTGGTCGCGTATGCTCGCGACCGCTCGCGATGAGAAACTACCAGTTCGCGTTGAGAAAGCTGCCGCTCGAGTAAAAATCTACTCGAGCGGCAGTAAAAGACAGCTTGCACTGTGCAAGATGCCGTTTTCAATGATTGCACAGTGCGGACAAGCATCCGGCACTGTGCAATCATTGCGAACAGTGCACTACGCAGTTCGCGTAGTGCTACGCGTAGTTCGCGTAGTGCGAACTGCACTTTGCGTAACTTCGCGTAGCGCTACTTTGCGAACTACGCCCAGGCTTAGATTTGGTTCCATCTACCAAGGCTCATTACAGAAAATCCCTGCTATTATGCCCTCCAAGACATTCACAGATACTACCAATGTTGGAGGGGCCACCAGGACAACCATCATACACCTGAAGTGTAAGTTATATATCTGTGCTTTTGGAGTAACGCTTGGCAATTGTACTTTATGTGGCCTTGAACTTAGTTGTGGTACCTCTCAGCTACCTTCGCTAATCTGGGTATTACTTTAGCAGGTTTGTGCATGGTACACTTGTCACCATGAACTTTCACCATCTGACAACCATGAACCTTCTGTCCAGCACTGTACACAACCCACTTTTCAGTGTGAGCTGAAAGTTCCTTGGAACCAGCAATCTGTAAATCAGCCCAATAATGACATAGCTCTACTGGCAAACACCCAAGTTAGCAGTGGTCCCGGGTACAGCAGTTACCAGCTCCATCAAAGTTATGAGATTTACAGAAACACTACAGACCTCTTAACATTCACCTGGAGAGTTTGGTTTTCTAAAATCAGCTGAAATATCCAGGTGAAAGTCAGGCCCAGAATGAGGAATTATCATGGAATCAGACCCAGAATTACCAATTCACCTGGCAATTTCTCATCTCTTGGTGGACCCTAAGAGTCCAACTCATACTGGGGCAGATTACCCCACAACAGCGGTGGTAAAAATATGACCCATTTACCAGGCCATAATGAAAGACTGTGTGTGAACTGGTATCAAAATGACCAATCTTGTATGTAATAGAGAATCTACATGTTTGCGTCTAAGAGTGATCTTTGTTTTGGTACCCTTATGCACCACCCATCAATGTTTCCTAAAATAGTCACCACTAAGGATAGTGAAAGGAAATGTGAGTTTTAACAACCTTCTATATATAAGAGGTGCACTTCCACTTCCATTGAAAATGTACATTGAGATACATTGAAAATCTATTGCGCTTTCATCACTGAGTCTTGTACTACTTCACCACTACTGTCATTCTTCTAGACCAACAGAAATCACATAAACAGTTTTGATTGTGATCACTTCATGTTCCTATTTCCCCGCTAGTCCCTGGGAAGAAAGGTGACATTTGTTGATGTGCATTGACACATTATGATGATATTTGAATGAGCACAGTGCAATGAATGAAAATTACAAATTTTGCTAGCCTCAGAGTGTCATCTAAAAGAATAAAGCCATTGCTCTGTACCAATCTGAAAACGTTTGCAAGTGTTTAGGTTTACTGTTGCTCAATGTGACAAAGTCTGTAACATTGACTGTGAACATGTGGTGTATCAAACTTTTGGCTCCATCCTTTTACGTTTGGATAGGCCACATATATATTTACATTTGGCCTTATGTACTTGTGCGATGAAATAATACCAATGAGATATGGTTCACCAAAGGTATAATAAGTGCATTTATTGTGTGTTTTTGACATTTGTGTGTTTGCATATTAACGTTTTTCCTTTTCAGAAACATCTGGATTGCTGTTATTAATCTTCTATAGGTTTAGATTGTAAGGTGGTGCACTAAAATGCATTTAATGCAGTGCATTCACCAGGAATTAGTGAGAATGAATCATATGTGTGTTCAATATTTTCTTTATAAATTGTGACCAGTTGTATTTTTGTTTAATAATACATGTATTAGTTTATTGTGCCACACAGAGTACAGTATAATAAAGCTTGATTCATTTATAAAAGATTTCATTTATTGGATTATATGTAGGTTGTAGAATTAATATGCATTTAAAGAAAACTGTTAAGTTAGCGTGATTGTGGGCCCTAAGCTTACAGTTGAGACATCTAATATTATTAACATTAAAGTTATTTTTCTGCATGTTTTCGCCTCTGCAGGTGCCAACCAAAGGCATCCGTATTTCTTTTTTTTTGTAATATGTTTATTAGTTTCAACAAGCATGGTGACAAACAGAGAAATGTGAGTCAAATAGCAATATCAAGTAATGAACAACCCCCCTTCCCACCCCCCAGCAGAGCAGACGGCAATACATTGTGTATTTGGAGAAATCTTGTACATCATGGACAAACATGAGTGGAGTAGCATAAACACATTCAATGGTAGGACTCTCGTCTTAAAGCAACTATCACACAGGCATTAAGATGCATATATAATACAGGTTATATCAAATCTGGGCGGGTCAGCAAGTATACAGTTAGAGGGGCCCAGAAATCCTTGGGGCGTGAAGCTTCGGGTAATTCTTCCGCATAGACCCCCAGCTGATCCCTACAGTAAAGTAAATCACGGATCCATTTTTTCACAGTTGGAGTGGTTTTCACTCCCCAACACTACGCGACAGACCTTTTGGCAAACAGTGTGGAAACTGCAACTATGCGTCTATTACAGGGCTTAAGGCTTTTCACATATCCAAGGAGGCAGATTTTAGGAGTGCAATGCACCAGTTCCAAGCACGATATCAGGGAGCACACTCACCACCTTGGACCAAAATGCAAATATACCTGCACACATCCATGCCACATGCAAGAAGTCAGCGTCAGCCTGCCCACACCTCACACAGCCAGCAGACCATACCTACAGAGTTGTAGAGGGGTATAATATAGCTGGTGTAGGTATTTAAAGTGGATATGCGAAGATTTCAATTTGCTGTGAGGCGACCTGTTAGCTCGCAGCAAGCCTTCCAAAGATCCGATGTGAGGACGGACCCCAGCGCAGCGTGCCATCTGAGATATGAGGGTTGTTCCCCCAATTCCCGCTCTCGCAGGGAGGCGTTATGTAGTTTGGTGATTAGGCCCTTTCGCTCCTCCCCCGCCAGCATCGCCTGCAGTGCCAGCAGAGTCGTAGGTTCATCCGGATAATTCGGGTAAATGGTTCTAACAGCTTGCCGGACTCTGACATAAGTAAAACTCAACATGAATCCAATATTTTGACCCCCCTGTACATCTTGCAATGACCTGAACCGACCCTGCTTATACAGGTCCCCCATCCGGGAGATACCTATAGCCGCCAACTCCCGCAGTGCGGGCTTCTCCCTTGCCGCAGAAATGTCCGGATGCGAGGCCAATGGCAGCAGTGGGGCATATAAGTACGGGAGCTGCGCCCTTTTAGCCAGCATCTTCCAAGCCCATGCAGTGCATTGCATGGGGTTAATTTCAGTCCTAGGGCCTCCCGAACCCCCAGAAAGAGTCGCTGCCTGCAGGGGCATTGGAAGGACAGCGTCTGATTCAATAGCAATATGAGGTTGAAACCGTTGCGGAAAGTGCCAATAGTGCGCAAACTGCGCCTGCGCCCACAAATAATATAGTCGGAGGTCAGGAGCCTCAAACCCACCCCGGTCAAATGGCTGCACCAGGACATCCCAACTGCATCTGGGTTTCTTTCCGCCCCATACAAATGTGAGTATTGCCGATTGGAGCGTCTGAAACAGCACAATATTCAACTTGATTGGGATATTAACAAAAAAATAGAGCAGCTTAGGTAGGAAAGCCATTTTTATAACTGCTATCCGATCTGCGAGGGAGAGGGGCAAGCGCGCCCACCGCTCTGCCTGCTCAGTGATACGCGCAATGGCTTGGCCATAATTCTCAGATATCACCTTATCCGGATCTCTGTGCAGCCATACCCCCAGATATCGCACAGGATCATGAGTCCACGTTAGCGGAAAATCCAGTTCCACCTCCCTCGTACCAGCCGTCAGCGGAAACACCAATGACTTTGCCCAGTTAATTCCGAGGCCTGAATATCGCTCAAATTTAACATACTCCCGGAGTAATTCTGGCAAGAAAGTGGCAGGCTCATGAACGTATAATAGCATGTCGTCGGCATACAAGGAGACCACAAGCGGTCTCTGCCGAAAGCGTAGTGCGGCTGCTGCATGTCTCTGTCGAAGTTTACAGGCCAGAGGCTCCAGCACAAGCGAGAAAAGCATCGGCGACAAGGGGCATCCCTGCCGCGTGCCTCTCTCTATGGGAAACGCCGAAGACACCCATGCATTGACACGCACACGAGCAACCAGTTCTGTGTTTAGCACGTTGATCCATTGAAGAAAAAACGGGGGAAGGCCCATTCTAGTTAAAACCGTGAACATGAAATCCCATTGGAGGGAATCAAAAGCTTTTGCCGCATCAAGCAGCACCGCCACCGCTTGATCAAAATAATGCAATGTAGAGAACACGGTGCGCAGGTTATGTGTCGTAGAGCGGGCAGACACAAATCCCGACTGGTCTGGTAAGACCAGGAGAAGGACCAGCGGTTGAAGCCTGTTGGCTATCATCTTTGCCAGGATCTTGGCATCTATATTGATGATTGAGAGAGGTCTATAGGATTCACACCGATTGGCGGACTTATCTGGTTTCAACAAGGTCACCAACAAGGCCTCTTTGAGGCTAGGTGGAAGTCTCCCCTCCTCATAAGCCTCCGCATAGACAGCAAGGAGCCTAGGGGCAAGATCGGCCACATAGGCCTTATAAAACTCGTTGGGGAGCCCGTCCATCCCCGCGGCCTTACAGGTAGGCAATGACATGATAGCTAATTTAACGTCCTCAATATCAAAGGGCTGCATTAGATATTCCCGGTGTGCATTCGAGAGCCACCCGAGTCCATGTCTTCAAGATAGGAATCTATCTCTGCAATTGGTGGGGCACCCCTAGCTGCGTAAAGTTTAGTGTAAAATTGTAAGACTATATCACATATTTCGGGAGTCGAGTAGTGTGCAACCCCATCATCATCTAAGAGTTCCTTAATACACTCCTGACTACGTGGTGCTGCTAGCTTCTGCGCCAAGGAACAGCTTGGATGGCCCCCCTCCCCATAATAGCGGGCAGCGCTGCGTCTAGAGTGGTGTAACAGCTCCTGATCAGCTGTTTCATTATGGTCAGTGACAAGGTCTCTTATTGCAGCTAACGTCTGTGGAGAGGGATTGCTCTCGTAGTCGCGCTCGAGTGTGGAGATATCAGACGCCAATTTATGTAATCTGCGTAAGAGGTCCCGCAACACTCCCGATTGCGCTCCTATGCAAGCCCCATGGATAGTCACCTTGAACGCCTCCCACAGCACTCCGGCACTCTCAACCGATCCCTCATTTTCTCGAAAAAAATTGCGAATCGCCTCGTCGATAGTTTGTTTAAAAACCGGGTCGGTTAACTCAGCCGGCTGAAGTCGCCATGTAAAGGGCGGCCGCTCACATGTGGGTATCTGCAGCTCAAGAACCACAGGGGAATGATCAGAGAGTGTATGAGCCATATGTCCGACCTTCACCGCCCAAGTGCAAACGACCTCGGAAACAAGTCAGAAATCTATGCGGGACCATGTCCCATGTACCGAGGATACAAATGTGCTCTCTCGACCCACCGGATGTTGAAGATGCCAGATATCATGTAGTTGGCCAGCATCCAGTATCCCCAATAGCGTCTCCGCTGCCTGCTTAAGCCTCACTGTTCCACTACTGACCCTATCTAAGGTACCATCTAGACAGACATTGAAGTCACCACCCCAAATTATCTCAGCTGGAGGGAACCCAGAAATTCGGCGCCATACATCCGCAAAGAAGGACGGATCATCAGTGTTTGGCCCATACACGTTAACCAACAGCACACTCATGCCACCCAGTTGTCCATGTACGATTGCCACTCGCCCATGCTCATCCGTGTCAGTCCGAACCATAGTAAAGGGGACCCCTTTTTTAACAAGGGTCATCACACCCCTAGAATAGGTAGAATAAGAAGACGCAATTCTCGCACCTGCCCAGGGTGCACCCACTCTTTACGCTGATTCTTTAGTGAGGTGCGTCTCTTGGAGTAAGGCTACTTGCACCTCCATTCTATCCAAGTACGCCAGAACAGATCGTATTTTTTTAGGGGTGTTAAGTCCACGAACGTTCCAAGTGAGGAACTTAACCATACCACTCATACCGTCCATCCAGCGTTGAATTGATACCAGCACTATATAGCACAGTATGCATGTCTGAAGAACCGTAACATGCCTTTACAGCAAATTCACAATATAAATGCAATGTCGGCCTGCCCTTCCCAATCGCACATCCCCACCCCCCACCCACTTCAGCGTCCCAAACTTGCCAAAGCCATCCCAATTCAATAAAACCCACCCACAACAAAACCAAACATGAGAAATTTGCATTTGGGGTACACCCATTTGGGGGGTGCAGAGTGCTACTAGCCTCCCAACCAGTAGGAGGTGGCCGAGCAGATCTAGTAATTGTGCCAAAGTGTCGAACCTCATCCACCACAACGCACACTATAACTTGAGCATACTGTCACCCGGAAGTGTGGGCTGTCCCACTTGTAAACATACACGAATATGACTTGCAAAATTGTGTGCATAATACAACCCTGAATTAAAGAATTAAGCTATGAGATAGGTAACATTCAACACATCTCCATATTAGTCCTCTTCTTCTCGAGCCGTGCTGGACTCACGTCACCTGCGTTTCAACTGTTTAGCATGCTCGAGGGCAGCCTTGGGGTTGGAGAAGATTTTAGAGTCACCATCTGGACCTATGTGTAGACGAGCGGGATATAACATTGCATATGGGACCCCTTCGGACTGCAAAAATGTTTTCACTGCACTAAATTCCCTTCTAGCAGACTGCACAGCCACAGTGAAATCAGGAAAGAAGGCCAAAGTGTTACCCTGGTGCTCAATAGTCCCCTTGTCTCTGGCTAAGCGCAAGATAGTGTCACGGTCTCTGTAATTTAAAAGCCTTGCTATGATGGGGCGAGGAGGGGCGCCCGGGACAGGTCTCCCCGCAAGAGAGCGATGAGCCCGCTCGACGATAAACATGTTGGATAGGTGCTCAGTTCCAAAGATGTCTTTAATGAGGTTTTCCATGAAAGTCTCCAATTTCCCTACATTCGTGGACTCCGGCAGCCCCGTGAGCCTGATATTATTGCGCCGGGACCGCACTTCCAAATCCTCATTCTTGGCTTGAATGAGGGACAACACCTTCTCCATGTTGAGCACCTTTCCAGAAACTTCACTCAACCCATCTTCCGTCGCAGAGACTCGTTGTTCAACTTCCCCCATGCGGGCATTCTGCTTCTCTAACTGCGCAGACAGATGATCTAGACGATGGTTCACAGCCGCCATCGTGCCCTCTATGGATTGAAGGCTGCGCTGCATTGCCAATAGAGTGGTTTCCAGTGTGGGGGGGGCATCTCCGTGAGCGTCCGCCTCCGAGTCCGAGGCAGCCTTTTGTGATGATTTAGCAGGTTTTCGAGCCTCAAATGTGAGGCAAGGCGTGTTTTGTCAGTTCTCCCCATTGCAGACACAATTAGGTGCACCCCCTATGTCGGTGAGGCGAAGCACAAACATAAGGAAGTGCGCACTGAACAGTCCAGAAATCGATCGTAGGCTAGTGTGGTAGGGGGTCCCCAGAAGGAGCCCCTCAGTGCGCTAAGGTCATGGAGGGCACACCGGACAAGCGCCGGAGAGGGAAGGCTCAGCGCAGACCAGAGGCACCCAGAGGTCCACCACTGAGCAAGTACCAGGAACCACACAGCACACCACCAGCAGCACGTGGAAGGGGGGACACCAGATAATCCTGCCACACGGGGGAACAGCATGGAGCACCAGGCACAGTAGGTATCTAGTGCCAGTCTGCACAGTCAATACGGTGACGCAAACACTCAGCCAGACAGCCTAAGAAGATCGAGCTTGTCATATACCTCCCTCGACAATGACAACAGCCAGCTGCATGTACAATGAGGCAATGGCCAGCCAGGCAATGATCTAGAACGGCTGCTCCCAAACACAGCAGGCCCGGAGGGGACCCAGCACTCCAGCATAAATATAAGTCCCAGCAATGCTCCTAGCAGCTTGACAGCATTGGGCAACGTGGCAGCCCAGACCCACGCGGTACACAGAGCCAGCAGCCTCGCCGAGCGCTCGCTCCCACCGGCCCCCGCAGCAGCTCACAGAGAGTGGCACCGGTTCAGGGCCCCCACCCACCACCGCATCAACGGGCCCTGAAGGCGCCACACCCCACTCACCACCGCCGGCACCAGGGACGACACGATTGGCAGCCAGTCGCTCACAGTCCAGTTCAGAGCACAGGAGATGCAGTCGGGCGGCCGCTTCCCTCCGCAAGCCGCTCCACAGGCAGGAATCTCACAACCGGCTCCGGTGGAAGCACGCCCGCCTCCACCTCAAGCCCGTGCCGCCCCTCGGAGACAGTCCAGCCGTTCAGGGCACTGCGGCAATAGTTAGCTCACTCGGCAAGGCTCCAGCAGGTGCGCAGCGTCTCAAGAGCGCTCGGCGGTCGCCATTTTGCGAGCGCACGCCAAAATAGTCGGCGGGTCAGATTTTGAGCGCTGCAGTTGTCAAAGACTCCACAAATCACCCCCAGCACCTGCAGGAGGGCAACACAACACTGCCCAGTCCAGGTAGGGGTGCAGATGCGACGATTTCAGGCAGATTATGGTCGGATTGTGGCTCGGCCGGGCAGAGCAACACTAAGGTGCGGCCATCTTGCCGTGCGCCCTCTAGCGCCCCCCCCAAGGCATCCGTATTTCTGAGATAGTGAGGCCAGGAAGAATTGGCAAGGTCAAATAATTTTAATGAAGAACAAAGGGAGTGTTACTGGTTGGTACTATCAGATGAAGGGAGCAACCCAAGGACACTTTGGAAACGGAGACTGGAATATGAGAATAGGTTTCAAGGCAGCAAGTTCTTTTATGGGAACTGGAAAAGTACTGTGATATGTCCGAGTTATATTTCTCAAATGTTCTTTGTACATTTAATTAGTGGGCCCACCTTGGGGTTAGTCAGATTACCTTTAGACTTGGAAAAGTACAGACCTCTCTTGTAATCTCTTGTGTGGCTCCTCCAGAGTTTCTGATGCTGACACCTTTCTTGCTTTCTTGATGCAATGGGGATTTCCCTATCCTTAGTTTAGTGCAGGGGTTAATAGATGTTGCGAATATTTTCCATATATGGGGAGAATGATCAAAACCATTCGTCTAGTCGTCAAATCCTTTTCCTTATTGTCTGTATTGTTGCCACAGAAATTATTATACCTCTTTGCTGTTAAGGACCAATATTGTACGACACTTTGGGCTTCCTTTGATAATCTCGGATTTTTATGGTATGTTCTTGAGATTGATATATATCAGGCTGGCTTAGAGTATGTAAAAAACTTTTAAACTTCAAGTTATTGACTCAAACTTATATTGTGTGGTCTTAAATTATCACACTGTGCCTTAAGATTTAAATTGTCGTTAACCCCTTTTTCTTCTCAGGCTACTACAAAGGTCTATTGACCAGAGTTATATTGGAAGAAATGGCCCAGAGTGTTCTCTCATGTTTAGTGCAAATTGATACCAATGTATTCCATCTTGCCAGGGAATAGAACGCCCACATTGTCATGCTTAGTACTTTGCTTTCACCTCATCCCGTTGGAATCTCCTACCATACTCATCACAGCAAAGCCAGTAATTTTCACTCCGAAAGCAACAAAGGTATAGTGGGAGAATTTCTGACATGTAATGGCCCAGACGAATAAGGGATGCTTTTCACTTCCCACTTCAAACTAATCCTCTTCATGGGCAATGGAACGTTTTGGGCGTCTACTACATTTCCATCTCATAGCCAAGCCACCCATAACTTCCCTCTGCTCCTCCACTCCAACAGGTTGCCCATAACTTATTTCATTTGTCATCCATTTCATTCTCCTATTTCCATTCAGAAAATGTAAGATAACACCTTTTCTCTACAGTTAATATAAGATGTGTCAATAAAGAAGACTCAGTAAGACTGTGGCATATTTTAAATTCAATCGAACCTTCCTCAAATGCTCATCACAGTAAAGAGCTAGCACGTGACTCTCACTTTCAGAGTGGAGAAGGGATAGCGGGTGTTGTGCGGATACGGCTCTATAACCCTCGCGGCCTCCCACGCCCCCTGGACAAGCTTTCTCATGTAATATGCGTTGCACTGCCACTTTATCACAAACAAGTAGCCCGGGACTGAAGCTGAATACAGACAAACCTGTCGCATTAGTCATTTTAATGTTTTAATATTTTGGACCATATATTAATCATTGTCACTAACTTAAGTGTCACCTTGTATTTTTCTATTTAATGATTTTATGTAAGCACTTAGTGCAATCGTTTTAATTAACTATGCACTTAATAAAACAGGGCAAACTGGTTAGTCTATTTTATAGTGAATGTTTTGGTTGGCGATCATTTGTGCATGAATACAATTGTGACAATGTGTGCATGAAAACGTTACTGGAACGGCATAGTGATTAATATGATTGACCACAGCTGAAACCCTGGCTTCCCTATTTGACCTCACTATTCAGTCCCGAGCAAATCTTTTTATCTCTCTGTAAATCGGTTTTTGCAACAATTGAGAGTGCTTAGAAGCCTATCAGTAGTGACCTTTTCATATAAATCTCCGGACATACTTAATTGCGTTTCTTGTTGTCATTCTCATGCCGGAGACATATTTTCAGTGGTCAACACCAAAATAACACTTTTGTGCCGGTGTTCTGTCGTTTTAATCTCCCCATCGGACAGTAAATATTTGCCAATTTTACACATGCCATAAGAGTTTTCGGTCAGGCGCACGCACAAATAGCAGAAGCGCTTTAGGGGAGGTATAGACATATCGGCCAGGCACCAACAAAGCAGGTTATAGCTGTATTTGTAAGCCCCGTAGGGGGAGCGCAAACCAACAAAGCAGGTTATAGCTGTATTTGTAAGCCACGTAGGGGGAGACCAAACCGACGGGGGAGAGCATCTAGTTAGCTTATAGCTGTATTTGTAAGCTCCCCTCTGACGTAGGGGGAGACCAAACCGACGGGGGAGATCATCTAGTTAGAACACCGGCTTAGGTAGTACTAGAAGATAAGAGCACGTTTCAGACAGCAGCTACAGCTATTATTTTATTGTGATCGCTCTATATTTCATCATCATTTACTGAGAGCACCAGTTTTACCCGGCACAAATACTACGTTTTAATGGGACAGTGCAAATACGGTTTCTTTATGGTACTGCTTTTCGGCAGTGCACTATTATTCGGACATCACTAACGTCTATTAAAGGCCTTCATATATGTCATGCCAAGTTGTCAGCGTTGCCAAGCAATGTGCCGTACTTGTTTAATGGTACTCACCTGCATTCTAGGCAAGAAAGCTTTCCTTTTAATTTGGCAGCGCCAGCACTTCTCAGCAGGGCTCCGATAGTTTTAATGAGACAGTAAATGCACGTCTCACTAAGATTGTTTCAATTTTAATGGGGCAGTACATGCGCCTTCCAGCATATCTTCAGTGCTTTTAATGGCACATGACTGGGATTTCTTTGTAGGGATGCAATTTCTTTAAATAAGATGTCATTGCACTTCTCAGGAAAACTGCTATAAGTAGCAGAATTCAGTAGAACAACTGCTACTTGTTTAATGAAGGGTAGCAGCGCTTCTCCGCAAGGCAGCTATTTATTCCACAGGGGAATGCCTGCAAGTCTATGGGGGATATTCTCAAAGACATGCGATAACTATCGCCAACGCCAGTTATCGTCATTTCTGTTAAAGCCGCCTAACCCTGAAAAATATCACCATGTTAGCGTCGTATTAACAAGCCGTCGCTACATGGCGATATTAACAGGGAATGGCGGAGAAAACTCACGATCACATCATCGCGATGGCGATAGTGAAACCGGCGTTAGCCGGCGATACCTTGCGATCGGCACATTATCGCCAGAAAAGTCCCATCTTCCCTCCCGGCGATAACTGCTTGTCCCCACTGCAAATAAACTGCAATGCAAAAACCAACTCGGAGGCTTGCATTTTTCTCTCACAAATACCAAAGAAGGGGATTGATTGGGTCTAGAGTAACCCTGGGCATCGAATTCCGCTCCGCTCGCGGAATTTGCGGAATTTAGGCAATTTCGCGTTCCGCAGAGAACGCGGAATTGCCAACAATTCCGCGATCCGCGGCGTAGCGGAATTATTTTCTTGTCGCGCTTTAAAAATGCGTTCTAGCGCGCGTGATAGCGACTTACCGGGATTCCTGCGTTCGCCGACGGGTTTTCCTATCCGTTCGCGTGCGCCACGAGATTTCGGTAGCCGGCCGCGTTATCCCGCGAGAGTTTGCGATCGCGAACACGTCATTCGCCGCGCCATCGGACAACGCGAGAGTGTGCGATCGCGAACACGTCATTCGCCGTGCCATCGTGCACCGCGAGAGAGATTGCGACCGCGAACACGTCATTCGGGCGCGCCATCGGACATCCGGCGATATTTTTGTACAGCTTGCGATCCCGAACACGCAAAATTTTCAATCTGGAGAACAATAACATCGCAAGCAGCATCAAACCTTCTATAAATTGATGATTTGGCTGGAAAATAAACCTCAGATTAATATTTGGCTGTCCTTTTTGGTCAAAGTTTTTGGGGGGGAGAGGGAGGAAGTGCCACAGAGTCTCCTACTTCCTGTTCCTGTCCAGCAGGCTCCTCCCAGTGCTTTGTCCATCTCCTGTTCATTTTTCACTTGGATTTGAGCTGGAAGGAACACTCTTTGTGTCTGCTGCATCATTATCATTGGATTTGAGGATTTTGTTTGATTGGGGCATTGCAGTTGCTGCAACTTCATTTTTGGTACTTTTCATCATTTTTAAAAATAAATCGTTGTGGGTAGCCAGTAGGTCCAGAGCTAGTCATGGGTCATGGATTGCTGTGTGATGTATTTATTAATTTCAAACATCATTTAGGGGGCATGGATGGCATTGGATTGAATTGGAAAATGTGTTTTTTGGGGTGTATTTCAGTTTTTTGGGCTGTGTGTTAAATACATGCCTTAGTTGTGTGTGGTGTGCTGCAGGCCTTGTTTAGCCCTGTGTATTTTCGTTTTTGCATTTTATTGCATTACAGGCAAAGCAAAAGCAGGGTGGTTTACCATGCAGCCTTTGCCTGGCTATTATAGGCCTGTTTTCAGTACATTGTTTTCCAGGCCTCCTGCTTGTTGCTTGTGATTTGTGAGTGTCCATGTGGCTGGTAGCCATTTCTGGTGGGAGTTACAAGTGTGCTGCTTTAGCCATATACTAAGGCCTGCATGTGTTTCCCTTTGTGGCCTAGGCTTCTTGTTGTGGGCCTGGCCATGAGGCTGGCGGCCATTTTGAAGCCAGGCAGTGTGCTTTTGCCATAGGCCTGCATTGTCTGTCTTTAGTTTCTTGTTGTTGTGGGCCTGGCCATGAGGCTGGTGGCCATTTTGAAGCCAGGCAGTGTGCTTTTTGCCATAGGCCTGCATTGTCTGTCTTCAGTTTCTTGTTGTTGTGGGCCTGGCCATGAGGCTGGTGGCCATTTTGAAGCCAGGCAGTGTGCTTTTGCCATAGGCCTGCATTGTCTGTCTTCAGTTTCTTGTTGTTGTGGGCCTGGCCATGAGGCTGGCGGCCATTTTGAAGCCAGGCAGTGTGCTTTTTGCCATATGCCTCCATTGTCTGTCTTTAGTTTCTTGCTGTTGTGGTCCTGCACATGAGGCTGGCGGCCATTTTGAAGCCAGGCAGTGTGCTTTTTGCCATAGGCCTGCATTGTCTGTCTTTAGTTTCTTGTTGTTGTGGGCCTGGCCATGAGGCTGGTGGCCATTTTGAAGCCAGGCAGTGTGCTTTTTGCCATAGGCCTGCATTGTCTGTCTTCAGTTTCTTGTTGTTGTGGGCCTTGCCATGAGGCTGGTGGCCATTTTGAAGCCAGGCAGTGTGCTTTTTGCCATAGGCCTCCATTGTCTGTCTTCAGTTTCTTGTTGTTATGGGCCTGGCCATGAGGCTGGCGGCCATTTTGAAGCCAGGCAGTGTGCTTTTTGCCATAGGCCTGCATTGTCTGTCTTTAGTTTCTTGTTGTTGTGGGCCTTGCCATGAGGCTGGTGGCCATTTTGAAGCCAGGCAGTGTGCTTTTTGCCATAGGCCTCCATTGTCTGTCTTCAGTTTCTTGTTGTTGTGGGCCTGGCCATGAGGCTGGCAGCCATTTTGAAGCCAGGCAGTGTGCTTTTTGCCATATGCCTCCATTGTCTGTCTTCAGTTTCTTGTTGTTGTGGGCCTGGCCATGAGGCTGGCGGCCATTTTGAAGCCAGGCAGTGTGCTTTTTGCCATAGGCCTGCATTGTCTGTCTTTAGTTTCTTGTTGTTGTGGGCCTGGCCATGAGGCTGGTGGCCATTTTGAAGCCAGGCAGTGTGCTTTTTGCCATAGGCCTGCATTGTCTGTCTTTAGTTTCTTGTTGTTGTAGGCCTGGCCATGAGGCTGGTGGCCATTTTGAAGCCAGGCAGTGTGCTTTTTGCCATAGGCCTGCATTGTCTGTCTTCAGTTTCTTGTTGTTGTGGGCCTGGCCATGAGGCTGGTGGCCATTTTGAAGCCAGGCAGTGTGCTTTTTGCCATAGGCCTGCATTGTCTGTCTTTAGTTTCTTGTTGTTGTGGGCCTGGCCATGAGGCTGGCGGCCATTTTGAAGCCAGGCAGTGTGCTTTTTGCCATAGGCCTGCATTGTCTGTCTTTAGTTTCTTGTTGTTGTGGGCCTGGCCATGAGGCTGGCGGCCATTTTGAAGCCAGGCAGTGTGCTTTTTGGCATAGGCCGGCATTGTCTGTCTTTAGTTTCTTGTTGTTGTGGGCCTGGCCATGAGGCTGGCGGCCATTTTGAAGCCAGGCAGTGTGCTTTTTGCCATATGCCTGCATTGTCTGTCTTCAGTTTCTTGTTGTTGTGTGCCTGGCCATGAGGCTGGCGGCCATTTTGAAGGCCGGTAGTGTGCTTTATCCATAGGCCTGCAAGCTTGTAGCCTAGTCTGCCAACAGGCCTTTCATCCAGTGGGCCCAGAGGTAGTCAGGGGTGCATGAAACAACTGTTTCTGTGTGTTCTGTTCAATTTAAACATCATTTAGGGTACATGGATGGCATTGGATTCAATTGCAAAATGTGGATTTTTGGGTGTATTTCAGTTTTTTGGGGTGTGTTAAATACATGCCTTAGTTGTGTGTGGTGTGTTGCAGGCCTTGTTTAGCCCTGTGTATTTTCGTTTTTGCATTTTATTGCATTACAGGCAAAGCAGTGTGGTTTACCATGCAGCCTTTGACTGGATATCGTAGGCCTGTTTTCAGTACATTGTTTTCCAGGCCTCATGCTTGTTGCTTGTGATTTGTGAGTGTCCATGTGGCTGGTGGCCATTTCTGGTGGGAGTTAACTAAGTGTGCTGCTTTTGCCATTTAGGCCTGCATGGTTTTCCTTTTGGCTTACTGCTTGCATCCATCCCCTTTGCCAGCTGCAGCTCCCTGAATGATGTGATGACTGAGCAAATAATGTAATGCCAAACAGGGTCCACTTCTATTACATTTGTATTTTGGTTGTTGTTCCTCTTCTTTCCTATCTTTCCTGACAGTGTACACAGTATACCATGAAAGCCCTTGTTGACAGTCTCACAAAAGAAACGGCTACACTAATTTATATCTTTTATTTGTTTGTTTGTACTGCTAGTAATTGAACCACAACAACAAATGCAACATTTCACTGATGTTCTTCTCCTGGCTTCTTTGCTTTTAGGTGCACAAAAAGACAGAGGAGGAGGTGTCATCATCACCTGTTGTACTGCCAGGCAGAAGTCCTGCTGCGCGTCACGTCCACGTGTGACCACAGACATCTCTGCAACTTGTGCACCTGCGTCCTGCTGACATCTGAAGAAGATGGCCCCAAAGAAAGGTACCAGGTCCTCCAGTACCAAGAAAGTTGCCAGTGAGAAGAAGGGACAGAAGAAGGAAGTGGCACTTGCCAAGACTGGTGTGCCGGCCGATGTGTTTTTTGGTAAAAAAACTTACGCCTGCAGCAGCGGTGTCCAGCGGGGACCAAGCTGGGAGCAGCACCTCTGCATCAGTGGGCCCACCCCAGCAACCTAGGTCTAAGCCCATGACTGTGGCAGAGGTAGCCAGTCTACTAACGACCAGTGATGTTGAAATGTCATTATCGCAAAGTAGTACCCAATCCACGCACACGCAGGCGGAAACTCAGCAGATAAGTGGGCAACCCCAGCCGCAACCCCAGCCGCAACCTCAGCCGCAGCCAGAGCCACAGCTGGAACCGCAACCACAGCCGCAACCACAGCCGCAACCACAGCCGCAGCCGGAACCACAGCCGGAACCACAGCCCACAATAGTAGTTGTTCCACCTGAAGTAGGGGCAGTTCAGGAAATCGAGCTTTTTGCAGACGAAGAGGAGCAAGCCACTGTTCCAGAAGATCCATTGTCTTCCATATCCCCAGCAAGGAAAAGGAGGGTTAGTCTATCAACTTCTTCTTCAAGCCCGCTTCTGATGATCTAGATGCCACTTGGAAGCCACCAGCTCAGCCTGAGAGTGATGCACGCCACAAGACAAGGCTAGTGAAAAGGAAGGTTCCAGAAAGCCTTACAGTTATGGAGGTAGATGTAGACGAGGGGGTTAATGATGATGATGATGATGAAGAGCCAGACATCACGAACATCACTCCTGGGCCTGCGGAGATGGAGACCAACATTATTAGACTATCCAAAATCGCTGCGAGGGATGTAGCACGGATACCACCAACACAGGTAACGCCAACACGACCTCCAGCTTCCATATTTGCCTTTGTAAAGGTCCGGCAGGGACCTACATCCAGCTCAACCACCACCTCAGTAGGTGGTGGTAATGTAAGTGCACAGAGTCAAATTCCATGCACACCCTCCATTTCATCTGGTATTGAAAGTGGCACCTTCAGCAGCGGCAGAAAGTTCTCCTCCCCAGTTTGGGACTTCTTTTCGGTTAGCAGTAAGGAGGAGAACATTGCTATATGCTCAATTTGTCGGCAGCATGTTAAGCGGGGTAAGCTTGGTACAAACTATGGTACCGGAGGACAAACAAGTCATCTAAAAAACACCACACTATCAAGTGGGAGGCTCACCTACTTCACTTAGAAAAAAGGAAAACTGGACCCATTGCTGTTGTTGGGGATGAAGAATTAGGGGAAGATATGATCGCGGTGGAAGGTCAACAATAGGGAGACATTTCTAGCCCTACCCCCAGCAGTGTACTGGTAACGCACACATCCTCAGCAACATCTGAGTGGCACCGTAGTAAGAGTCAACATGAGACACAAAGGCAACGGGGCACTGCAATGAGCAAAAGTGCAGCGTCGTTGAGCCTAGCTGGGTTCAAGAAGAAAGGTGCACCACAAAGGAAAATATTCCAGCCTACCATTGACAGCATGCTTAGGTCGGAGGGGCAGTACCAACGCAACCACCCAACGGCACGGTTGTACAATGCGAAGCTGGCAAAAATGTTAGCGCTGGACCTTCTCCCTTTTTCATTTGTGGAAGGGGTGGGTTTCCTTGAATTTGTGTCAGCCATCTGCCCTAAATGGAAGGTTCCCAGCCGATCCTATTTCGCCCGAGTTGCTGTTCCAGCACTACATCACGATGTGCTGGAATTGGTTGGACAAGCTTTGCAGCAGAGTGCTGTTCACAAAATCCACCTGACAACAGACATGTGGACCAGTTGCCAAGCCACTGATTACATGTGCATCACTGCACACTGGGTCTCTTTTGTGGGGGTTAGAGACAAGCTATCTGAAGTAGGTGCTGTTGACACAGCTGCAATTTTTAATGCTTCTCGGAAACATGCAACTGTAGCCATGTTCGCCATGGAGAAATCTCATACTGCTGAAAACCTTTTGGAAGAGTTTAACAGCAAGGTCTTTGAATGGCTGCGCCCCAGAGGGCTTGACATTGGTTTTGTTGCCACGGATAATGGCAGTAATATACTTAAGGCCATGACGCTTGGTGGGTATTTCAGGGTCCCGTGTTTGGCGCACTGCATTAACATTATAGTTCAAGACTTTCTGAAAAAGAACCCATAGTCAGCAACTTACTGACCACCTGCCGCAGAATATGCATGCATTTCAGCCATTCTTTTAAAGCCCGGAAGCAGCTGAGGATCATTCAACGTGACTATAGAATGACAGTCAAAGCACTCATCCAGGAGGTGGCAACACGTTGGAACTCAACGTATTACATGCTTGACCGTCTGTTTGAGCAGTACAGACCAATCAATGAATATGTCATGCAAAGGGCGGATGCTACTGTGAAAGGCATGACCCTTCAGATGGACCAATGGTGCCTAGTTAAATCTCTTACAGAGATGCTTCTTCCTTTCGAGGTCTTCACACGTGAAGTCAGCAAGGAGGACTGTACTATGGGCCAAGCTATCCCATTGTTGCACATGCTAGAGCAACAGCTGATGTGGGTGTGTGAAGGGTAAAAAGGTGTGGAGGGAAAAAAGAAGCATATGAGTTGGTGGAGAGCTTATCATGTCGCTTAAGTGAAAATGCAAGGGTGCAAAATAAGATTGTGTCACAACAACATTACATTTGTGCCACAATTCTGGATCCACGGTACAAATCGGCACTGCACAGTAAGAAATTACTCCCTTTTTCAGAAGTGGATGTTGCCCGGTACAAAACTTGGATATCTGAGGCAGCCAGTACATTGGAAAATGAACGGCTGGTAATTAAAGGCCTCAAACCCACGTCAAGTACTGCAGCAGAGCATCCGGCGTCAAGTTCAACTTCAGAGCCTGTGGGCAGTGCATTTGGTTCACAGCTGTCACCAACACTATCGACAACAGCAATAACCGGCTCATCAGCCCCAGTACAAACGGCACAGGATTGGTATTTACAGCAAGGACTTGCTAGGTCCAGTGCTGATGCAAAGACAAAAGAGGCTGCACTAAGTTTAGCACCCCTGAACATTGACCGAATGGTCCAGGCCTACCTGGATGACCCAACAGAGGTCTACATTGATCAAAACCCATTGCGGTATTGGTATGGCAAAAGGGGCCAATGGCCAGTGCTCAGCAGGCTGGCGATAAACTATCTGGCTTGCCCTATCGCAAGTGTCTCTTCTGAACGTGTTTTCAGTGCTGCTGGTTCCATTGTAACAGTGAAAAGGACCAGTCTCTCACCCCAAAACGTTGAGAGGTTAACCATGATCAAAATGAATCAGCAATTTATACCACCCAATTACACAATACATGAATCAACTCCGGAAGATGAGGACAGCGGCTCAGGTGACGGAAGTAGCGTGTTGGATGCTGATTACCTACTTCTGGTTGAACCTCCAAAGTTTGAGGACGAGCTATACTTCCCTGACAACTAGGCTTCCACTTCTTACTGTGGTTCTCCCTTATTTACTTCTATTTGTGTGTCTGTCTTTCTGTTTCGAAACTTCAAATCACAACAAATCCATCACCACCGTCTTCGTATTTTATTGCCTTATATGAGTTTCAGCTCTCTGCATTTCAGTCCACTCCTCTGAGTCCTGCTCCTCCTGAATCGACCTAAATCTATTGCCCTCAAGCCAGATGATAATTGGTTGTAGCATAATCGAAGAAAAACTAAAATCTTGCCTCGTTGACTCTCTCCAAAAGAAGTGGAACATGATGATGACTACTATAGCTATCCTCCTTTCCGAGCCGATACAGACTGCCCATTAACTGAAGATGAGAAGGAACAGGTAATGAATGATGACATGCATTGGACGCTGACTGAGTGATTTGTGTTGTTGTTGTTTGTAGTGCATGAAGGTAATTCATTGTGTACTATTATCTAATCTACACACTAAAAGTAACTCAATGCAATGTTTGTTTCCATTCTTGTTTTTCAATACCTACCAGGCCGATCCATTGCATTTTGAATATGGAAAGGGGACTCAATCTGTACACTACTGCACACTGAGTTGGACAACACACCATGATGATGCCCACAGTGACATTATCTCTTCGCAGTCACTCAGTACGATCAGAGATGATTGATGGAATAACTCAGTGCTTTTCATGAGTGCATTAAAAGGTAACCATGTCAACAACAACCACTGCAGACCTACATGTCTGTGTAGTGGTGGAGTCTAGTGTGGTGGTATGACTGACAGCGGGGCATTGATTTAGTCACTTAATTTGTAAAATGCTATGTTGCTGTATATCTGCTTTGTCTGCCTCTGTCAAAAAATGTACGCTAAATGGAGGATGTGTCACGGGTGCCGTGGGCCTGCTCTGTCCTGTTGTTGTTGGAGGTTAATGCTTGAAACAGACTAGAGTAGACATGATGTATCCAAATCCATGCCGCCTCTGAAATTGTTCTTGTTGCACTCCACCGTAATTTAGGCATTTTTTTTCTACTTGATTTTTCAATATCCCTTTTGTTTTCCCATCTGCATCCCTTACCCTGTGCTACACTGGGAAAAACTACTCTCACTTACCTTACCAATGAATCTACATCAGGCAGGCAGTGGCGTCACCCAAGATTGATGGCCGGAGCGTCCATGGAAGGGAGGACCAAGACGAATGCCGAGATGCAACTCCACATTTTAACCAGGATAACATACAGTAACAGTATCAACTTTCATCATCTTTTAAATTTGATTCATTTTTGGTCTTCAATCATTACTACTGTGTGTTGTTGTTGTTATGTTTGCTCTCTGCTTATAATTCAATTCATCCCTACAGCAATTTTTGGCTTTTCTTTGCTATCTTTAAGCCCGGGCCGGTACAACACAACAGAAACTGAATGTAATTCGGGTCTCTCTGAGGGCAGACAGGCAAGGCAAATTGCATAATATACTGCTGCCCTGTACTGTCTAATTGTCTAGTAGTAGTAGTTAGTAAGTACTATCATTAACCATCAAGTTATCATCATCATGCATGCATTTCGTTTTTCTCCCTTAACTGATTTATGGATATGGTTGTCTGCCAAGATTGTGTTTTGTTGTTGTCCATGCGTACTGTTTTTCTTTGTCAAACCTTTCCCAAAACCCCCCTTCCCAACCATTCATCAAACCCTAACCCTCTTCCCCCGGGCTGTGTGACTTATTGAGGTGTGACTAAATTAAATGTACCCCAATAATTTATTATACGCTTGCTGGGGCGGATGTGGCTAAAGCAACATAAATGCATTTTCAAGGCAGGGCGCGGATCTTCTGCTTGCCCACCATCCTATGAGCAGTATATTTGCGATTTTCTTTTTTTTTTTTTTACCAAAGGAACCTAATCCATCAACATTAATTGCCGGCATAGATTGGATTTGTTGTCATCCTCCGAAACAGCACTAACGGTTACGCTTGTGTCGAGTCACGGTGTACTGTAGGCCTAGTCAAGTGACTCGACACAGCTATAGTTTGTAACTCTATGTACTAGGCTATCCCCGCAACCATTATGTTTCCTTGTATTTTGGCATATTATTGTTTGGCAGTAAGTTCCGTACTGTACTTCGTTCTACTACTCCTCCCACAGTCTCTCTCAGGCGACTGACTGTCTCATTTTCTTTTATTTGCAAGTGAAACTGCCAGGGTCTACTACTACTACCACCACAACCATGGCATGTTGGGAAAGAAAACCATCATCACCATGCAGCCATCGCCGTGCCCAAGTTAAACATCAAGCACAGGTAAGAGAAGAAGTTTGGGGAGGCATAATTAATAACAGAATTTTTTTCACTAATTCTATTTCACACACCCCTTTGAGTCCAGTTGCAGAATGCATAGATTAGGAGGAGAGACTGACAGTACTAGTAGGACAAGTCCCTCAGTGAGGGGTACCGCATCTGTCTGTGTCTTAGTAACTCAGCCAATTATTTAAATCAAACACTGGCTGTGGCACTGCACCAGCAAGGAAACCGTGTGACGTAAAACAGTAACCCCACCCACAAAACATTAACCACATCGTATAAAGTCTAAATATGTAATTTAATACCCTAACAAAAATAAACTATGTAAAAAAATCCCACAACACCTGACCCACCCTCTCCCTAAACCCAACCAATGTTCATGTCCCGGAACGAAAAAGTCCAACAAATGTCCAAAAGTCCAAAACCCAACGCCCGATTCCCACCCACCAAAAGAAGCTATAAAAAAGGGGCAATAAATAAACGGGGTCTCAGGGGGCTCGCCTATCCAGGACACGGATGCGCTCCTCTAGGCGGGCCACGCAGTGCTTCAGCGCGCGGCAGTTGCATCCACAGGGGGGGGAGCAGCAGTGCTTCTTCCTGTGTGGCGGCGGGCGGCTGACAGGCGGTGGCGCCGCATCACTTTAGGGGGGTGTCTGGGGCCCGGGGCATTGGAGGAGGCTGCATCTGCTGCCGCCGTCGCCTCCTCCTCCTCCTCCAGAAGAACCAGCTGCTGGTATTCGGCCTGTATGGCCTCCAGCTTCCGGCGCCGGGCCTTGGCCGCCAACTCCTTCCTGTCCACTTTCCCTTTGGAAGGAGACGCACTCGCTATATCAAGAAGAAAAAACAAGACTATTGTAAAATATACTCTTAGCAAAGCAGTCAGACAAATTCATTCTACACATAGTGGCACAGTAGCACTAGCAAGCACAGTACGTAACATTTGTGGTATGTATCTATCCTCCCACTACCTCGGCCTCGAACATTTGTGGTAGTTTCAGGCATTCCACCACCCATGCATCTGATTCATATCACACACCTATGCATGCATCCCACGTATCCTTCTCTGCCAGTCATAAATATAAAATCTCGCCCGTCCTTCCTCCTTCCACCCTTCTTTCCCTTTTCGTTCAACCCATCCATCAAGGTCATCTGATCAGACTTTGTCTTCTCCATAAAAATTTCACAGCTGAGTTGAAGTCCGATAGAAGAGGCCATTGGTTACTCTGAGTACACTCCCGTCGCTAATGCTATTGCTAATGCTAAGTAAAGGGTGTCTTCTTCAACCGTTCACAACAACTTCTTACTTAAGTCTCAACAGTACAGTACACATTACACCCTTGCAGCGAGTGTAATGTCAATAAGTAAGGATTAGGAATATAACTTACCACCGCCCGCCACTGCTGCTGGCTCACCCCCTGCAGCTCCTCCAACTGCCGCATCGCCTGCACCCTCAGCGACCACGTCACCTTCGCCGCTGGCCCCGGTACTGGTGGTCGGTAGTACGCCTAGAAAAAACATTACACATTTTTCAGATGCCATATACACCTCCCCTATTTTTGACTAGCAAGAATGAAAAAAAAGTTAATACATACATAATACATATACAACATACATCACTAGTATAAATCAGGTAGTAGAGTAGACACTGGTAGTGTTATATGGTCCCTAGGGTCATTCTAGTCTTTGCTAAGTTACCCCGAGCCATGCAACCATTTTAGCTCTGTCTTTTATTTTTGCGCAAGTTACCTCGCAGCTTGTTGTGAAAGACGCCTTTGAGCCCACATGAGCTCATACTGCTACTGTCTGAGCGCTGCGTACAAGGTCGAAAAACAACCGACTTTGTTATGGAGTTCTGGTGTTAGTCCATATTGCTTATCCATAAAAAAACTGCACTTTTTGGCACGACTGAGAAATGCTTGCACTATACTAACGCGCACCATTTTTCTCATTACAGACGGAAGATTCCCTTATACGAAGAACCAGAGCTTTGCAGACCTTATGATGTAACCAGTACTAGGTTCTTCTAAGGTGAGGGCTCCCCAGAATTCTCACATCTCCATTTATAATTTTATATAAACTAGATTCCTACCAAGGGGAGGGTGGTTCTTCCACCACTGTTCAGTTATCATGATCTCGCCTTTTGGCTTCTATGGACTTGTAGTTGTAAGTAACTTGTAAGTCTAACTAAGTGTAACAATGTTTATTGTTTTAATGTTATGCATTTTGCTGTTGCTGCTGCATTATACAACGTACAGAGCTTGTCAGTTGGAAATAAAAATAAACCTTTTGAACTTACATAGACTCGGTGGTATTTGGTGTGGACTTACACGAGAGAGTGAGCAAAAGGGTGTGCATTGCTTCCGCGACAGAGGTTGAGAGTGTTATGTTGTCTGGGTTGTCTACTCATTGGGTATTTTGGGGGGGGGGGCGTTTCGGAGCAATGAGACACTAGAACTAGTTGGTCAGGGGATTGTGGTGGCTTGTGAATGAGGTGTGAGGAAGGTCCAACCTCCCATCACCAACGTCCTATTTTCTTGTGCAAAGTTCTGTATGTGCAGAATCCCTACAACAGTAGTAGTATGTCCTATCCTATCTAAAATTCTAAAATGTGGTTGGGCATTTTCTTGGTGGGAATTGTCGAAAAGCATCAAGAATAAGAAGACTAGAAGTAGTAGAAGAGGACAACCCAAAGGACTGGACTCAATGGCTATAGCTATTGGTGAATATGAGTTTTATTTAAAATATTTTAAATAAAGAGTGGGCAACTGGGCAAGCTTAGCTACAGACAGACTAATAGTAGTAGTACAGAGAGTCATAGCAGACGCAGTTAGAGGCAGGGATAACAAGAATTTAGAAACAGATAGTATAGAGCAAAGAAGATTTTGTCAAAATTCGAATTAGGAGGATACCTAAATAATAGTTCGGAAAAAATAAGGTGCAGGAAAAGTTTGGGAAATCTAATTAATAATATTAACCACTGGAGGAATAACTGGGGCCAGCAGCAGAGCCCTCGATAGAGGAGCGGTCCTGTGCCTGGGAGGCATCTTGTTGATGTTCGTCGCCCACCACCTGCGACCCCGTCTTCTTGCCCCTGGGTGCTGCTGATCATGTAAGATTTCATAAAGAAAGAGAAAAAAATTAAAGTTTGGTGTGAAATAAATAAAATAGTTTAAAATATGCACCAAAAACTTTTTTGGTAACAACAATTGCAATAAAATTGACCTATCTGATCGACTGGTAGTATTGCGAGATTCACGGACCATCTAGCAAGCCTAACTACCACCTGACCTAGCCCACCTATTCCAATCCAGACGGGCCAATTGTTCAGTAAGTCTGCATTTCCATTTATTTTAGTCCTCAAAAATGCATAGATGGAGGACACATGCATACATTTTTGCATACACCAAATTGTTGGCTGGTTGCTGTTGATGTTCTGCTAGTGATGATATAAGCCTATTAACACTCAGAAAACAAACTACAAAAGGTTCTGCGAAGGACTGGGGTAAGCAGCACTCAGCAGCACGTGACATGACAGAGGATGCGTCACGCACACCACTTACAAATTACCAACTAATAAGTAACTAAACCTATCAATCCACCACTATCCCTTCTTAGTGGCAGGAGGACAAAGGAAGGACTACTCTCTCTAGCATTACATCACTTAAGTTCTCTAAAGTAAACTCTTACATAATCATCAGGCCAAGCGAGCGCAAAGTTGCAAACAAGTAAGATTAGTAGCGCCGAGCGCCTGTGTCATAACAATCACAGATTTGTAATTTACCTGCAATGTAAGCAGCAGCATTCTTGCTGGTCGGAAAAAAATATATATTTGCAATATATAACACAGAGCAGAACACAAAGTAGTAATATTAAATAGCTACTCACCAAGCCCCGGGACCTCCACTCCTAGCAGGTCCAGCAGGTCCTGCTCCCGGTCCAGAATATCGGACCACCGGTGCGTCAGCTGATTATTGGTGCGCCGGACACCAGAGCAGCGAAACACTGCCCGACGCACCTTGCCCCACCGCTGCCGACGCTCCCGGAGCCCGTACCCGGACCCAGGCCTGCCGCCTGCTGCCAGGGGTTAAGGGGAGGTGGCGCTGAACAAAAAAACCAGAGCGGCCACCTCCGACTCATTAAATAAGGCCCGTGCCTGCACCCCTCTTTGGCGCCGCCTTCCGCAAGGAAGGCGGTCGCGGCTCTGGCTCCGACTTCGAGCCCTGTGGCTGTGGCCCTTTGCCATGGTTCTGGGTAGGCGGGGGACGGAAAAGAAAAGGTAGGAATTAAAAAAAGTAAGTAAAAGAAATGAAAAAGCAGGTAATAGAAAAAGTGTGAAAAAGTAGTTAAAAACACACAAAAAGTAGAAAAAAACTCAAAATATAGAATCAGGAAAATAGAGAGATAGATAATAAATAAAAAAGACCCAAAAAAGTTTACAGAAACAAAGGATTGAAAAGATAGAGGGAGGATTGAAAAGCAGGCCCAGAACCATGGCAATAGACTGAAAAACAAGATGGCCGCGCCCATTGCGACCGCATGGGCAAGTTCGCGCGATATTTCCCCGAGCACGCAAAAAGCGTCACGAACACGTAATGCGCGTTCCCGAACAGGAAACCCTTATCGCGAACGGGCGGGAGCATGCAATACACGACCCAGAACTGGAAATAAGCATCGCGAGCGGGCGGGAGCATGCAATACGCGACCCGGAACAGGAAATACCATCGCGAGCGGGCGGGACAAGTGAAAACAAGATGGCCGCGCCCGTTAGCGACCGCATGGGCAAGTTAGCGATATATTTCCCCGCGAGCACGCAAAAACACATCGCGAACGGACGGGACCAGCAATTCCGCCATTTTGCGGAATCTCCGCGTGCTTGCGGAAATTTTTAGCAATTTCGTGGAGATTTGCGTAACGCGACTACGCAAATTCCGCCCACCCTTAGTCTAGAGACAGTCAACAGCCCTCTCACCTCTGCTGCTGGGGAGGAGGGAGCGGCACAGAATCAAAGGCAAACTTCTTTGAACAATTCTGGGTCAATCTAGGGGATGAGTCGTGCCTGCTGTGCTGCCACCGTTCGACTGAACAACACCCGGTCCGGACACCCAGCAGAGACCCTTCCACGTCGGGAACAAATGCTCCTCGGCAGCGTGAAACATTTCAGTGGCACGCTGGGGAGCAGCACCTTCTCCGCTGATAAAAATGCCAGGCCTGGCATTGTTTTTTTTGTTTTTTTTTTAACTTTATTTTATTGAATTTTTGCGCATATCAGATCATAGCAGACATAAGAGACAATCAGCATAGTAATGACAGTTCACGTATAATGACATACAGCACAGCCCTAGTAAAACAACTGTAGTATAGTATTCAAGTACCACAAAAATGAAGTAAAAGCAGCAACAAACAATGGTCCACAGCAAAGACATATAACACATGTCGTACATGAGAAAAAAGAGCCTTAATTGTGCAGTCGATAGACGACGGACAGGGCGCACGGGGCGCTAGTGTGTACAGCAGAACCCCGTCCAGTGGGATTGGGTCCGCAAGCCAGTGCTCAGTTGCAAAATGGGGGTATATATTGGAGGGCGGAACCATTAGTGGGCATAATGTGCCTGGGCACACAAATAATACAATTCAAAATTGGGGACATCAAAGCCGCCTTGGGAGTACGGCCTCGCGAGCGTGTCCCATTGAATGCGTGGTTGCTTGCCACCCCACACGAGTCGGAGCAGTTCCGTCCGGAGCGAGGAGAAAAAATGTCTACCTGGGTCGTACGGGATATTTTAAAAATAGGTACAAGAATTTTGGAAGTGTCACCATTTTAATAAGGGAAATGCTGCCCGCCATATTGACGGGGAGTGCGTTCCACCTAGTTATACAACCCATTACTTGGTCAAGTGTACGCCTGTAGTTGAGCCTCATCAATTCCTCGCGGTCTGCAGTAACGTGTACACCCAGATATTTGACCTCAGTAGAGCACCATTCTATGGGGTAATCTGTGTCAAACGGTGTCACCGAAGCAGTTAGTGGAAAAATCTGAGATTTGGTCCAGTTTATGTGGATACCAGAAAGCCCGCCAAACTTGACGAATTCCCGCAGGAGCGGGTTAAGGTTCTGCTGAGGGTCTTTTACATACAGGGTAACATCGTCTGCATACAGAGAAATGAGAATCGGGCGAAGGAAGCAGCGAAGGCCTTTCTCTTGATGGTGTTGCCGGATCTTGGCAGCTAAAGGTTCTATGGCAAGGGCAAACAGGAGGGGGGATAAAGGGCAACCCTGCCGGGTGCCTCGGGAAAGAGACAAAGTGGGGGAGACATGACCGTTAATCAGAACTTTCGCCTTCGGAGAGGTGTAGAGGAGGCGAATATAAGCTAGAAACCCGTAGGGCAATCCCATGCACTGAAGAATAGTAAAGAGGTAATCCCACTCAACCGAATCAAATGTCTTTGTGGCGTCTAGGAAGACCGCCACAAGGGCTAATTGTGGATCGACATTTTGGAGAATGGAGAAAAGCGTCCGGAGATTATGAGAAGTCGCTCTACCGGGTATGAACCCGGCCTGATCCGGCAAAACGAATTTCTCCATCAGGAGACTGAGGCGGTTAGCCAAGAGTTTAGCAAGTATTTTTGCGTCAGTATTGATAAGGGAGAGGGGGCAGTAGGAGTTGCAGCGATCTGCAGGTTTGCCGGGTTTCAGAAGCGAGGTAATGAGTGCCTCCCTCATTGTCTCTGGTAGAATTTGAGTCTTCTGGGCCTCCAGATAGACCTCTTTTAGCACGGGGAGTAATTGGTCAAGTTATGTTTTGTAAAAATCTATGGGGAGCCTGTCTGACCCCGGAGCCTTCCCTGATTTCATCTGCATAATAGCTTCGCGGAGCTCATCATCCTCAAATGGGGCTGCTAAGAACTCCCTCTGGTTATCTCCCAGCCAGCCTAAAGAAACATCTTCAAGATAGTGAGAGTGGTCCGGGGTAGCAGTTCTGCGAGATCTGTAGAGGTCAGTATAAAACTCGGTGAACGTGCGCAGGATCTCGAGACTGTCCCTGTGGCGAACCCCAGCCCCATCCACTACTTCTATTACGTAATTAGAGAAGCGGGGTAGTGGAATTTCAGTTGCCAGAGCCCGACCGGGTCTTGACCCTTCCCCATACCATCGAGCCGTAAAGTATTTGCCCCAGAATTTGGCTTCACGATCGGCCGTGGTGGTGTAGTCAGTGAGCTTTTCCCAAAGTAATGCTCGCTGAGCTCCCGACGTCTCGTTCCAAAGACCGTTCTCGAGTTGTTTCAATTCCCCTTCAATATCCCGAAGGACTCCGAAACTTTTTGACATGCAGGTGCCACGCATCGTAACCTTAAATGCTTCCCAGACAGTGCCCACATGTGTGACCGAGCCTTTGTTACGAGTAAAAAAATCCGAAATCTCCTGACCAAGCTCTGTCTGAAAAACAGCATCTAGCAGTGCCTCAGGCACTAGTCTCCAGCAGCGTGGGGCCGCAAGCAAATTGGGGGGCACAATCGTTATACAGACCGGTGCATGGTCGGAAAAGGTCCGAGCCATATGTTCAGCCGATAGGATCCAGGGGCCAACTCCTCGGGTGCATACCCAGTAGTCAAGGCCCGACCAGGATGAATGTGCCGTAGTGTAATAGGTGCCTTCCCTCTCAAACGGGTGAACCTGATGCCAGATATCGATGAGTCCATGGTCGAGAATCAGCCGGGATAGCGTGTCTTGGGTTTTGGTGTAGTGATGCGGAAGGGGATTGGACCTATCAGCTGAAGGACATAAAGTAGTGTTAAAATCACCCCCCCATAAGACGTGAGTGGACCCCACCTTGAGAATGTGTCCCCATAAGGTAGTGAAAAAATCTGGATCGTACATATTCGGTCCATAACAGCAAACCAGCGTAACTGACTGTGTACCCAATGTGCCCCAGAGCATGCAACTTCTCCCCGAGGGGTCGCTGTAAGCGCCACCCAAAATGAAGGGGGTGTGTTTCTTAATTAAAATCAATGTGCCGCGCGAATACGTAGAATAGGAGGAAAACACCCGGTCAGAGGCCCATTTGCCTCCAAAGCAATTAGGGCGACGAGGGTCAGTGTGTGTTTCTTGAAGCAATGCAACTTGTATGTGATGCCTATCAAGGTATGCAAGGATTTGTCTACGTTTACGTGGGAAGCCACTCTTGCTGATCCTGATTCTTTCCTTTGCCCTAGATCCCTGGAACGAACGCACTTAGCACTTTATTCACAGCCCCTGGAGGGGCTGCACCGGCTCAAAAGGGCGTCCGCGGCTCCCGCGGGGCGGGAAGCCACTCTTGCTGATCCTGATTCTTTCCTTTGCCCTAGATCCCTGGAACGAACGCACTTAGCACTTTATTCACAGCCCCTGGAGGGGCTGCACCGGCTCAAGAGGGCGTCCGCGGCTCCCGCGGGCGGGAAGCCACTCTTGCTGATCCTGATTCTTTCCTTTGCCCTAGATCCCTGGAACGAACGCACTTAGCACTTTATTCACAGCCCCTGGAGGGGCTGCACCGGCTCAAAGGGCGTCCGCGGCTCCCGCAGCGCGGGACGCGCGCGGGCCGCAACCGGGCGAAGACCGGGCCAAGACGGGCCCGTCTTAGCCCGTCAAAGACCGTTAAAGGCCGGGCCGGGCCATCCCTCTAAGGTCGGATTTAGTCTGTATTTGCTTATTTGACTTTCAGAAGCACTGATATACCCACTGTAGTTCTTCGATTGCAGTGAGCAATTTTAGACTACATTATATTTATTTGTGAAAATATTTTTATTGTAGTGAAATATTGTCTGCTCTATTTTATTATTGCTTTTAAATTAGAAAAATAATTTTGATATTGATAGTGTTTTGTTTCTGGGAAATTATGGGGAAGAGGAAGACTGGTCATATAAGTACCAGTAAACACGGACATGGAAGTCAACAAACATTAATGAATTATCTTACTGGAGCAATGGGGGCAATTGAAGACCAAATAAATACAGTGGAGGAGACACTTTCACAAGGTGGGTTGGGTGCGCAAAATTTGAGTAACACCATTCCAAAGGCTGATAATCATCTTACAGATCATACTCCGGCTGACCAGATTAAATTAAGGTCATATAATGGCTGTATACAAGAGGTTACTGAGATTATCAGCGGTAGTGAATTGGATGATGATACCCAGCCCCCATTAAAAAACAAAAAAATCCTGAAGCCCTTGGGGAGCTGAAAATAGCACATATTGATGACAAGGTAGCATCACATATAGCAAAATCTAACACAAAAACAATAAGGAAAAAACGTAAATGTGTGTATACACAGCCCATAATAGGGGCAAAAAGGATGTCCTTAGGCCTAAGGAGACCTAATGAAAGTATACCCCTTAAGAGTCAATTAGCCGATAATGGTATCATTTTGAAAAAAATTGATGATTTATATAGCTATCTTAAGGATACTATAGCTATATAAATTGATGGGAAGGGTTGAGGCAATAGAAACTCAGTTAAGAAAGGAAAATAGGCCCATTTCTATCGATGAGATTAAATTACCTAATAGGGTACATCAAAATAGTACCACCATAATTAGAGAAGGAGGGAATCGGCCCCTGAACCCTATAGTGGTAATAAAGGAAACAAGTGATCAAAAAGAAAAACTACCCTTAAGTAGTGATAGATCAGCTGTAGATGCTCTGGTAAACCCTTCTAATATTATGGATTGTGGCATTAATGGTAGTATTAATGACAAATTGGGTATTGAGAGGGAGACTGTGAATAATATAGTTGTGCACAATAATAATACCACAAAGAGAAAAGGTTATAATGAGATGTATAGCCATTTGGATCTTCCCCGGAGGCCACTCCTTATATAGTGATTTTAACAAACGTCCCCTGTTTAAATAAATCTGCACTTGAAACTTGGGATATATTGCGTAATAAGGCACTTCATTGGCTGGGTAAAAAAACTGGATTTACTAATTCACTCTTCGAAAAGTTTAAAATGGTGAGAAGAGTTGCTTGGGTGGGTAACGGGAAAAAAATGTTTCAAGGCGATTGTATCGTATTGACCCTCAGCGACCCTGGATTAGTACATGCAGTCCTGTCCAGGGTGGGTAGTATATGGCTCAATCAAAGCGACATTAATGTATTACCACTTGGCTTTTTTTATCAGACGCAAATTAGAGCAAATCCCAAAAAGTATATGGGGGTGAGAATGTACAGGCTCTGAGTAACATATCTACTTACAATCGCTATGAAATATTAACCTCCCTTGAAGATATTGATTGACAAGTGGTCCGAGGCACTAGGGAGCCCCTATTTATAGAGAATTTATGCACATTGGGTATAGAGAAATCAAAACAAGAAAATTCTGTAACGCCGGAAATCATGAGTATTGAGACACAAATTCAAAAAAAAAAAGATGAACAATGTATATCAGGTTTGGATATGGAGGTAGTGATGAGCCAAATGGAGGAGAGTACAAGGAATATTGATAATGAAACTGACCTACAACCACCAAGTATTACTACTCTAAATAATATCGTAGGCACCCAGATTGTTGAATTAGATTATAATCGGTTTGGGATCCTATTTTGGAATATTGCAGGGCTAGCAGCGAAGGTAAAAGATCCTCAGTGGTTAAGTACGATAGAAGAATATGCGATAATCTGCCTTCAAGAGACCTGGCTAAAAGCAGGAAAACACCTTTTAGGATATCAAACAATTCATACCCCAGCGGTTAGCAGTGTACAAGGTCATAATAAAGGAGGGTTATGTATTTATGTCTCAAACACATTGGGGGTGACTAAATTTAAACTTGAGAAGGAAATGGAATTTTTCCAGGTGTTATTGATGTATTTTACAAGAAGTTTCTGTATAGTGCTGATTAATTTTTATAACAATATCCCCCAAGAACAAGTAGTATATGTGATGGAGTCACTACGCACTGTTTTAATTACATTAGAGGATGATAAGAAAAGTGATAAATGTATTGTATGGGGGGGGAGATTTTAATTGTTTTATGTGTCAATATTGCCAAACAGGTATCTGTGGTCTGGGTACGGAAAATAATGATACGCCAACACATTTCTCCCACACACATATGGGGGATATGTTAAATGAAATTATATACCAATATGATCTTGGGTATGCTAATGAGATATGTACTCCTATGGTACCCTTTCAGCCTACATTTATCGGTAGAGGGTGTAACTCCATTATTGACTTTGTATTAATGTCAAATAGGTATGCTGCAAAAATTGGGGATTTTAAAACTATAATTAGTCCGTGGAGTGATCACCATCCAAATAGTGTTACCGTAGTAATGGAAAGCACAAAAAGAAAAAACAAAGGAAGGACTCAGAATATAATCAGGAGATTACCCTGGCTGCTGTTAATGGATACACCTTAAAATGGGCAAAGGTAGACCCTGATGTGTTTATTAAAAAACTAGTAAAAGGCTCTAGGGAAAGCATAGAAATTTGCCTCTCTGAAGAGGGAGAAGATATAGTGGTTTTAAATGCTTTTTAAAACTAACAGGAGATATACAGAAATTATTGACAAGGGAGTATAAACAGAGGGAGAATGAAACACATGGCTGGTTTAATAAGGAATGTACCAAGGCCAATATTCATCTAAAGAAAGTTCTTCAAAAAGAGAATAGAGACAGGGAGGAAATCGGACGGGCTAGAAAGACATACCGACAAGCAATTAAGATTCGGAAGTTGCAGATGAGAAGAGAGGCTTGGGATAGTTTACATGAGGCAGCCATAAGTAAAAACAATACTGCCTTTTGGAAAGTGGTTAATTCACCTTTCCTCTGCACAAGAGATACAGATATTATTGACATTGCAATCAAGGAAGATGTTTGGTTATTTCATTTTACTGAATTGTATACAGATCATTTAAATATAGATGAAAATATAATTGAAGAGCAGGAGCAGACCTTACTAGTCAGTACAGTCATAACTAACTCTGAATTGCCCTCGGTCTTTCCGTTGGATATATGTATCACATTGGAGGATGTAAAATTGGCCATTAAAGAGAGTGCAGCTGGTAAAGCTTCGGGCCCGGACGGAGTTCCGGTAGATATATATAAACATGATATTGAATTATGGGCCCCGCTTTTAACTAATATTTTGGCCAGATACACACGACAAGGTTTTCCCTCAACATGGTCAGACGCAATGGTTATTCCAATCTTTAAAAAAGGAGATCGTTGTGATCCAAAGTGTTATCGCCCAATTTCATTGTTGGATTCGCTTTTAAAGGTAGTTGGTAGGGTGCTGTTGAAAAAGCTACAAACGTGGGCACATGAAAAAGATCTTTTATCGAATTTACAGTATGGGTTTCGTGCCGGGTTAGGGACCATAGAGCAAGGGCTTAATTTAATGCTAATTTTAAATAAATATACGATAGTGAAAAAAGAAAACTTGTTCTTAACATTTGTTGACTTGAGTGCAGCTTTCGATTGCGTGAACCATGAGAAGCTATGGAAGACTCTCGAAGAGATGGAAGTGGATCTCTCATTGCTTAATTTTTTGAAAGAACTATATAGAGATGCAGGGGCAAGGGTGCGCTTTGGGAAACAGGGAGAATGTACAAATAAATTTAGGATAAAAAAGGGAGTACGGCAGGGGTGTGTACTCGCCCCTTTTCTTTTTATGTTATATATTAATAATATTGGTCAATATTTAAATACTTTTAAGAATGATTACCCAACTGTTAATAATATATCGATCCCAATACTTTTATATGCGGATGATGCGGTTATAATGGCACGGACGCAAGTAGAGTTGCAGAGAGCAGTTGATAAGTTTGTGACTTTTATGTCCGACAGGGGTTTAAATGTGAATATAGGGAAAACCTTCACAATGCAATGTGGTAAAAAGGCGAAAAAGAAATGTAATATTTTTATTAACAACAAAAAGATTGAATGTATAAATAGTTTTTCCTATTTAGGAATAAACTTTGAACAATCAGGCAAATGGAAAGTGGCTATTCATGCAAGGAAATTATTATTTTCCAGAGCCATAGGTGCCCTGATTAGTTTTTCAATAAAATTGGGTTGTAGACCAGTCCCTGAGCTACTGTCCATATATAAATCAAAATGCCTCTCCACTGCAGTTTATGGGGCCGGTATTTGGGGGTATGCAGATGCCCAACCGATACAAATCTGCGAGAACAATTTTATACGATACTTATTGGCTGTACCTAGTTCCTCTGCTAACTTCATATGCCACACTGAGTTGGGATTACATTATATAGCTGATATAATAAAAATTAATCCCCTTCTATTATGGCATAAGGTTTGGGTGTCGGAAGAAACCAGCCTCAACCGTGAGATCATTAGGGACTGTCTAAAACTTGAGCGAGGTGGGCGCATACCATGGCTTGGATATATAAAAAGATTGACAAAGGAAATTGGCCGACCAGAATTATATGAGGACCCAGAAACTCTGGGCGATATCTCAAGAAAGATTTTAAAAACTGAATGTATGACTTTTTTAGAAAATAATAGATGGATGGAAGAAAGAATTAAAAAAACAGTTATGGAAAACCACTTAATGCTAATTACTCCAGGAATTCAACCTTATCTTAAAGTGGTTGAAAAAAGTTATGACCGCATGCTGTTAACACGCTTCCGTTTTGGAAATCTTTTTAGATTGTTTACGTTCCCTACAGTCAATAATTGGTGTATACATTTACCCCTGTGTCCATGTGACGATAGATCATTTCAATCAACTATGCATATTGTATTATTTTGCAAATTTTATACTATACCGAGGAAAACTTTTTATTGCCAATTTTAAAAAGTATGAATTTAATGCAATGTAGAACAGCCTACTTAAAGTTACAGAGATTGGATAACCAGAAAGACATACTAAGCATTATTGCTTTTTTAAAAGAGTTATGAAGTATAGATACACCATGTAAAATAATAATAATTGTTTCTCTCTTTACTTGAATATTCCTTTACCTGTTGATATATCTTTTTATGAGTATAATTAATTGTGATTGTGATATGTGCTTTTATGATTTTTTAATGTGAAAATCGAATAAAGCTGATTTGATTGATTGACGTGGGTCGCCAAGACCCCTGACGTTCCATGTAAGTAATTGTAATCGCAACTGATCAGAGTGTGGAAACATTCCAAAGTAAAAGGTACTGCAGAAATGATGTCTCAATGTGTGGTAAGCATGTAGGTAGTCCTACGTGAGCTGGCATGTCTATCTGCTGATATGACAAACATTCAACATAAAGATGCAACAATCCCAAACATCCCCCCACCCGCATCAGCACCCCAACCATGCTGACAGTGTAATGGTCCCCCAAAGACAAAAACACCCCCACCCACAACAGCACCCCAAACGTGCCGGTACATGATTGCCCACCCTTACCCCAAATACTCTTGACATTACAGTCCCAGTCAAGAGAGTCCAACAAAAAAGTACGTAATGTGGGGGATCGCCCATTTGGGGGGCACCTGTGGGCCTCGGAACCCTCCCGTCTCCCAACCAAAACTGCGAAGCAGTTTCCCAGTGATATGGGGATGAGAAGGGGAGAGAGAGAGAGGGAGGGTGCTTGGCAAAGGTCCAGACAAACCTACCGAAAGAAAACAAAAAGCCTACTATTAAGCTATATAGAGCATGTAGCATATAAGATACACTTATCTGTCAATAGCTAGTTGTAGGAATGTGAAAACATCAGAAAACATACATTGTCCCACCCAGCGGGAGCAGGCAGTGATTGCAACATCTGAGAGTAAGCAGGACGTGGAGGTCAGTAGGGAAAGTAGGTGGATCCAAAGTCGAATCTCAATGTGTTAGCGTCGAACTTTCGATTCAGCTCCCTGAAGGGGATGGTGATCTGGAAGCGCGGTCATTGGAATCTCGACGCGGCGATCTGCGCTTGAGTGTCTTGAGGAAGTCCTCAACTTGTTGCGGATTGGCACAGATGATGGTTTTGCCTTGATGGGTAACCCGCAGGCGTGCCGGGTACATAAGGGCATAGTCAATTTGAGCTTTGCAAAGCTTTTGCTTGGCTTGCAGGAACTTTCGGCATGCCTCTTGAACCGGAACAGTGAAGTCGGGGTATATGGTGAACTCATTGCCTTCAAAGTGCAGCGATTTTTGCTCTCGAGCCTTTTTCAGTGCGGTGTCCCGGTCTCTGTAGTTAAGGAGTCGGGCCACAATGGGACGTGGTGGGCCGCCTGGAGGGGGCGGGGACCCAAGGAGCGATGTGCACGTTCCACAATAAGCTGCGATGAGAAGGACTCAGCACCGAAGGTGTCTGTTAAGAGGCGTTCTATAAAGTCTTCCATGCGGCCCGTGTTCGTGCTTTCCGGTATGCCCACCACTCGGATATTATTGCGGCGGCTGCGGGCCTCGAGGTCCTCATTCTTGGCTGCAATGACTTTCAGCAGCTTATCCATTTGTGTCATTTGGAGCTGCATCTGGGAGTGTGAGTCTTCGGTGTCAGAAATACGCTACTCTGCCTCTTTAAGCTGCTCATCGTGTTTGTCCACTTTCTGCACAAGAAAGTCAAGGCGGCTGTTCATTGTATCCATCTTCCCAGAGAGATCAGTGAGGCTATGTTGCATGGCCAGTAGCAGAGTTTTGACCTCATCCTCCGGGGCCGTTGGTGGCACCTGCGAATGTTCAGGGCCCGGTTGGCTATTGTCGTTCGGGTTAGACCGTGTGGCTACCTTTTTGGAGTCGAAGACAAGTTTGGGTTGGCGGCCATCCGGTTTCCCCATTCTGAACCAACAGGTGCAGTCCGTCGAGCTTGAAGGGGAGCAGGACAGTGGGTGGCACGCCCAGGGAACCACCGGAAGGATTGGTATGTGGGCTCCGAGTCGTCGGGTGCAAGGTGGACAGGGAGTCGGGCGCTCAGCAGCAGCAACCTCCAATATGGACAGAGGTGGACACAGTAACCCCCCAGGGGGGAGCAGCGAGTTGTGGAGGATCAGGGCAGGAGGTCTCGCGATGCGCAGCGAAGGGCCGTTATGGGGGCACCACAGGTGATTGTCAGGCAGGTACCAGCGATATTGACTGGAGGAGGAACAAGCTGTGGAGTCCCACTGCCGGGTAGCAGGAGAGAGTCTGCGCCCAAGTCCTGCGGCGCGATGTTGTCACTAGGGATGGAGCCGGAGATGAGCGAGCGTGGTATTAAGAAACTCAGGGGCCAAAAGAAGCTCAAGCAGAATCAGGCTGTGAATGACTCCATGCAGGCGAATCAGCCAAACACCAACACAAGCAGGTCTGATGTCCCTCAGTCTGTGTAATGCCTATCTGCAGCACACTGTGAATTAACACATACAGAAGGGACCAGGAGTAGTTACTAGCAATGTTGTCCAGATCGCTGGGGATAAGGCCTCCTAGTGCGCGCTCGGGCGACGCGACGATCTGCACTCAGAGGGGGCCTATCCGGCCGGGGCGGCAGGCAGGTAGGTGCAGCGAGCGAGGACAGAGGACGCTGCGCTGAGAGAATGTGAAATGGTGGGCAGCGCAGTGCACGGCTCGGTGCGCTCCAAGAGTCTAGTGTGGTCGGTATCGTCAGCGGCGTCGCCTCAGCTGCGAAGTGAATACCACGAAGTAAGCCAGGGTGCCCTCCGCTGCTTCCAGTAACCAAGGGTGTTCGCTATGCCCATTAACAGATCAGTCCCCGCAAGCAATGATTAGGAGAGGCCTTCAGCGATATAAGTAACTTGCTGGGGCTCCGGGGTATCGTTGGAGTGTGACCGGCAGGGAGTCTAGGCTGGGAGAGAGTGGAGGCGCTCGAGCAGAGTAAATAGTCTCTCGCAGGGCAGCAAGCACCTCACCGTATTCTCCAGGAGTCACCGATGGGCTTCGTTGTTGCGATCTGTCCAGAGAATTGCTGATGGGCTAGCGGGCAGGTGGAGTATCAGTGGGTGAAGGGAACCAGCAACTGCCGCCGGCCGAAAGGCCCACCGCCTCCAAGAGCATCACCACGCTCACCTCCCGCTTTGCAGAGGGCGATCTGGAGACGCTCGCCGGGGACGTAGAGCCACGAAAATCACCACAGTGTTGCAGGATACGTCGAGGAGCAGGCGGCAGGCTATTCAGGCAGGATTCATGAGGTAGGACAAGGATATATGACGGATGTTGATGCCAAGCTGCCAGAGCCTCACAGGCGTGCAGCCATCTTGGTCGTGCACCACCTAGCGCTCCCCCCAGGCCTGGCATTGTTGCTAAGAAATTGTTGCTCCCAGAAATCATTGGGCGGAAATGCTACCACCACCGCCGCTGCAAGCAGCACAGTAGACGCAGTTACGCAGTAGCAAACGCTACCTCGGGGTTACTTCCGCAGCTCGCTGTGGAGCAGCTGAAAGGCTTCAATCATTGTACTGCAATAACCCCAGAGCAGAGCCCAAAGCCAGAAGCTGCCACTCACATAACACTACTAGCAGCTCACACTTCCACCAAGAAATACCTCCAAGCAGCAGGATGTGCTGTATCCTGTGCAACAGGAAACTCTGCCCCTTGACGCATCCCTGATGGGAGCACTGCTCCTATGTACCTCCCGAAGCAGGGCATCCTTCCTCAGGGGCCTCAGTAGCAGCAGTACACAATGTTCATTTTTGCCTCCTGCGCCAGAGTGCACTGTCTCTGTGTGCCACCTGTAGGAGGGCACGCTGCCCATCTGCGCCTCAGGCAGCAGGGCACACTGTCCATCCGTGCCTTCTGTTGCAGGGCACACTGTCCATTCATGCCTTCTGTTGCAGGGCACTCTGTCCATCTGTGCCTCCTGCTGTAAGGTACACTGCATTCCTCTGTATTGGGGGAGCCTGTCAGGATGTGCACAGTCCAGCAGAGCACACTATCCCTCTGTACAATACTGCCCCTAAGCGCCACCAAATCACTAGGACACACTACCCTCTCTGCTTCCTGCAGCAGAGCCAGCTGCCCCTCTATGCCCCTGCAGTGGGGCACACTGTGCCTCCTATAACAGTGCACCATTTCACCTATTTCTTCCAGTAGCAGGCCACACTGCCCTCCTCGATGCCTTCTGTGCAGTGTGCACTGCCCTACTGCTTCATGGACTCCTGATGAGATGTGCCTACTGCAGCAGGGCACACTACCCCGTCTCTCTGTGTTTCAGGCAGCAGGCCACACTGTCCCTCTGTGCCTCAGCAATGTCAGAGACTGCCCCCTCTCTTTACCTCCAATGTGAACTGCCTCCGCAGGTCAGGGCACACTGTCTCTCTGTTGCTACATGCTACCCAGTTGCCCATCTGTGTGTGCCTTCTGCGACAGAAGAAGCGGGCACTCTGCCTCTAGGAGCAGTGGACACCAGTGCCCATCTGTGCGCAGCAGCAGGGGCTCACACTGCCCCTGCGTGCAGCAGAGTGCACTGCCCTTCTGCGCCGACGGTACTGTGGCACACCAGCTCTTTCTGCCTCAGCTGACGGCGCACGCTTCCTGCATATCACTATTCACACTTCAGTGAGTGCAACACAAAACTAACCTTTGCACCCCACACCCAACCGTGAACCCAGAAATACCTTTTTGATCCCCCAAAACACCCCCCAAATTCCATATTTTACCCCAAAACACCCCCCCAATTCCATATTTTACCCCAAAACACACCCCGAATTTCATATTTTACCCCAAAACACCCCCGAATTCCATATTTTACCCCAAAACACACCCCGAATTCCATATTTTACCCCAAAACACACCCCGAATTTGATATTTTACCCCAAAACACACCCCGAATTTCAGATCCAACATCCTAAACCCATACCCACACGAAAAACTTAAATTTACACCATTAGTGACCTCACAATGTGTTGTACTCAAATGCGATGTAAAGGCACATGCGTTGTCGGAGTTGCGTAGTTAATGATGTACTGCCTGCATTGTACTGGACGTCTCCCATGCCAAAGGCAAACCATAGGCTAGCCCGTCTGCGTCCGTCTGCCCCTGGACCGCGCTCAGCACCAAGGAGCCTTCCTCTTGGACACTCCACCGCTACGACGCCAGCACCCTCTTCGCCATCAACGCCACCTCGCCTGCCAGGACCAACCTCTGCTCTGGACTGGATGTCGCCATCGCCATCACTGACAGATGCAGTATCACCCACAAGGAGCAGCCCGACCTTCGAGGACAAGGCATTGCCATCACCTACAGAGGCACACTCCGACTGACCACGCACTCTAACGACCCAACGGTGACCATGGACCACATCAAGTCACAGATCCAGACCAAGCCCAAGCACATCCTCTGCGGCACCCTCATGTGCAGGCCCCCAGGCCCTTGGCCCACCATTCTCCAGTCCCATCGTAGACCTCATTGCACCCCAGGGTCTCCCATCCACCGACGACATCCAACTTGGTGGACTCAAGTTCCACCTGGGCAACCCCAGTGACCAGAGCACCACCCCCTCCTGGGGAAGGTCACCGACATCAGACGCAAGCAGCAAGTCACCTCAACAGGCCACATAGCAGGACACACGGTCAAGCACGTCACCTCCGCCAGCGGGTACTTCAACTACAGCCACAACACCGGATTCTCCTGGCACTTCCATCATTGGATGAATCACGTCTTCACCTTGCCCACCTGACGCCAGCGCCATCATCACACCCCGTCGCAGCTGGATCAAGGCCACCGCAGAACGTCTCGTCAACTCCCTCCAAACAAACACTCCACCAATGCTTCCAAACGATGACACCGCAGCGCGCAACCACCACCGATGGACCTCCAACATCGCCAACATTCGGTCACCCCTCATGAACGGCACTGCGTCAGTACCTTCCGCCTGCCCGATGGCAGGCGTGAGGGTGAGGCAGTGCCATAGGGATAAGCTGGCCCCATGCATTGCTGGAGTTGCGCCATGGTTGTGACACAACTGCAGCAATGCGTGACTTTAGCGCAGACAGATACGTCAGGATTCCTGACGTATCTGTCATTACTTGCGTCATGGAGCGCTGTCCAGTGAATACTGCGCATCCATGCTGTTACAAGGAGGGCGTAAGTAGAAGTGTTGCAACACTGTCTTGTCGCAGCGCAGCAACACTTTTCATGACTGGGGCACAGGAATGCGCACTATATTATTGATGGTGCGCATTCCTGCACTGTATTTTTGTCGCAGGGCAGCGCTGCAACATTGCTTGCAGCGCTGTCCAGCACCAAAGACATGCATAGATGTGGCCCCAAGTCTTATTACCATTTTTAAGACCAGCTATTTTCTGGTCTTAAGTTCCTGCAGCTAACGGGCCTTAGCAACTGTTTTTTTATCGCTTCGCGGGTCCGGGCCATCCATGATAATATAGCGAAGTGGTGTTAGTGTGCGTTTTTCCGATGGAACGCCTACCTTGCATGTCATTAGCGATAAATATCGCTGGCATGCGTGTCGATCTAAAATCCGGCCGCTATCGGGTTTCGAAGTGCTATATCTCTTTTAATATTGTAATGTAATCAATAGAGTGAACTATAAAAAGCACTAAATAAAACTAGCCTTTCTGTGGCATTGTGACTGCTGCTTGTGTACATATTTGATAGGCTTAATCACTCCTCGGTGTGCGACAATGCAAAGAAAACAAGCATTGGCATAGCCAATAGGTCTCGCCTTTGGGACCTTATAAGTGTTTATCCATGCAACAGTCGATGTTGTTGCACCAAGGATATTGTGCTGCATAACTAAATACTTATAAGGTCCCAAAAGCGAGACCTATTGGCTATGCCAATGCTTGTTTATAGATTTCAGAGACCCTTGACGCTTCCAGGTCACAAAAGGAGGAATCTCCTGGTCTTCTAGAATTTCTTCCCAAACAATTTCCACATTCCATAACTAGTATGAAAAGATGTTTCAGAGTTAAGAAGAGAGTTGGATGTGGTGAAAGGACACTTGCCCGGTGTCTGTCGTTTTGGCCAGCAGTATGGCACGGATTTGCTGGGTATCTTTTAGTTCAGTGCCTGCCTTGCTGTTCTCTAACCTGTGTGCTTTTAAGTACATCTTCACTTTTGTCCCAATCTCCTCTGCCTGTCCCCTTCTGACTCTACCTCGCCCAGTATCTGGCACACTGCAAAGGAGAGATATGAACTCCTGGCACACGAGAGAGGTAAGATGCTAAACCTCCTTGGAAGCTGTACGGCTAAGATTAGATGTCCTGGCACTGTAACCCTCAGGCTTTATGGGAGTAAATGTAAGAATCTGTAACCAGCACAGGAAGCAGTAACCTACGATGGTAGGCACAAGCAAAGGTAAGATGCTAGATCCAGCACACTTGGTAGAAGCCTCGTGGCTGAACCAGCACAAGAAGGGGCATGATGATTGAACTTCCACCAGTAGATGCGAGAACGGGCACGAGGATAAAACACTGGGATTAACTCGTTATTAAAGGTACAACCTAGGACTATGTGGATGGAAGAGGCCATACCCGTTGCCACGGTACAGCGGCGAGATGCTCTAAAACATTGTGACACCTCTTAGAAACAGCTCCTTGTGAACACACTCAGCGCCTCATGGCGCTGTATTGATCAGGTAGGGACTCAGGTTTGTATTCCGTCCTGCATCAGCCTCGACTCTCCTAAAGGCAGGGCCTCCTGCTGCAGGCCAGATAAATCCATGGACCCAAATCTTAATGCCACATCATAGCTGTGCTGAGGCCCTACGCCGACCTCGCTGGAGGCTAAAACTTAAACCAGGTAAACTGCTTAATGAATGCCGCCGTTAGCCTCACGCACCTTTCATTTTTTTCCCACTGGAGGCTGGGCACTTATGCTTTTACTGTTTGTTGTTTTTTTTTTTAACACCTGGGTTGACTACACCGCTGTGTGCATGGCCTTTCCTTAGAAATTCTTTAAAAAAACATAAGGACTTTGGCTCCACTCAGGAGTATTTCTCTCGCCCCTTCCTGCAATTGGTTCTTTAATGTATCATTGGGCTTTCTATGAAGTGCTTGCATTGCAAAGTTGGATGACAATTTTATATCGTAGAAGTAGTCAGAATCATCACACATTAAATTATTTAACTTAGATGAATTGTATACACAAAGCGGTCATTTGTATCTTTCTCTGCAGCAGTTTTTTTAATTGTTTTAGACAGGACTCAGTACAAGCCAGAACTACAGGCTTTGCAATGCTGGCTAATGTTTGCATTCAATATATGTTTTTGTGTGTTGGTGGGGTACAGGTGCTTTGCTGCCATGTTTATGCATTGAAAACCAAAATAACTCAGAATAGAACAATTCATTGGGCTGAGAGCTCACCGCAGAGGTTTACGAGTTGCTCCTTTCAGCGGTCTCGGGAGGATGAATGGCTGAGTTGACCACCCCAGGTTCAAACACATGACCTACAGTAAATATGGAGATCTTGCCAACGCTTCCGTTAACCCACTGAGCTAGCTTACTCTATCTACATATGAGTGACGGAAGCGACAGGAGCAGGAAAGGAAATGCATCGACTCAGAAAAGTAAACAAATGAAAAAGATAATAAAAATACGACGCGCTCAAAGGGCAAAGAAAGACAGGGGCGGGGCAAAGGGGTGTTAGTGGCACAATGGTGCCCCCACCTCCCACTAGCGGCTATGTGAGGAGGGAGGAAAATGAAATTAAAGGCGTTCTCTGGAACTCTTACCCCTGCCCCCGTACCACTGTCATTGTCACCGGTTTAATCTGTCCCAAACACATAATGCAGTGAATGCACGACCCCCCCCACACGCGCACACACACACACACACCACCCAGAGCATCTTTACCAGGGTCAGCGTTCTCAAGTTTGGGAAATTATAAGGAGTGAGAACAAATTCACATATTTGATGACATCACAGGAAGTAGTGTCGCACAAACATCAATGACAATATAGTATCGGACATTAATTAAATGACTAATCAAAATGAAGTTATAGCTAATAAAATAACACCCAAAGTCACTAGGGTGGGCAAATGGCAACCCAAGGCTGTGGGCAGCACTCTGGTGTCCAAAGCGGCGCCGCCCCTCGGATGGAGGCGCCTGGACCAGCACCTACCCAGACTGGATGCTGCTCCCTGAAGCTTCAGTAGCTCCAGGAAGCCTCCCTGCACGAAGCAGGGCGCTAAACAGAGGTGCACACAGAGACCAGGTTCTAGCCCTCCCTGCAGGGCGGGTATTTGCCTGCCGCGAGGGCTCAACCACACCTCCAACTGTGCGAGCCTCACGCGCAATGAGTGAGGCTTCCCATCTCTGCAGGTGATAAAGACAAGTGACAATAACTAGACCCGCATATTTAAATGGCATACATGTGGCAAAGGCGCAAGCTCCTGGCTCTGTTATCGGCTGGCACTTAAGTGCCGGGGAGAGAAGCGGCCTGCTTTAATGCACTACAACACAATGCCAGACTGAACAAGACTCCAAACAACCCACATCGCAAGCATACAGGCAGGCACCAGAGCTCTACAGTGCAAGATGAAACAACTGGTGGACACAACGCCTGCCCAGAATATAAGGAAAGAGACAACCACAGCATTACTCACCAGAATGACACAACCGCATCTCTCAAAAGCATTGGCCGCGCGGCCGTGCGAGACGCGCTCTGTGGTGGGGGAGGGGGAGGAGCGGGAGAGCAAGTGATGCGCGACCCCGAGACGCGCTCTGTGGTGGGGGTGGGGGAGGAGCAAGTGAGAGGAAACCAGATGGCGCCTGGAGCATGCGAGGAATGCGCATTACTGTGCACGTACTCGCATGCTCTAGGCAAGCCAAAAAAGCTGTGGTCGCATTTCTAAAAGCCCACTACTAAATGTCTCGCCCAGACCAGCGCAAGCGCTGGCTCAGGGCGAGACCTAAAAAAAGAGGAGGGGATAAGCTTCTCCCTCCTGGTAGGGAATGACTTGAAAGAGTGGACGTGTCAGTGGCAAATGCAATAAACATGATGCCAGGAAAGGTGAATGAAACTGAAAATTTCCGCGGGGTCGACCTCTGTTATGCCCTCAAATGCTCTTAATGCTGTCCAGTTGCAAGAACTCGAGGAATGAGGAATGCAGGGGAAGAGTTGCCAGGGCGGACGACATCGGAGGAGGAGAGGCCACACGAGGGGCCGGGCCTAGAAGAGGCATGTGAGAGGCGGGGAGCCGTAGCAATGAATGAACCATAGGAAACAAAATAAACACTAGAGGCTTCGTCGTTACCACCTCTACTGGGAAGCGTGGGGCTCTGGATATCAACAGGACTTCCACCACAGACCCGCCGCCTTACACTACTGGCTGCGGTTGGATGTGATGTGGAGAAACTGTGAGCTGCTGTTCCCCGTGTACTGTGGGAAGGAGGGCAGGGATACCCTATGGCAAAACTCTGTAGCACGCCCTCCAGTTGAAGCCCTCCCTTCGCACAGGGGAGGGTCTTCCAGTCACGGGGGTCTGACTCACTGCCCTAGGCGGCAGGCTCCGGGGGGAGGGGTGGCTGAGCCTACGGGTGTACCTCGGGGGATAATGGCTGCACTAAGGAACAAGCTGTCCGTGACCTCTGTGCCTGCGCAGTGAATGCCTGTGTGCACTCCTGCTGTGTGTTTGTCAAAGGCCCATAACCTGTGACCTTCCTTGCTGCTTCCAGATGTTGGTCCGTTTGTGTCATTGAAGTGCAATAAGCCATCACCAGAACCACACGCTGGCTGCCCTACAACTTCAAGGGGCTTAGTTTAAGAAAATATATACAAACTCAAGGGGTTAGTTTAAGAAAAAATAAACAACACTTTGTTTTTACATTGTTACTTCCAATATTGCGGAGTTAAAATACAGGATATATCGGTGAAAATAAGAAGTTTGCTCCATTTCAGACACATTTTGTTAAGCACGAGGTCTGTTGTAAATATATGCTATATTCCATTACAGAAGACCTGCGCTTTCCAAATGCCAAACAGTCCAATTCTTAATGCTGGTGTCGTCACTGCAAGCACATCCGAGGGAGCCTATTTTTTTGCCAGCTTTCAACACAGAGAAGTAAGCCATCTCTGCTCTGTTGGTCGTGCTGTCTTTCACTGACCCCTTGCCCTGCCTCCCTCAGCTCTTGTGTCGCCTCTGCCCTGTTAGTCGAGCTGTCTCTCACTGTCCCCTTGCCCTGCCTCCACTCTGTTAGTTGTGCTGTCTCACACTGTCCCCTACCCTTATGAGGCATTGAAGCAGTTTAAAAATGTGTTGCCTCAGTGCATTGCTTGCAAGTTCCAAATAGTGTTTTACGTACAGGGCATTGTGTAAGGCTAAATGAGAACAGTATATATAACACCCAGGATAATGTGCTGCATGGCTAAATACCTTTAAAGTTCAAAGGCGAGACAGATTGCATTGCAAATGCTTGTTTCTTATTCATTCTCAATGGGGAGGTTGTGTCCGTAGCCCCCTCCTGAGTGTATTTGTGCCCCACAGGGGTCACTATCTCCATGAGGTTTAACTCAACAAAAGCAGATTCACAGGACCCTATCTCCATGGACTACAATTATCCAAATGTGGCCAGGCACATTGTCTGCCAACTGTGAGCATGTCTTGGGAGGACATGGCACTCTGGCCTGCCACCTCCCTGTCTGCAGCACAGGCAAGGGAAGCTATGAGGGTCCTACTGCAGGTGAGAGCTGAGATGAAAGGCTACAGACTGATGGGAGCACAAACAAATGCTGCTGGCTCAAGGATAACACCAGAGCAAGGATGCTGTGCAGGGGAGCTGGCAGGTCAACAGGGGACTTGGCACTTCACCACATGGACTGGAACACCCGATGAGAAAAGCAAAAGACTGCAGTACAGGGACACAGCAGAAGAGAGAAGAGCAGGTGAGATGCTCATTAGTTACTCACTTCCCCGAGCCTGGAGTGACCCATAATGTCCCACACTGAGGCTATAATGTGAACATTGTCTCTTGTGGTGCCCAAAGGATAGACAGGGGCACCACTGATGTGTTTCAGAACTTTTATGGGGCGAGTTGCAGTGGTGGCAATAGCCTCCAGAAGATGTTTTATCAAAATGTCACACTAAGTCTCATGGTGTATTGAAATTATGACCCCAGGGGAGGCTTACGATTGTTTCAAAGTTTCTTGGAGATGGAATCTTTACTCTTTGCCTCAGGAGTGCAGTGACCTCTAGTAATTTGGCCCAAGGGTGCATTTTGGGACCTTATTAATGTAAAAGAAAGACTCACAGACACGTTTTGAATATAAAATGCTTTTTTGCTAATGCTGGTGATCAACAATACAATGTTTACCATTATGACGAATGCATTTGATTGTTGCTACTAACCCATGGTTTAAATGATGTGGTAAGGTTGAATCATGACAAGTGGCTGATTTCACTGAGGTGGTGGCACCTTGGCAAACTCAATAGGCCTGCCTTATATATAACACCACCCCATTATATTGTGTTGTTGCATCTGGCGTAGGCGGAGGCAGAATTGTGATTTTTAGGGTTCAGGGACAATTGGGGTGTAATGTGATACGACAGTGTCACCAAAGGTACTTCCATCTACCTGCATGCATATAAATTGCAATTGAATGCAAAGTATTTAGTAGTCTGGGTGTAATAAAATCACTTTTCCCTTTCCAAAGAAATAGCCTTGACTGGAAAATATTCATTGAGTAGTGTTTTTGTGTAGTGACGAGCTGAGGTTACTAGCCCACACCACCTCCCCTGAGTAGGCCTTGGACTGCTCTGCTTCACTACCTGGGAGAGTCAAGTGTAACAATATGGTTCTTGGTTATCAGTGAATAGACAATTGTGGATTTATTAATTTTTGAAGGACTCACATCTTTTGCCGCAAATAAACTGGTTTCTTATTAGGAGTGACAGGAAAAAAACAGATATAAATGGCAAGAAATAGAGATCGCTTATGTGAGAAATTGGGTTTGTTGGTTGAGGGGAGGTGAGCCCTTCTCAAGCAACAGCCACATTCCCTGTCAGGGTGATCCACAAAAGCCACTAAATTAACCTGTGCTTAGCCCTCTGGTAGCTTGGCACAAAATCAGTCAGGCTCAAATTAAAGGCAATGTGTAAAGTATTTAAGCAGCACAAACAGTAAAAAACTAAAAACACAACACAAGAAAAAATGGGACACCAATTTAGAATAATAGAGTAAATTTGAATACATTATTTTACACCAAAATAAGAAAAACCCAATCAGTAGAACTGGAGTTATGATTTTTTAAAGTTTATGATAGAAATTAGCTCTTAAAAGATCAAAGCTGCCGACATCTAGTTGTCTGAGACTAAGGCAAAGTTGAAAGTTATGGCCGACTGTGATGGAGCTCAGTTTGGATACACAAATTGGACTGGGCCCGGTCTTCCCTTACCTTTGGATTTAGAAGAAATTTCAAGAAAAAGTTGTCTGAGAAGGTAAAGTTCAGCGTGGCAAGGCAGCTGGTGTTGTCCAAGAAGGAGACATCATTGTCGGGAAGCCGCTGGACGAACTTGCGGTGAAGATTTCTTTGTTAGGAGGTAGTCTCTTTTTTGAAAGTCAAACATTTCCAGAGGGATGAAGCTTCAGGCTGTAGCCAACGAGTGCTCCACGAGGCCGGATACCTTTTCTGCAAGGAGCCGCTGATCAGGATTTGTTGCTGTGCAGAAGAATGTAGCGGGAGCTGCCATGAAGTCAAGGCGGTGATACATCTTAGGTAGATTGATGAGCAGGAAGGTCTTGGTCTCCTCTCAGATCTCAGAGCACTTTAAGCCATGGATCTCTAAGTCCCAAGTTTGGATTTGGGCTAACTGGACACCTTTAGCACCCCTTTCAATTGTCCAGGCCTTAAGGGGTGCCACTTGGAGGGTCAGGACTCACTCAGGCTAGGTCCTGGAGCTAAGTTCAAGGTGGTTGCAGCTTTTTCTTTCCCTGAGGCTCTGATCAGGAGGCCAGGCAACTATTTCTTGGAGTCACTTCTAGAAGTACTGGGTTCAAGGAGAAGAGTATCGCTCAAGCAGCAGGGCAGACCTCTGGGGCTAAGAGCAAGCTTCAGGCAGAAGAGCAGTCCATCTTGATGCAGCAAAGCAGTCCCTACGACGTACACAGTAGGCCACAACAGCAGGCATTCCTCTGAGAGTTCTTCATCAGGTCCAGGAGTGAACTGAAGGGTGTGTCTGAGGGTCCCAAATTTTATGCCTGGTGCTTCCTTGGAAGTGGGACAAACTTCTGGAGGCTTCTCCTCACAGAAGTGTCTGAAATTTCCTGATACCAGTCTGTCTGAAGGCACAAAAGGCTAATGTGAAATTATTTGTGTGAGAGCAGGGTATAGCCTGTTGAAGTGCAAGTTAAGCTGTGCACAGTTCCCACTGCCCATCCTGCCTGGGATGGCCCATTGAGACACACCTAGTCCCTCTATTGTGTGGATGTCTGAGAGGAATATACGAAGGCCAACTGACACTCTAATCACGTGACCCAGGAACAGGCTGCAGACACCAAATGGTTGGGACAAGAAAATGCCAACTTTCTAAAAGAGGTCTTTTCAGAATTGGGACGTAAAATCCAAAAGAGAATTTTAAACTACAATACCTCAGACACCAAACATGCAATACCTACCTGCTCCTAATTCAAAGTTATCGCTTATTAAATGTAATAAGGTAACCCAATGTTATCCCATTGGAGAGATAGGCTTCACAGTAGTGAAGAATCCTAGTGAAGGTCCAACTCAAAACTAAAAGAAAAGAACGAGGAAGCCTCTAAGTTAAAGAGTGGTGATTAATAGAACTATTTTAAATGCAGCTGAAATCATTTCAATGGTGGCAGGGCTAGACCAGACTCAAAATAGCCATGTGTGCTAGAGCTCATGCTTACTTCATCACTTTAATGAGGGTATGGCACATGCACTGCCTTGATCATAGCCTCTAGGTTCCTGGTTCCCACTAGTGTCCACAAGTTTTAAAAAGTGATGGATTTAGGCTGGTATTAACATCAATAGTGGCATTAGGTTTCAGAAGGTGGAGGTAGGAGAGTCTGCTGATGAATGGCTAGGGAATACTTTGAACTCTCTTTGGGTTTCTCAGGAAGCAGTGAACTTGCCAACGAGGGTGGGGGGTACTCTGCCTAGAGCTATCTCGTTTCTTCATTAGACACACCACAATCATAGTTAGTGCCCTGTACATCACCACAAAAGTAAGCTATTGTGGTAAAAAGCTGTGATACCTTACCTATCACTAGCAAATTAAAGTGCAAAAGAATAGTACCTTCATAGCAAAAGCAGTCATAGGGCAAAAAGTCAAATAACAAATGTTTTTGTTATCACGGCTTACCAAAAACTAAATACTTTAATTTGAGAATTCCTAATTAATGTCAGAGTAGTAACAGGTTGATGAATATCAGCTCACATGCTGATATTCAAAAACAATCCTTGGTGCCTGAAGAGAGACTCATTCAAAGCTACAGTTTAAAAAATACATCTGAAACCACATTACAATCCACTGGAAAGAAATAAGTCTGTTTATGTAAGTTTATCAGCTGAAATCAAAATCTTAATAAAAAATAGAAATAGACATTTTCAACAATGTAATCACGTATAGTAGACAATTTACTATTGCAGTTTAAGACTGTAACGTCCTACTACGTGCACACCAAACTAAGTAAGCCTGGTACATTTCCTGAATATTTTTAAAACTCAGCCAATATTTTTATGGAAGCAACCAAAAATACAGACTGACAGATAAACCACTGATGAACATTTCACCATGTTTATGTTTTTTAGAGGAACCCTCTATAAAAATGCGCACTGGGGGCCTGATTCACAGAACTAACTTACATCAAAAACGTAAGTTAGTACTTTTTGGTATTCACAGAATACACCTACTCATTTTGGTATTCACAGAATGCACTTACTCATTTTGGTATTCACAGAATGCACTTACTCATACTAACTTTATGTCCGCACTCGGGCCGGAGATTCCGGCCCTTTGGTGGAGATTCCAGCCCTTTGGTGGAGATTCCGGCCCGGAGATGGAGATTCCTGCCCTTTGGTGGAGATTCCGGCCCGATGGTGGAGATTCCGGCCGGTTGTGGAGATTCCGGCCGGTGGCGGAATGTCCGCCACCGGCCGGAATCTCCACAACCGGCCGGAATCTCCACCAAAGGGCCGGAATCTCCACCAAAGAGCCGGAATCTCCACCAAAGGGCCGGAATCTCCACCAAAGGGCCAGAATCTCCACCAAAGGGCCGGAATCTCCGGCCCGAGTGCGGACATAAAGTTAGTATGAGTAAGTGCATTCTGTGAATACCAAAATGAGTAAGTGCATTCTGTGAATACCAAAATGAGTAAGTGTATTCTGTGAATACCAAAAAGTACTAACTTTACGTTTTTTTTTTTTTTTTTTGTTTGTTTTTTTATTTTAAAAACAACTTTATTAAAAAAAGTTAAGTTCATCTCCACTGCATTCCGCCTACATCCCCAGCAGGGCCGGCAGTGCAAGTTATCGAGGCAGTAACTCTTACGACTGGGTAAGGGAAAAACACAGCAAGCCGCCTACAACCACATTGGGCCGGCCGCGTACAGGAGAGCTATAGATAGTAAGGTAAGAAACGTATGCGAATATAACTTAATTCTCAACAGTTATTGGTTATTAGCTTTCCTATCCTCCTACGCTATCTCTACTATATCTCAAGTGTCGTAATGTCGAATTCACCATTTTACCATTACCACAGTGAATAGACCCCTGGGTTTGCTGCCTTTTTGCGGGCTGCGTGTCGTTGCAACCCATAAGCGAAGGGAGAGAGTGTCGCCTCGGTTGTTACGCCGAAGAGAGTGTTTGTATTGCCCTTGTAGTTCTTTCGGGCCCACCACTATGGTTAAATGGTCGCATCTTGCGCAAGAAGATGGTATGTGGGCAGCTGGACATGCTGGTTCGTCGGCTTTGCAATAAAGATTGACCAGGAGAAAAAACAAATATACTTAGAAAAGAGAAAGAAATAGATGAAAGAGAAAGAGGCCTAAGGAGGTAGTCAGAGGGCTAACATCTCTCCGGTCGAAGGACCCGCAAGAAAGAGGAACCCGGAGGCATGCTGGGTCAGTTCGCGGTCGGCTGGGGACCGGCCCACGGGCGCCAAGCATCGGGAGAACATCTAGGGCTGTTGTACGCTTAGGCTGTATCCAATTCGTTGGTATCCCCTCTGGGGAGAACTGGGTCGTCAAAGAGTTGAAGGTCGCGAAGCCGCGGAGGCATATTTCTAGTGTGCTCCAACCGGGTCAGGTATTGGATCAAGGGCTGCCAAGTGCGCTGAAATTTGGCATCTGTGTGTGTCAGTCGGTGGGTAAGGAGTTCCATTGCCATGACCTGCCAGAGTCTCGTAAACCACAAAGTTGTGGAGGGCGTGTGGGCCTGTTTCCAGTGGGCTGCGATAACTTGTTTCGCTGCCGTAAACATCTGGAATATCAAGCGCCAGGCCATATGTGTCATGGCTTTGAGTGTGGTCGGGCGAAGGCCCAAAATGAAAACCTCCGGATCGTTGGGGAGGGGGAACCCTACCACTGCCCTAATGTGCTGTTGCACCTCCGACCAATACAAAATAATAAGTGGGCACTCCCACCAGATGTGAATGAAGGATCCCTGAGCCGCCAAGCAACGCCAACAGTTAGGGGTAACTCCAGGGAACATTCTCTGCAGCCTAAGAGGAGTATAGTACCAGCGTGTCATAAGTTTGTATGCCGATTCTTGTTGTGGCGTACTTCACAGTATGCGCCGGATATCCCTCCAGAGCTGAGCCCACCAGTCAGGGAGAATCTCGCTCCCAATGTCCCTCTGCCACTGGCGCTGGTAGGTGTGGGGCGTGACCTCCTGAGATGGTTGAAGGACCTTATAGGTCCGAGAGATTAGCCCTTTAGACCCATCGAATGCCCGAACCAGAAGTTCAAATGATGTCAGCTGTCGTGTGGCTCCCTCCCTACTGGATGGGGCCCGAAGCCAATGGCGGATCTGGAAGTATTCTAGCCGAGCCGTCACTGGGAGATTGAAATCCGCCCGACACTGTTCAAACGACTTGAACATCCCGTTCTCGAAGAGTTGTTCAATGATGCGACACTCCCCTGTTTCCCATGCTCGAAACGAGTTTATGCTGGAGGCTGGGGCAAAGTCTGCGTTGAGTGCCACCGGAGTGAGGGGAGAGGGAAACGAAGCAAGGCCCTGGTGTACCGCGATTCTATCCCATATTTCTAATACCGTGCGTGTGGGCGTGGCAATATAAGCACTGGGATGTCGAGCGCTCTTTTTTAGCCAAGCTAGGTCCCACAGCGGGCGACAGGCCACTGCTCGGTCCATGTGAAACCAGTGTTTTTCACTTGCCCGCACCGACCACTCCGATATATACCTCAGGTGCGACGCCCAATAGTATGCCAGGAGATCCGGGCACGCTAGGCATCCACGTTCTCGCGGTAGCATCAGAACCTTGGTAGACAGCCGCGGTCGTCCTCCTCCCCATATGAAGTTGACCACTTCTCTCTGAAGGCCCAGGATGTCTCTATGGGGGATTGGCGTCGGGAGCGCTTGAAATATGTATAGGACCTTTGAGAGAATGGACATTTTCACTGCGTTAAGGCGTCCTAGCCAAGAGAGAGGTAACGCTTTCCATCGGCGGAGATCCTCTCGCACAGTGGTTCTACAGGCAGGCCAGTTAGCCTGCGTCCAAGTGTCAAGATTAGCTGTGATATTGATCCCCAGATAACGGATGGATTTTGAGGCCCATTGGAAAGGGTTGACTGCCTGGAGTTCGTCTAACTGCTGGGGGAAGAGTGAGATTAAGTGCACGCGATTTGGTAAGATTGACCTTGAGCCCCGATACTAACTCAAAGTGGGAAAGGGTGTCTATGAGCGCCGGGAGGGAGGTCGCAGGCTCCGTGAGTGTCAACAGTAGGTCATCCGCGAAGAGGGCAATCTTATGGTCCACCCCGCCCATGCGGACTCCTTTAACATCCTCCGATCGTCGGATAGCAATCGCCAGGGGCTCCACAGCGAGCGTGAAGAGCAGGGGTGATAGTGGGCAGCCCTGACGAGTGCCCCTTCGGATGGAAAAAGAAGAGGTCAAAATTCCATTCACCCGGATCCGCGCTTTAGGGTCCGCATACGGTGCCATGATGCGGTTTATCATGAGAGGTCCTAGTCCTATGTGGCGGAGAACCGCCCGAAGGAATGACCAATCGACCCGGTCAAAGGCCTTCTCGGCGTCGAGGGAGAGTAAGAAGGCAGGCATGTCTTGGCGTTGAACCTTTTGTATTAGATGGGCTATTCTCCGTAGGTTATCCGCTCCCTGTCGTTCTTGTATGAAGCCTACTTGATCAGGTTCAATTAAGCTCGGGAGGAGAGGAGCCAGACGACGAGATAGGATTTTAGTATAGAGCTTGGCGTCGACATTTAGGAGCGAGATCGGGCGGAACGATGCGCATGCAGTATGATCTTTCCCGGGCTTTGGAATGAGAACAATCTCTGCCTCAGCCATTGACGGTGTCACAGCTCCGATGTCAGTAAACAAGTTAAAAAGGCATAACAGAGGCGCTTGAAGTTCTGGGAGAAAGAGGCGGTAGAAGGCCAGCGTCAGGCCATCAGGGCCGGGTGACTTCCCCGTCGGCATACTCTTTAGAGTGTGTAGTAGCTCTTCCGCTGTAATGCGCTCCTCTAGCTGTTGCTGGTGGTGGGTGTCCAGAGGTGGCCAGGGGCACTCGTCCAGGAAGGGTTCTATCTGGTCCACACAGGTGTCCGCAGCCCCGTAGAGATCAGAAAAGAACTCGAGGAATTCCTTTTGTTTGGCACTTTCCGCGATGGCCCACCCCCCGCCCAGCAAAGTGATTTTGGCAATGTGGTTACGGGATATCTGGAGGCGGAGGCGACGTGCCAGCATGGAGCCCACTTTGTCGCCTCCTCCATAGAATTTCTGCTTTAGGGCGAGAAGGGAGTGTTCCGCCTTATTTACCCTTAGGGCCTTTAGTTGTCCCCGAAGTGATGCAAGTTTTTTCTTCGCAAGTAAAGAGGGCGTTATGTGAGTTTCCCGCTCTAGCGCTTTAATGTCTCAACCGAGGTTGTCCTCTACCAGTCTAGCCTCCCTTCGTCGAGCTATAGAAATAGAGGTGATAGTGCCCCTAATTGTAGCTTTGAAGGCGTCCCATAAGAGAGAAATCAGGGTGTCCGGTAGGTCATTATGAATGAAATAGGATAGTATGGCTTGTTTTATTTCGTCTACGTCCACCGGATCCCGCAGGACCCGAGGAGGAAGACGCCATCGTGGAGTGGAGCCCGAGGGTCTGCCCATTCCCGCCAGGGTTATCTCCACGTGGGCGTGATCAGAAACCGATATGTCTGAGATGTCCGCCGATTCCAAGACTTACTAGATAAGTGTCTGGGAAATAAAAAAGTAGTCGATGCGGGAGTAAGATCGATGTACATGGGAATAAAAGGAGTAGTCCCGCGTGTCAGGTTCCCTGTATCGCCATGCATCTACAAGACCAAGAGCCTGTATGTCGTGCTTAAGTGTCGCGGACATAGCTCCGGTCCCTTGATACGAGGAAGCGGTGCGATCTAAGCCCGGATCCCATTCTAAATTAAAGTCGCCTCCAATGATGGCGGGTCCATCCTCCTGGGATAGTTGTGAGCGGAGGAGATCTCTGAGAAAGCTATCTTGCGCTTGATTAGGAGCGTATATATTAACTAGCAACAGGGGGTTGCCCCGAGCTAATATTGCCGTCTTAAGATACCGACCTTCGCTATCGCGTGTAGTACGGCTGATTGTTATTGGGGTGCCAGCTTTGAAAAGGATTGCTACCCCCGCAGTCTTAGTTGGTGCATGGGCCCATACCTGTACCGGATATCTAGGGTGGGACATATGCGAAACATCCGCCGAGAGGAGGTGGGTCTCTTGTAGGAAGATAATGTCAGGGTCGCGTAGGAGGAGATACCTCCAGATTTGTCTTCGCTTGTTCGGGAATTCAGGCCCCTAACATTTAGGGTCATGCATTTAAGTTGTGCCATTGGTCCAGTAGGATGGAGCACGATCCGTCAACGCCTCCCCTTGCTTCCCGCCCCCATCCCGGGGCCCTCTCCCGCTAAGTGGACACCTTTCGGCAGGGAGCGTAACACACATCCATAATCCCCTCCTCTTAGATAGACACCCGGCGCCCAAGCCTGTCCCCAATAGTCCGGCCAGCAAATCAGGGTGGAGTCCCGCATGCATGCCCAGATCCTCCCAGGCCTGTGCGAGCAGAGAAAGAAAAAATTGAGAGGAAAGAAGACAGAAAAACCAAATAATAAAAAATAACCAGCAACATAATGGCCAACTGGGCCATAAAGAACCAGTCCGGTCCTGGAGCGGCCCATTGGTGTGAACCAGGGCAGCTCTGAGGAAGTCACTCCTCATTTGGACTAAGGACATGGTGGGGGGGAACGTGGTACCTGACAGCCGGGGCGGCTACCGGCCCCCGGGAGCCATCTGTTCTTTCAACTGTGGTCGTGAGGTTGGGGAGCCTATCAAGGTGTTCACTCATATTATATCAGGGGAGCAAGCCCCTACCTTGGAACGCTGGGGGTTCTTGTGTCCCGGGTCCAATTGTATGTGGGCATCAATGTAGTAAGGCAAGGTTGTAGCTTGGGATATCGAGTGTATGGGGCGTATAGGAGCAGGCCTCAGTAGAGCCCGGTAGGCCTGTCACGATGTAACGAACGCCGATAGGTGATCTTAAAGCCAAGTACCGGCCTGACCTAGGCGTGTTATTTAGTAGTGCAAAAGCTAGTTGGTGGTAGGTCTGCGTCAGGAGGGTCGACTCATGAAGGCCCCCTTCACCTAGGCTATAGGTTGACCTGGAAGGTGATCTAGAGCTCCACCCACCCCTTCTTCGCCCTGGACAACTGAGTGCCACCCACTTCCCAATAGGTGTGCGCGACCTTCCTCTGCCAAGTAGTGCGGGGGCCAGTGGTCACACGAGCAGCCGGTTTTAGGATGAGATCTATACAGTGTTACTTTTGTTATATCTCAGTCCCCAGCTAGCAGATCGATCGCCCGCGAGCCCTCCCAATGGTGAGAGAAATTACGGATGTAATACATCTACCAACAGTACGTCATTGTTGCTGTCAATGTCCTTGAAAGGCTGTCAAGGGGGGCAGGCACAAGTGTTTACACAGTGTTGAAATATGGGGCGGGGGCGGGACATTCAGTGAAGCCAAGCCCCAACAGAGTGGGTTTCAGTGAACCTAATTTCTATACTGAGCATCCCTCAATGGATAAGGTCCTGCAATAATAAACTTATAACATGGTAACACATAACATTGTGGCCTACTGGTGGGAGATGTCTCGCCGCCTCCAGTTTGCCGGTCCAGGAAAGCCGGTCGTTTATACCGTAGTGAACGTGACCACTTTTCGTCTGTGACTGTAGCATCATTTGGGGGTCTGTCCTGCCTAGAGAGGCCAGTTCAGGCTGTGTGTTCCCCTTGGGTCACAAGGCCCCCAGGGGCCATCTTCAAAGAAATTCCCGTGCACAGTGCATAGATGTTTCCTCCATTGCCCCTGTTGTAAGTAGAACCGGGTTGTCGCAGCTCGGGGGCATGTTTTGTCCTCCAGAGTAGGGGTGTGTGCGTGATCAAGAGGCCCACGCGGCAGGGCGAGATGTTCAGGTGGTGAGCACAATTAATTCTCCACTTCCTGGGCCCTCGGTCGATGGGAGCGCTTGGCCAGACCTCTTCTCTGACATCGGCTGGGGTTCTTCTAGAGCTTTCAGGTGGCGTATAATGTCTTGCTTAGCTTGGCTAGAAGCCAAGTGGGCTACCGATGATCCCGAGCCGTGGCGTTGTACCTTGGACCACTCCGGGCGCAGCGATATCTGGGAGGCCGAGTCAGCAGGGGAGGGCGAGGATGGCTGAGAGTCCCGTGAAAGGTGTAGCAGTCGGAGTGCCTCCCGCAGCGAGCGTATGGATCGACGCCGTCCCTCCCATTGGAAAATTATAGCGAAAGGGTGTCCCCATTGATATTTAATGTTGGACGCTTTCAGTTTGGCCGTCACTGGCCGGAAGTCCCGACGGCGGCGCAGAGTGATGGGCGAGAGGTCCTGAAAGATCTGGATATTATGGCCCCCGTATTCCAGCTTCTCGTGCGCCCTGGAGGCCCGGAGGATTGCCTCTTTTTCCGCAAAGAAGTGGACTCTGGTCAGGATGTCAGGGACCAGGTTGGGGTTGCCTCGTGGGGGAGCCACTCGATGAGCCCGGTCTAGCGTCGGGGGGGAGATATCCTCATCACCTCGGATGGCCTGGAGCAGGTCCGCCACGTATGTGAGTATGTCTGTTCCTTCCGCCCCCCGTGGCACCCCCCGGATGCGGACGTTGTTCCGGCGGCTCCGATTTTCTAGATCTTCTTGTTTGATCTGGAGCTCTACGTTCTGTTCTTCTATTGCCTGAACTCTGCGACGGAGATCTTCCAGGTCCTCTTTACGAGAGTCTATGGTGCGCTCCATATCATCCACCCGATTACCAATTTCGGTAATATCTCGTCGTACATCCGTCAAGTACGTTTTGACCTCCGTCTTAAGGGAGGAAATCTCCGATTTTATCTCTTGCAGAAAAGTGGCCAGCACCGCCTGTGTGATAGTATCGTGGTCAGGGTCTTTCAGGGCGGACGCCATGTCAGAGGCCTCTGGTAAAGGCGACGGGGCGCGTTTGTGCCACAAATCCTTGACCGATGTGTCCTTGGTGGCGGGGGTCGCTACAGACTTCCCCGTACGAGGCCTGGTCATGCTGTTGATATCTGGCTCAGTGCGGTCGTCGCCTGTATCGCCGTGTAGCCCAGTACTAGTCCCCTTTCCAGCCCGTGGGTAGGCCGCAGGGTTCCCTCAGGAGCGGTATGCTGTCGATTAGCATTCACTCCAGCCCGGTCTCTTCAACAGGGCGCCACCCGATCCACATCCCCATCCAGGCTCCTTTTCAGATTTACTGGTTAGTTTGGGGGTTGTTCCATGAGGGCTCCCAGGCTCACAATAACCCGTTCTCTCTGCTGGTGCCCTCTCCCTCCTGGACTCCTCTCTCACCCCTGCTTCAGTAGGGCGTTATCGTAGGCTGTGGGGCGCTGGCTCACCAGGGCGATTATATGGGGTGGGAGGTCAGTCCCAGAAGCACGGCCTTCTCCCCCGATCCCAGCTTGATTCAAGTCCCGGTCTATCAGGCAGGAGATCCCGTCTCTTAAGGCCTCGAGTGCCCCCTTGTGCGCTATGGCTCACTGCCTATGACAGCTGCACCTCCTCGTTTGTGGTCGGGCGAGCAGGCCAACCTTTACTTCTCTGGGGTTTTCTACGATCCCGGGGGCTTTACACTCCTCCCAGCGTTATCACGTTCTCCCCCCGGGATCTACACAATCGTGCCTCACCTTCTGGGAGTCCGATGCCTCTCCCGGGCTGCAGCCGCTCCGGCCGTCCACCAGCAGGCCGCCTCCGCCTGACTCACCCGGTGTCGCAGGCCTTCGCCGCTCCCCACAGGGCCCTCCGCAGCTCTCGTGTCTCTGTCTCCAGACACACGGCCCCCAGCGATGTGCACCGCCGTCGGGCTCCGGCGTACCGGGGAACTCAGTCCTCACCCTGCCGGCGTAGTGTCTCCTCTATGCGGGACTTGTGGATTGCCAAGTGCGGGCGCTTGTTTCTTTCATCAGCGTCACTCGGCCTCTCGGGCTCAGCCGCGCCGCTTCCCAAGATGGCGGGTCCGGCCTCCTTACCGCCTGCTCTCCCAGCCGCCAGCAGCTTCGCAGGTCTCTCACCTCTCAGCCGCGGGTCTCCCAGGTGTGTCTTCCGCTCACTGCGGGCTATGCGACCTCGCTCTCCCCGCAGTCCCAGGCTCCGGTGCCGGCCCAGCCTCCGGTGCCGGCCCAGCCTCCGAATCGCCACTCCAAAACTTCCCCAAGATGGCGGCTGGTCTCTCCGCACCACCTCCACCAGCCTGCTCGTACGAGCCAAGGAGCCCCCACCTTGGGTCCGGGACAGCCCGGGTGTGCGCTCGTATGGGGGGTCACCTCTCGTGCCCCCCGTGCCTTGGATCGCTCCCCAGTCGTAGCCTCCGGTGTCGGCCCAGCCTCCGGATCGCCACTCCAAGATGTCCCTAAGATGGCGGCTGGTCTCTCCGTAGCACCTACGCCAGCCGGCTCGCATGAGCCAAGGAGCCCCCACCTTGGGTCCGGGACAGCCCCGGGCGTGTGCTTGTATGGGGGGGACACCTCACGTGCCCCCCGTGCCTTGGATCGCTCCCCAAATGCCCTAGTTAGGCCCCGGAGGACGGAGCACCAGCCGCGTGCGTCTTACCCCATTGGAGTCTAAGCCACGCCCCTCAACTTTACGTTTTTGACGTAAGTTAGTTCTGTGAATCGGGCCCTGGAACATTTGGCATCAGCACTATTAAGCGGACGAGGGTCAAGGACAACATTTTCTATTGATTCCCTCAGTGCCAACAAACCCAGTGATGTTTTGCAATCACTAATCTATCTGTACCATTTATCCTTGTGAGAATGCCAACTCTGCTCATAGCTACACAAAAAGGAGTTATTTAATGATACCCTGGTGCGGACTGACCCTGAGTCAATTTAAGCTCCATGAAATTCTCAATTAGAAAAGGAAAATACAGTTTTTTTCACATTAAGTTGGTGCACAATGGGAAACATATTTCACTACTTACCAATACGCACCTCATTTTAATTGACTAAGTATTGAATAATGACCTATATAATAATAATAACCTATTTTCAATTGAGAAAGTCATCTAACTGAGGAGTGGTTTCACTTGGTTTCTGATTTAACTCTCACTGCACCTTTTCAAGATGCCCCCATTAACCATAATATTAAGTCCTCTTCCTACATGAAAGGCAGACCCTCTGTGGCGTGATAAACAGCTGGGGAACTTGAAGATATAGATATGGCCAAAACTTTTGCAGGACTGTCACATATATAAGCCTAAGTATCGCAGCAGCCAGTACTCCCGCAACAAAATGGCATTATGATTTAAGCACCATTCTCATTACTGGACCATTAAAAGGAAATGTTGGCACAGATAGAGAAAGTTAGACCTTCAATGTCTCAGGGTGGTTTTGAAGGTTCCTAATTCAAGAGTGAACCGGGTAGGATTTTATGAATAATAAACAATAGAAAATGTGAAAATAAAATGCAATGTATTTAAAATCCTTAAGGTAAGAAAGGTGAAAGCTGGAAAATGAAGACTGCAGTTAGCTTTCGAAAATAGAAGTGGCAGCCTTCACTGCATACCTGCATGTGCTGAAGATTCAGATGCTATTAGCGTAGCCTATGCTAATTAATTGATAGCTTCTGAAAGAAATGTTTGGCAATATCCGAAACTCTACTATATGTATTGATAGAACCTATGGTGTCTGTAGGAAAGGCATTGCCTAATTGGTCCTTTTATCGAGTTATCATCATTTTTATTAGATCCTCAACTAACTACAGTGAGAGCACATCTAGCGAGCCCGAGCGGCCACTAATGCTCGCTATTCGTGTTCTGTTGCACTAAATTCCATGAGTAAGTTGGGGGAATCCTACCCCAAGTGCACATTTACCGAGTGCGAGCAGCTGGTTCTACTCACTATTCGTGTTCTCCAGTAGCGGCCCGTGGTGGGAGTGCTGCCGGGCGGTGACGTGGGGCGGGGGAGGGGCAGGGTGGGAGGTAGTAAACTATGGAATACGGCTGCACAGAGGTAAGTAAACAAAAAAATAAATAAAACGAATTTCGTTGCGCGCGGGCGATGCAGCGCGCGCAACGAAATTCGTTTTTTAAATTTTTTTGTTTACTTACCTCTGTGCCGCCGTATTCCGTAATTTACTACCCCCCACCCTGCCCCTCCCCCGCCCCACGTCACCACCCGGCAGCACTCCCACCACGGGCCGCTACTGATGTTCTCTTGCATTTAGTTCTCTGTCTTAGCACAAAATGCATTCTCACAGCCATTTTGGATGTGAAGGGACATTTTTGAACTAAGAAAATAGAGCTAAATGCAGAATTACTCTGTTTGCATAATTCAGCGTAATCTCAATAAAGTTTCAGGTACTTCTATGATTACCCTACACAGAATTATGCTAGTTACACCCACCTCTAGTTTTAATCTACCTCTAAATGTATTCGTAGATAAAACTATGAAAGCAAAAATAAGGACAGCAGACAAACAATCTAGCATTACAAATCGCCTTGCCATGAAGCCATTGGTGGCTAAGATTCAGCACAATCTAGCCAGCCACGGTATGGTGGTAGGGGGTACGGAGCACAAACTAGCCCTTTTGCTGACGACATACACTGTTTCATAATTGAGCCTGCCACAACGATCTCGGCATTACTAGAAGAGGTGACCCCCTGTGTGTTGGGCTTTAAAATCAATTTACTCCAAGTCCCAAGGGTTAGGGGTGACGGACCCTCAGGGTAACCTTTGCGATCCCATCCAACAGGGAAGCTTAACACGGGCAGAGTATTCTGTCCCATACCTGGGGTTTCACCTCCCAGCTCGAGTTAGCGCCCTTTATGACTGTAATATCCCTCTGTTGCTCACTACCTTGTTCAAAGACCTCTACCACTAGGGCAAGTTAGAAATATCTTAACTTAGCCACTTAAAGTGCCTCAAAATGAACTTCATGCCTTGACTCTTGTACATCTTACAGACTCTCCCTCTTCCTATTTTATTTTTATTTTAAAAGTTTTGTATAGCGCGAACATGACCCAAGAGGGTATCAGAGCGCTTTACAGAGAGATGAGACACATATAAGGGGAAGCAATCGTGGCAGAACATAGCAATAGACAAAAATAACAGTAGTTACGTAACGACATAATAATGGGCAAAAGAATAAGCCAGTAAAAATAGGGCGAAGAAAAACAAAAGTCATCGTGACAGTAGATGTGGTGTAGCCGATCGATGGGCTAGGAAGGACCCATCCGTATCAGGTTGATGTGACTCAGGACCCCGGCTAAACTTCAGGTCAGGAAAGTACTCATCAGTAGCGCTTTCACTTCCTTTTTGAAGGACACTGTTGATGGAATCAGTCTCATTTCCGTAGGCAGGGAGTTCCAAATTCTTGGGGTGATTCCTGAGAAAGAACGATTATAAGTGTTCGTTTTTTTGAACTTTTTCGGTTTAAGTAACAGGGTGCTGGAGCTCCTGGAGGTACGGGCACCATTTTTTGCGAGGTAAAGAGGAGTGTTGAAGTGAAGGGCTTTGTGGGTCCTGCAGGCAAGTTTTAGGTGTATCCTTGCTTCAAAAGGTAACCAATTAAGAGATTTCAAGTCAGGGGAGATGTGATTGCTCTTCTTGGAACCTGTGATGAGCCTGGTGGCAGCATTCAATGAAGCTCTGAGGGGGACCAGTCTGTACCTTGGAAGACCGCAGAGTGTTGTACTGCCATATTCCAGCTATGAGATGACTAATGCTTGTACTGCGGACTTGAAGTCATCAGGGGGAAGGAAAGGTTTTAGTTTCCTTAGGATGCTCAGTTGGAAGTTCACTCCTTTGGTAGATGCGCTGATGTGATCCTGCATGTTCAAATTCCTATCCAACACTATTCCCAGGGATGTCATAGAGTCTATGATATGTGGTGTGCAGTTGAGAGTGGAAAGATTTTTCATATATTCCTCAATGATGGGGGCTTGTTTGGGCGGGGAAATAAGGAGGAATTCCGTTTTTAGGGCATTCAGTTTGAGATGGTTGAAGGTTAATGAAGGAAGTGGCCCTCTAGGGCCACTCGGGTTTTCTCACAACCACCTGCTATGCCTTCCCAAGAATGAAGAGTCGGTCAGACAGTAGGGAATACAAACTTACATGTTTATTATAAATGCTCTGCAGAGGAGTCCATCATGACCTGCACCCTAAGATGTCTGCCGAGGGACTGACTCCCCAACAGTCTACAGTGAGTAATCAGTCTTCCCCAAGAGCCTCCAACCCCGCCCACCATGGAAAACTACCGGCCTGGCCGAACATGAGCAAAGGAGGCACAGGGAGATGAGCTACCACCTGCCAGATGGGTACATGTTATCAGAAACCCAAGGCCACTGCGCCGGGTCTCAGCGTCTCCTAACGTGGGAGCAGAACTACACGCTTGGATAGGTATGTAAGAGCAGAATGGTCTCCTCATTAGCAAGTCGGGAAACAATCTTGGATAGAAAGAAAAAATAATAACAAAATACAGTGTTCTGCTGAGGTAGGCATTATGAGCCAGGAGGACTAACTCAGGCACAGTCTAAGCAGCCTAATAAGGATTGCGAAAAACAAAATGGAGTCACACTCGCTAACTGAAGCCTGCACATTACGGGGATAACTCAGTGGGTTGCATAACGTAAATACAACTGGCATCTATTTAGCCACACATTGCTAACCTAATATAACGTGAAAAGAGTGCGTTGCAGGGATGGGAATTTGAAACCTAACATTAACCAGTTAAGGGTTTTGTGCAATGTTCCGTTGAGTGTCTTGATATCGTCAGGCGAGGAGATTTTCATGTATAACTGGGTGTCATCTGCATACATGTGGTATTGGATTTTAGATGCTTTGAGGATTTCAGTGAGGGGTTCAATGAATAGGTTAAAAAGTGTGGGTGAAAGCGAGGAGCCTTGGGGCACCCCCAGGGTGCAAGGACTGGGATGGGAGAGGTATTGTTTGTTTTTAATTCTCTGTGTTCTGTTATGGAGAAAGGAGGCAAACCATTTTAGTCCTGAGCCAGAGAGCCCCATCCTATGTTCTAGAAGGCTCAGGAGATTGTCATGTTTGACCGTATCACAAGCTGATGAGAGGTCGACTTGAATTAATAGGCAGGATTCATTCCGATCGAGCAATGTAAGAGCATCATCAACTATGTGAGTGATGGTTGTTTCGGTGCTGTGGCTTTGACGGAAGCCAGATTGGAATTGATCTAGCAACTGGAATTCCTCAATGTGGTTACATAGTTGTACCTGTATACATTTCTCAATGAGCTTTGCCAGAGTAGGGGTGTTTGTGATTGTTCGGAAGTTATTCAGATCCTCTGGGTCAGCCGTAGGTTTTTTGAGAATGGGAAGAACAAGCCAAGACTTTAGGCAGTCAGGGATCTCACCTTGAAGTAGGGAGGCATTAACAATCTTGGTCCAGAGTGGAACTAGAGACCTTATCATTGCTTTAAAGAAATATGAGGGAAGGGGATCGTTGAAGTGATTTGAGGGTTTCAGGGTAGAGAGAATGTTGAGAATGGACGTGTCATTGAAGGTTGAGAATTGATTCCAATGAGCATTGTTTTTAGGGGTGTGGTAGGTAGGAATAAGGGACTGGGGTGTTAGGTGGGAGTCTGGTAAGGATGATAACTCGAACAGGGCAGACCTTAGATCATATTCAATTTTATTGGATTTTCCAAGGAAGAAGGCAGCAAAGTCCTCGCAGTTAGGTTGGGGACTGGCGGTGATTGGCGATTGAGTGGGTGTGTTGTTGGATTGACGCTTGACAAGCTCAAACAGCATTTTGGGGTGATTTCTGGCTTTGTCCAGTTGGCTTCTGAAGAAGGTCGCTTTTGCAGTTCTGATGTGTTTGTTGTACAGACTCCTTCTCAATCTCAAAAGTTTCAGGAGTTCAGTAGATGGAGAGGATCTCCATGCTCAGGTTGCGCCTGTCTGACTTTAAGCAGTCATTGAACCATGGTTTGGAGTAGTTGTTGGATTTTCTTTTTAGTTGAAGGGGGGCAATTGCATCCAGAACTTTTAGCATGGAGTTGTTGTAATGCTCCATGAGTTCATGGATGTCGCCCATGAATGTGGGAGGAGGCAGGGACAGATTGCTGCGTGACATGAGGTCGTTCACGTTTGCATTTTGCAGCAATCTTTTCCAATGTTTCAGTTTCTTGGGTTGAAGTCTTTGGGTGTTCCATCGTTCTAGGATGAGGAAGGTGATAAAGTGGTGATTTGACCAGTCACATGGGGCAATTGATTCAATCTAAATGGTGTTGGGGTTGGAGATGATTAGATCGAGGGTCGAGCCCAAGTTGTGTGTTGGGCTGTTGCAGAATTGAGTCAGGTTGAGATCAAGTAGGAAGTTTTTAAGACTTTTCACGGCCAGGTCATTCGGGTCATTCCAATGTAGATTGAAGTCTCCCAGGAAGATCTGGGGGCAATGGAGACCTAGATTGGATGAGATGGTTTCCATGGTTTGTTCGATCAGATGGAGGTTGTCTCCTGGCGGATGGTAGAAGATGTGCAGGTTGCATAGGGGTCTTTGTTTGCTGATGATGTTAATGTGCAGGTATTCACAAGATGAGAGAGTTGCGAAGGGAGACTGTTTTGCTGAGAGACTATTATGGTAAATACAGGCAACACCTCCAACCGTACTCTTAGCTCTGTCAAGTCTGATAATATTGTGGCTAGGAGGGACTAGGATGTCAAGGACAGGACCAGAGGAGACATTAAGTCAAGTTTCGGTGAGAATCAGGAGGTCGAGTTCCTGATCAAGACTGAGGTCAGCGATGTCCGCGGCATGTTTCACAGCGGATCTAAACTTGAGAAGCATGCATTTCAAGTGAGTTTTGGAGTCAGTGGGAGTAAACTGTGCAATGTGAACTTGCATGAGGTTAGCAGTATTTACTGCATTAGAGTTATGTGTGGGGGTTCTATGCGGGTTTAGTGTAATGGTTTCAATGGGCTCCGGAATGACTGTCTTATGTCTAGGATCTCTAAAAGGATATAGCGGCATAGTTTGAATAGGTTTAGGTATGACTGGGATGTCATGTTGAGGGGAGTTGTATGTTAGAAGAAGGGAGAGAATGTCCGGGTCAGATAGGTAGTTCTTAAATCTAATGGGTCTGGACGGGGCGTTAGGGTAGGGAGTAGTATTCCAAGACCGGCCGGGGGATGTCTGCTTAGGGTCCCTCCTCTTCTCAGAGGGAGGAGTGGGTGTCCTAGGGTATTGGTTGGGCATTTGCAGGCACAACTGAGGTGCCTTGTTGGACGATAAGTCCGAGGCCAGCTTTGAGGTGGTGATTATGAGCTCTTCTAGTCCCCAAACCAACCCTAGCCCAGATCCGTAGCATAATGCTTCATTTTGGGTGGGATGGTAAGTTCCTGAGGGTGGGCAAGTCTTCTTTGCCCTGCCCCATGGCCAAGGGGTGTCTGGGTTTCCCAGGCATTGCAATGTTCATTCTGTCAGCTCAAACACGCCCTTCCCTCAACTGAAAACTCAATCTGGAGGGCAAACCTTGGGTTCAGGTGGAGCACGCATCCTTGACGGTCTACCTTGGCGGACTTTTGTGGCTCCCTGCCTTGGCCTAGATGGGCCTCTCTTCTCTATTGCCACTGATGGCCAAACTGCTGATACACTGGCACATCGTACGCAGTAAGCATGCATTCCCCACTTACCCATTTGACTTGACACCTTTGGCCCATAACCCCGACTTCCCTCCCCGGTCCCTTTTGTTGGCACCGGGTCGGGCACCTGCCTTCAAAGATTTCTTCAATGACGGGGACCTATGGACAAGGGAGGACCTCACTAAGTAGTATGCACTGACCACACGGGACACTTATAGGGTTACACAGACATTATATTGGGCGGGGAGGGATCTGGGCGGTAGACTTTCACAGAGGGGTGGCACTCCAATGGAAACCCTATACATTAATAATAGTCACCATATGGGGGCTCTCCTGGCTGCATCGTTATATTTTAGATCTCACCCCCATCAAGAAACATGCCTCCATGACGCAGTGGGAGAGGGAACTGTCTCCGGACATTACAGAGGAAACCTGAGGGGCTCTCTGGCAGCAGGCTTCCAATTCCTCCATTTGCCTATGCTATAAAGAAAATGCTCTCAAAATATTAACACACTGGTACCTAACACCTGTGCACCTTCCTACGATATGTGGGAGTTCCGAGCTGTGCTGGAAGGGCTGCGGGGATAGAGCCCCCTTCCTAAATATATGATGGTCATGCTCAAGAATTCAACTGTTTTGGAACTAAATCCTCCTCACAATATGCTCCATTACTAATGTTTCCTTGCCCTCAGAACAACTCATAGTCCTCCTGCGGGACCAGGGAGAACTTCGGCTGTAACCCACAATGACCCCGATGGGTAAGCTATTCTCCCAGCTCCTACTGGTTACCCACCTGAGTTTGGCCCAAATGTGGAAACACCCACAGGTACTCTTGCTTAAAATGAGGTGAGGAAAGTTAGGTCAATTTATGCAATGGAAAAACTCACATCTATTGTCCGCGGTAGGGTTGCAAGGTTTGACATTACCTAGTGCCCCTTCACTACATATACAAAAAGACTCTAGGGGGGATAAGTACTAGGAAGTGGCGGAGCGTGTCGTTAGCCTCCTTGGCTTAACGACACTCTCCGCCACTTCTGAAACGCAAGGTTGCACCATATTTACAAGAATGTGATGCAGCCTTGCGTTTCCCCTGCGATGGCGCTAAGTTTAACAACTTAGTGCCAATGCAGGCACCCTTGCACCAGAGTGGTTATGTGTAGGAAGGTGTCCCTTCCTGCACATAAACAATCCTAAAATGCCATTTTGTAACTTTCATGTGTACTGCTTCATGCAGCTCACATGAAAATTACATAATGGCATTTTTTAAAAGGTTTGTTTATGTACAGGAAGGGAAACCTTCCTGTACATAAACAAACCATGGCATTTTGCTTTTTCCATGTGTGCTGCACAAGGCAGCACACATGGAAAAAGCAAAAATGAGGAGAACTAATGCATTTCTCCTCGTTTCGCCAACTTAAGACCAGGATTTTCCTGGTCTTAATTTTGGCGTTGCCTCCTATGTACGCCACCCTTCTACATAGGGGGCAGCATCAAATACAATGGGTGTTGTGGTGGAATGCCCACCACAACACCCACTGCACGCCCCTTTCACGCTAAACATAGAGTGAAAGGGTGCCTTATGCACAAGGCTTTAAGCCACGTTAACCTTGGCTTTAGCTTCCTGGTTTTATCTACTCAATATGTATACAGTGACATTGTGTGCCAAGTCCTTCGCGCATTACCTTTATGGTGATTGCAATCATTTACATACCACAAGGATTCTATTATCAACACTTTGACTTACTAGTGCTGCACCATTACTTATGAACATGCACTAAACCAATATGGTGCGGCTAGATACATACTGGCCTATGCCAGCTTTTTCTACTGTCTATTTAGGTTTTGCCTGGTATGCTGAACATGCACCGATTTACAGTCAAATATCGGAAATACGATCTATACAAGAGCCGACAACCAGGTTCCCCGGGTTGTTCTATCTCATCTTGCAGATTACTTTACCGCATGTTACCTGAATAATCCCTTATTAATTATATGCCTTCACTTGTTGTTGACATAATATGGTAATTGCTGTACCCAGAATGGGGTTCGGAGACAATAGAAGTGTTTTTACTGCGTGGTGAGATATTACAAACCAATATGGTGAGTATATTTACTAGCATTGTACTTTGGTTTCTACTGATAATAAAAAGAGAGACCCCCTGTCACCGAAAGGGTTGTGTTTTTACCTTCTGTTTTCCCTTTTGCTTTACCGTTTCAAAATGGCCCCCATGATTACTTCAGACTACCACATTATTGTATGTGGAGTCCTTCCTTTATGTCTTCATGTGGCTATGTATTGCATCCTCACTTGTTATTCACTGTGTGAGCAAGACAGCGAGTCTGTCGAAACGCATAACCATGAATAAACTGTAATTGGCATTTCCTGAGTGCGCGTCATACTTGGAACTTTTGTGGTAGAAATCCGCCGGTTGGCTCTGCCAGCATTAAGCACCACCTGCCAATGGGCCAAGGATTCTGGAAAGAGCAATCTGTGTTGCCTCGATATATATATATATATATATATATATATATATATATATATATATATATATATATATATATATATATATATATATATATATATATATATATATATATATATATGCCAACTCGTTGCTTGCTGCAGACCGTCGCACTCCTGAACAGAGGGCGCGTCGTCGCCATGGACCCACCAAGCCTGGTCCGATTAATTTTCACTTCTCCTCACATAAGGAAACGACGACGCCGTGTTCTGGCCAAAATTATACTTTAATGTCGGCTAAATTCCTTATGTGAGGAAAAGTGAAAAAATATATATATATATATATATATCAAAAACAGCTTGGTTGCGTGGAAACCCGAGCCTCTTACAATGGCGGGCCGTGGCAGGGTCGCAAATCCTTATAATCCAAAACAGCGCCGTCCCAAATACTCCAAAAGGACAACACACCTTGGCCACAAAATTTCTCCAGCGTGATTTTATTTCAGCAAAGTCACCCTATGCATTTCGGAGCGTCCGCTCCTTGCTCACGAGTAATGTGAATGCAAAAAAATAAAGTATTTAAATAAATCATGTGATACTACACATCATAAACAGTGAAAACAGACTTCATGGAATATTTTACAAACATATTCGTGGAAATAATACAACAATCACTGCCACAATATTCACAGTAATTTTACCAACAGTATACATAAATTCATTGTATGACTATTTTTACAAATAAAGTTTAGCAAGTGTGATATCGGTGTCTGTAAAGCATCACCATATTTTCTATTGGTCGCGCCTCTGCGTGGACTACATTTCCCATAAGTCTTAAGAATATAAATCAAATACTAACAACTTTATTTAGAGTCCGTTAAAAATAACAACCCCAGCCACCCATGGTTTTGCCTTGTTATATATAACTAGAAGTAAAACAAATTACCATTCTACAGCCCCAGTGGGCTAATTCCTTAGTGGCTGCGTTTAATTTACCAGACCAATATAAGCTATTCTGAAAATACGTCTATACTAAGCATTCAATTCATGTCTCATCCCAGTGGATAAAAAGTGAGACAACTTTGAGTAAACACCGCTGCCACCGATAGTAAATTCATTTAGATAAAATAAAATAAAAAACAAACATGGCAAAATTGACAAAGTTCTGCCCCAGTGGGCTAATACAGTACTGCCCCAGTGGGCTAATCACTATGTGGCACAGACCAAATCCAATTGGTAAATTTCGGACTCACAAAATTATAGTTGACAATCATCAAAACATCAAGGCGGGATAGTCAACACAATTATGGGCTCATTTCAAAAGGTCGTCTGCAGTATCAGAACCGCCCCCACACCATATTTCATCACCCTAGTGGGTTACTATATGCAACTTAATTGCTCCTATTAAATGTCTCAGTGAAGACTTAAACTTTCATTTTCCCATGATGAATAATACATCCATATTAGAGTTCAGGTTTACTGATGGAAAATATTCAATAACAATTTCTGGCAGATATTGTACTCAATTTGCCTTCCACTTGCTTTGTGACATATCCAAGATCTGAAAAATAAAATGTGACAAAAAAGTGAATATCATGTACCATATCTCATCCTTAATTTACATTTACAAATCCAATTCAATATACAGAAGAAAGTGAAGATAAAAACATATTTTAAAATCAATTTGTATGATAACGGCTTCTTTTTGGGAACACTCCTTTCGGGCAATCGGCCTCTTAACCTAAATGTATGGCTAGTGCTTCATCACTGTTATGCCCTGTTGGCTGCATTGTGTGATACTTTATAATCATCCTAGATTCAAGGCGTCTTAATTCTTTTACTCTGTCGCCTCCTCTCTCCCTTCTAGGAATACTATCCAGTACAATGAAAGATAGTAACTTATTATTCTGGTTGTGATGGGTAGCAAAGTGTCTTGCTATTGGGTATTGTTTATCGTTATGTGTTATTGCCCTCAGATGCTCCAAAATACGTTTTTTAGCTTTATGTATTGTACTTCCAATGTAATACTTATTACAGGGGCATCTGAGGGCATATACCACATATTCCGTGCTGCATGAGAGATATTTTTGTATTTTAAACAATTTACTTTCAATAGAAAGCTTAACTTGCTTACAATGTGTACTGTACTTACAGGCCTTGCATCTGCCACATACATAGAACCCTTGTACAGTATTCAATGATTTTTTCATAGGAAGTAGAGCAGGACACATCATATCTTTAAATGATTGTGCCTTTCTGTATGTTATCTGTGGGTAATCATCAAGATTTTTATTAAGATCCATATCGGTTTTAAAGACATTCCAGAATTTCCCTAGTGATTTTTGCACTTCCTTCGACTTATTATTGTAGGTCGTGATAAACCTAATATTAGTAGTGTCACTTGGATCTATGTCACTCGATATCCTTAACAATTCTTTCCTGTCCTTATTGTCAACTTGGCTACAAGCTTTATTAATACATTTATGACTGTAACCTCTCACGAGGAAACGCTCAATCATAGTCTTTTTTTCTGCATTGTAGCCCTCAATTGTACTGCAGTTTCGTTTTGCTCTGAGTAATTCGCCCAGAGGGATACTTTTGATGAGATTAGTTGGGTGGCAACTTTGGGCATGCAGCAGGCTGTTACCTGCCATTTTCTTTCTATACAGGAAGGTGTCCAGTTTGTCATTATTAACCCGTATATGTACATCAAGAAATTCAATTGCTTCTTCACTCAATTGACTGGTGAATGAGAGATTGAGTGTGTTCTCATTTAACATTTCTACAAATTTATCAGCTTCATCTTTGCTACCCTCCCAAACACAGAAAATATCATCGATGTATCGGGCCCAGACCCTTACATGTTTTTTAAATTGATCATGAATATTGACCACCTGCTCCTCCCACCAGCCTAGGTAGAGACACGCAAAGCTGGGGGCGAAGCAGGTGCCCATCGCCGACCCAAGAGTCTGACGATAAACCTGACCATCAAAGAGAAAAAATTCCTCGTCAGACACGTATACATCATATCCAATATCATTTCAGTATGAAACAGAAAGGACACAGATCTACTTTTCAGAAAATGCCTGCATGCTTTTATACCAAGATCATGGGGGATACTAGTATAGAGGCTGTTAACATCAAGACACATCAATAGATAATTTGCTTTCCATTTTACACCTTCTATCATTCGCAGGAAATCACCAGTGTCCTTTACAAACGATGGCAAGTTTTGAACCAGGGGTTGAAGATAATGGTCCACATACCTAGAGGTATTCTCCAGACAACTCCCTCTGGAGGACACAATGGGCCTCCCTGGGGGATTTGTCTCGTCTTTGTGTAATTTTGGCAATAGGTAGAGGGCAGGTAGTTTTGGATATTTACATTGCAAGAAATTATATTCTTCCAATTCTAACAAGTCCCTCTCCTTCCATTCCCACAACTGTTCCTGATATTCATTATTTGCTTTTTCATATATATTTCTTGTGCTTTTTTCATAACTCGTGACATCACTGACCTGATTAATACCTTCCTTCAAATACTTTTCTTTCGATAATATAACAACATTGCCGCCTTTATCGGACTTTTTAATTACAATGCTGCTATCATTTTTGAGTCCATTGATTGCTGAAACCTGGGCTTTAGACAAGTTACTATTACCATACCTATTTATCTTAGAAATCTTCTTAAGATCATTAATCACCCCTGTCTCAAAAACATCTATTGCCTCATTTAAAATCTGAGGTAAAAAAATAGACTTGGGTCTGAAACCACTGTTGTGGCTCAAATCCAACTTAATATTTTCATTAATGAGGTTAATGTAAGGATCTGGTATAAAATCAGACTGGCCCCCAAGTTCATTCAGAGTATGTAAAAGCTCAATATCACCAATTTGAATATCACTAGGATTAACACTTACATCTTTTTCTTGTGTAATCACCTTTGTTGCGAACCATTTTTTTAGATGTAATTTCCTTGTAAATTGGAATAAGTCAATGCGTGCCTGAGTTTAGTCAAACTCAGCCGATGGGCAAAATGTAAGTCCAAGGGAAAGTACTTCCATCTCGGTATTGTTCAATTCACGTTCTGAAAGATTGATCACAGTTTGTTTGTCAATTGTTGTTTTGCTCATCATTTTTGCTGCTTTTTTTGCCTCCTTGTTCTGGATCCCACAGGGCTCTCTTCCTCTCTCAGCTTGGTGGTTAACCTTCCGTCGCCTCTTCCTCCGCGACCACAACCTCTTAGTCCACTTGCACTTTGTTTGTTCTGGGCAGCCATTCTGCCTTGTGCCATAATTGTGAACTCCTTTAAAATTTGGTTTTTTGCTCCAGCCCCGTTGCCTCATTAATGTCATCATTAGCTGCATCATTAAGAGTTGTCGATTCATCACTCGTTGTTGGCTGTTCGTCAGCATTTTGTATGTCTGGAGTCACTTCAAGGGATTTATTCTTAATTTGCGTAGTATCCCTTAAATGATCGTATCGTTTAGAAAAAGTCAATATCTGCCCCTTCTCATAATCTATGAGATCACGTAGAAACTTCCTTTGTTTCTTTTCTTTAATTTCCTTTTCAATTTTGTCCAACCTTTGCTCCATCTTAGACATATCACTCTGAAATTCGTTATTTTCACAAATTGCTTTCAACTTCATTGTTATTTCATCAATTTCATTGGTGATTTTGTCACAATCTTTTTTGGCACATTTGACTAATAGCTCCAACATTATTATTGAGCAGCGATGGTTGTTCACAGCCCATTCTTCCACTAGGTCTGGATCGGGGTCGCTGAACGTCGGTGTAATGAAAATTCAGAGGCCGCGAGGAACACGACCGGCTTCCACGTATTTTTGCAAAGTGGTTGCTTCCCACCACTTATTCTGCTCAAATTTGAGTAGTTTCCAAAGTTTGTCCCATAACACTTTTTTGGAGGTACCCATACTCATTGTACTGGATGCACCAGCTCGTTCACCGTTATACAAAAGCGTTTGTTTTTCAAACATTTTATTTGCCGCTTCACATCTCCTGTCATTTCTAGACATTGCCATATCGATATTATAGATATATATATATAGATTTGGTATAGCAGGCCGGTTATCGCCGTAGGTCCAGGGAATTCTCAGCGTACTCGCTGTCCGCCTGCAACACAGGCTCCCACTCTATTTCACGAACGTTATCCGTCCGCGCAGATTGAAAGGACTCCGTTACTCATTGACAGTCAATTTTTAGTTTATTTGTCGTGGCAAGGTCCACTTAAAAATTGCAGTCTATTACCTGGATTCACTCACCCATCCCAGCCGGGACGGAATTACAACCGGCGTTGAGCCCTGAAGAAGTCGTGGGTTTCCACCCTGACGAAACATGTGTTGGCTGAGCGTTTTGATCTACATTAAAACAAGGAGGACACTCAGGATTGGACTACTGTCATTATGTTGTGTATATGCTTGTTGGAACTATAGATACGCAGCAGTGGTGCTGCAGACCAGAATTACGTGTGCACAGGCCTGCTATACCAAATTTTCAGTGACCAAGTGTCCGCCTTGGGGGTTTAGGGTTATCCCCCCGCCTGTGGCACCGTTGCATACTGACAATCGTTTCACACTATACGTACACACGAGCAGGCGCCATCGCATACCGCATCACTATAAACCCTTCCTCGTTGCATATATATATAGATATATATAGATATATATATTACCTACTGGCAGTCGCCAGTAGGTAGTTATAATTAGGACATAGTTTCCATAGGAAAAGCGTTTTTTGATTTGCCAATATCTTTGGCGCTGTTTGACGAATCTTCGCCAAATTATTAAAACTAATGGCCCGCTCTGGTCAGCTCCTATCTTGTAAATTTCGGGGTGATTCGTCGAGGGGGGGCTGAGAAAAAAGGGCGGTGCCAAAGCACGATTTCTCCATGTTATTTTCCATAGTAACTTTTGTCGTGGCTACAGCCCGAACTGCTGAACTGAATTACACCAAATTTGGCAGAGAGGTAGCTGATATTCCAGAGTGCACTCTTTGCTTTAAATGTTGTAAATCTGTTCAGTAGTTCCTTAGAAATTTAAAAATAAAAAATATTGATATCTAGTGAGCGCGTAAGATTCGCGAACCATCCCGAGCACGAGCTTCATTCTGATTGGCTGTCAACACTCCAAACCAAGAAGTGTTGGCAGCCATCTTGTGACTCGGTAAAACCGAGTCACAAGAAAAAAGGGAATAAAAAGTTGAAAAAAAACAAAAGGGGGCAGGGTAGAAACTCCCTGACCCCCGAGGCCTGGTCAAGGGGTCCCAAAGAAACCCCGAGGGCCAAAAGAAAATATAGTTTTTTACATTTTTCAGCGGAATTCGCACTGGGTGCGCAAATCCCGCCCAAAAAAACAAACACGAAGCGCGGTATGTTGTGCTTCGTTTTAATGAGCCCCCAGGTGGGCCAGGTCCCGGGGGCAATATGTAAAATATATGCGGGGGCTGCGCGGGCCCCTGCAGCCCTGGGGACCGCCACCTTCCCGTGGCTTTTTATAACTATGGGCGGGGGGCTCACGGGCCCCCCCAACCCCCTGGGACCGCCACCTCCCTGGGGCTTTATTAATTATGTGCGGGGGACACACAGCCCCCCTGCAGTCCCAGGGACTGTCACCTCCCCAGGGCTTTAGTTAATTATGGGGGGCCTAGCAGGCCCCCCCTAGCCCCAGGGACCACCACCTCCCCAGGGCTATTTTAATGAGTAAGTGTGGGGGGGCTCGAGACCCCCCACACTGGCCCGGGGACCACCACCTCCCCGGGGCACTAATTATGTTAATGCGGGGGTCCGTTGCAGACCCCCAGCCCCGGGGACCACTACCTCCCCGGGGCTTTAAAGTTGTTGGAAGGGGGGCCACGTGGACCCCCTCCTGGAGCCCTAGATGGCCCTGGGGACTGCCACCCCACAGGGGTCATTGCAAACTCTGCTTTGCTTTTGGACAAGGGGAGCTGCATGTCAGCAGCTCCCCCTGTCCAAAAGCAATGCCGGCTCCCGCAGGAGGCGGGGAGCCGGCTGGGACCGTGGGTGTATTGGGGCTCTCCCCACGGTCCCCAACGTGAGGGCATGCCCTGGGGGATGGGGTCCCCGGGGCAAAAAAAAAAGCCCTTAGGGGGGATACATGTTTTTTTATATATAAAATGGCTGGGCCTCGGGGGATGGGGTCCCCGAGGCAGAGTTTGAGTAATGAGAATGGGGGCATTTTTTTTTCTCACGTGCCGGGAGTTGCGACTCCTTTGCGGCTCTCAGCGCGGACCCCATGTAACCGCGACTCCAGGCAAAATTAAAAAAGAGTATGTATGTTTTTTTTAAAGTAAGATTGACTGTTGGGTTATAGGGTGGCTCTAAAAAGAGCCCTTGTTTTCATTATGAGTTTGCTGTAGCTACATGTAAGTGCAGATGCACAGCTTTAGGTTGTTGAGAAAGACTCTGTTCCCTTGATGTGTGAAGTGTACTCCATCACTTCTGTAGATATCGTCCATATCAAAACGTAGATTGTTGTTATAGATGGATCCCATCCTATGATTTCTGAGGTATGCAGAAACAGCTTTATTGACATTCTTCCTAGCTTTCTCAAACTGTGGACAGAATTGATTTGACCACTTCCATTTCTGTCTTTGGCATATATTAAAGTATACAAAGACAGTATACAGAGACGAAAGCAACATCAATTGTGCAAAGGTGTCCTTCATTAGCATTTCCAGACCTACCCCAGTCAATGTGCCTAGGTCATTGCCACCACAGTGCACAATCATGAGGTCAGGGGGTTGGAGATGCAAAAAGGTTTTAACCAAAGGCAACAATTGGTGCCACTTTAATCCTCTTTGTGCAATCCATTTAATGTCCACATTTTCCAAACCTAGGTCTTTGGCAATACCTCTGCGTTCACCATACGTTTTGCACCAGAAAACATAGTTGTGCCCTACAATCCACACTGTGAGCATCTTGAAGGGATGTCTGGAAGGAATGAAAAGATGTCTGTAGCTGAGGTAGTCAGTTGGTAGAATGAGAGGTATAAAAAATGGTGGAAAACATGTTGTTTTTTAAAAAGTTGATAAGTGATTGGCTGTTCATCAAGATTGTGTACTCAAAAAAAGGATGCCTGTTACTTTGCTGAGGTATCATGTTTGTGATTCGTTATTAGAAAATGTTTGAAAGGTATAGTAGATACCATAAGGTAATATTTTGCAAAAGTCAACCACACCTGCTATTTGCATTAGTAAGCTTGTGTGCTCAACTTGAAACTATGGTGAACTTGTGACCTGCCAGTACAGTTGAATGTTCCATGAACTGTTACTATGGAAACTGGCATTAAGTAGAATGGGGGAAGGGTGGAAACTTAACTGTGGACTTAAACTGTGAAATGGATACTTAAATATAAGTGAAAAGTTAGAAAATTAAGGTTTTTTAAGACAGTAGTATGTGTAGAAGTAGTGTGTTGCTGAAAAACTATACTAGTATTATTAAAAATAGGGTTTTGAACTCCCGTGTGGATTCGCGGCTCCACCGCGGTGAAGTTGCGACTTCAGAAAATTACAGAAGCAGTTTGGGCACCATTTGAAGACAGTTAGAAAGGGTTAATATGTCTAACCAATAGAAATGTGTTTTACAATTTGAAATAATGATGGAAGCAATCTGATTTGATACGTATATTGATTTGAGTGCAAAAAGAGAGGGAAAGTTTGCCAATTCTGGTTTCACCTTTCTGAGAGAGGTGCATTACATTTCTTGTGTGGAAAAGAAAATCTTTTAAGAGTTTCTGATTTTTGGTATTCTGCAATACTACCTCAAACGTGAGTAATCAATTTGTAAGGTGTATTATATATTATTCAGCACTGCTTTATTGTTTGTAGTGATATTTTTACTAAAAAAATCAAACAATCCAAGTGTGGAAATTGTAAGACAAATGTGATGTATGAAATATGTTATGACATGTACAGCTCTCTATTGTAGTTTGTATTATTATAATGAAAAGATTTTTGAAATAGTTTGTAGATAGTAACTTGGTAGAAGGATTAATGTTTTCTTTTTTGAATTACCCAGGTAGTACTCTTGTGCTCTACCCACTACCCATCTATTTGTATGTTTCTTTGATATATGATGACACTTTTAAAAGGTACAGACACATGAATGCATGCCCTCTGGAATATGGTGAGACTTTTAACAGACACATTGAAAAAGTTGCTGCTTTGCATTTGGCTAGGAACAACACTCTGAGTAGTTGCTGAATAGTGAAGCTGCAGCCCAAAAGTGAGGTTTAAGACATGTTGGCAGAGGGATTAGTGATTAGGTTAGTTCGTATTCGTCTATGAATATGTACACTTCAAGTATACCACATCATTTTAGGTGTCTCTTTAAAATGGGAAGTGTAGTCTGTCAAGTTGCCGAGACCTCTTAGTCTTATGAGTGAGGTATGTGTCTGTGTGCACATGTATTCTTTCACGTGTTATGTCTAAAGAGATGGTAGAGGTATAAAACTTTGGTATACATGTATCTGTATGTTTGGTTTATATATGATGCCTCTAGGAAAAGGCACAGACACATGCATGCCATGTAATCCCTTAGACATTAACCATAGATTTGTGCAATCACCCAGACACTACTATCCCACTCAAAGATTTAGTCAGGCACTACCCATGCTCGTATCTACTCACTCTGATACTACTGATGCAGTCATAGAATGGTCCAAGCATTACTCTTACACTCATGTTTTCTCTCTGGTGCTTCTCATACAGTCATACAGTCATCCAGTTACTACCACTGCAGTCATAGAATCACTCAAGCAGGACCCATGCACTTTTTTTGTTGTTTTAAGCACTACTCATACACATTTTCCTTCAACCATGTGTTAGCCTTGCACTTATCGTTTGTCTAAGGTATTTTCCCTGCAGTGTTCTAATCGCCCATTCGGTACTGCTGCTCTCATGCAATCACCCAGGCAGCACTCTTGCACTGAACTATTCACTCAGGCACTACCCATCCAGTCATCCATTCTTTCAGGCACTACCCACTACCCATGTACTTGTATGTTTCTTTGATATATGATGCCACTTTTAAAAGGTACCGACACTTGAATGCATGCTCTCAGGAATATGGTGAGACTTTTAACAGACACATTGAAAAAGTTGCTGCTTTTCATTTGGCTAGGCACAACACTCTGAGTAGTTGCTGAATAGTGAAGCTGCAGCCCAAAAGTGAGGTTTAAGACATGTTGGCAGAGGGATTAGTGATTAGGTTAGTTTGTATTAGTCTTTGAAGATGTACACTTCAAGTATACCACATCATTTTAGGTGTCTCTTTAAAATGCGAAGTGTAGTCTGTCAAGTTTAAGAGAACTTTTAGTCTTATGAGTGAGGTATGTGTCTGCGAGCACATGTATTCTCTCACGTGTTATGTCTAAACAGATGGTAGAGGTATAAAACTTTGGTATACATGTATCTGTATGTTTTTTTTATATATGATGACACTGGGGAAAGGGACAGACACATGCATGGTATGTAATCTCTCAGAAATTAACCATAGATTCGTGCAATCACCCAGGCACTACTATCCCAGTCAAAGATTCAGTTAGGCACTACCCATGCTCTTATCTACTCACTCTGATACTACTGATGCACTCATAGAATGGTCCAAGCATTACTCTTACACTAATATTTTCTATCACGTGCTTTCTATACAGTCATACAATCATCCAGTTACTACCACTGCAGTCATAGAATTACTCAGGCAGTACCCATGCACTATTTTATTCTCTCAAGTACTACTCATACACTCTTGTCTTCTACTATGTGTTAGCGTTGTATTCATGATTTGTCTAAGGTATTTCCCCTGCACTGATCTACTCACCTATTGAGTACTGCTGTTCTCATGCAATCATCCAGGTAGTACTCTTGCACTGAACTATTCACTGAGGCGCTACCGATCCAGTCATCCATTCTCTCAGGCATTACCCACTATCTATCTATTTGCATGTTTCTTTAATATATGATGTCACTTTTAAAAGGTACAGACTGATGCATGCATGCTCTCTGGAATGTTGTGAGTCTTTTAACAGACACATTGTAAAAGTTGGTGCTTTGTATTTGGCTAGGCCCTAAACTCTAAGTAGTTGCTGAATAGTGAAGCTGCAGCTCAAAAGTGAGGATTAAGAGCTGTTTATGGAAATGCATACTTCAAATATGCCGCATAATTTTAGGTGTCTCTTCAAAATGGAAAGTGCGGTCTGTCAAGGTTAAGGGTCTTTATTGTCTTATGACTGAAGTATGTGTCAGTTTGCACATATATTCTCACATGTGTTATTTCTATAGAGATGGTAGAGCTATTAAACAGTGGTATATATGTATTTGTATGTTTGTTTTACATATGGTGGCACTAGGAAACGGTACATATATATGTATGCTTGTTTTTAGGAATATAGTGAGAATTATATCTATATACTCAAGCACTAGGTGTGCACTAATGAAAAGTGGCACATATCTCTCTTTGACTCATGAATTCCCTTAGGCATTCTTATTCAGTAATGCAATGAAGGAGGCACTACTTATACCCAGTTTTAGTCAGTTAGACATTAACCATACATTCATATAATCACCTAGACACTACTATTCCATTTAAACATTTACTCTGCCAGTACCTATGCACTCATGTATTCACTGAGCCACTGCTGATGCGCTTATGCTATGGTCCAAGCATTACCTTAATACTCATAGTTTCTCAGAGGTATTTCCCATACATTCATACATTTATACAGGTATTACCTCTGCAGTGATAGAATCACACAGGCAGTATGCATACATTCATGCATTATCTCAAGCTCTACCCATACACTCATGCAATAAACCATGCTTTAGGCTTGTACTCATAGTTTCTCTCAGGTATTTTTCATGCACTGATGCAATCACCCAGGCAGTATTGCTGCACTCATTCAATTATCCAGGAACTACTCTAGCACTGAAATATTGACTTAGGGAGTAGTCATTTAGTGATGCATTTTGTTAGGCACTACATATGCACTCATCCAATGATCCTACTATTACTCTTACATTCTTCCTTTTACTCAGGCACTACCATGCAGTCATACAGTTAAGGATAAACTACCTATACACATAGTACCCCTCTTCCCTCTTTCAATGCCTCCCTTGCTTCTTTCTGCATTTTGTTTGTCTCTTTCTACACCTTTCTTGCCTCTTTATGGTCTTCTGTTGTCTCTTTATGCACCTCTGTTGCTTCTTTCTGCACTTCTTGTGCCTGTTTCTGTACCTCTCTTTCTCTTTGTTCACCTCTGTTGGCTCTTTCTGCACGTCACTTGCTTCTGTCTGCACCCCTCTTGCCTCTTTCTATACCCCTCTTCCTTCTTTCTGTACCTCTCTTGCCTCTTTGTGCACCCGTCTTCCGTGTTTCTGTACCTCAGTTGTCTGTTTATGCAACTCTCTTGCCTCTTTCTGCAGTTCTCTTGCCTCTTTCTCCATCTCTGTTGCTTCTTTGTGCACTTCTCTTGCTTCTTTCTGCACTCCTTTTCTCTCTTTCTGCACTCTGTTTCCCTCTTTCTGCACCTCTATTGCCTCTTTCTGCACCTCTGTTGTTTCTTTCTGCACTTATCTTCCCTCTTTCTGTAGCCCTGTTGCATGTTTTTGCTCCTTACTTGTCTCTTTCTGCATCTCTTTTTCCTCTTTCTGTAACTGTGTTGCCTCTTTCTGCACCTCACTTTTTTGTGCACCTCTGTCGCCTCTTTCTGTACTTCTTCTGCTTGTTTCTGCATCTCTCTTGCTTCTTTCTGCTGTTCTTTTGCCTCTTTTGTACCCCTGTTCCCTCTTTCTGCACCTCTCCTTCCTGTTTCTGTACCTCTCTTGCCTCTTTCTGCACCTCTGTTGCTTCTTTCCGTATTTCTCTGGCCTCTTTTGCACCCTTCTTACCTCATTGTGCACGTCTGTTGCTTCTTTCTGCACCTCTCTTGCTTTTTTCTGCAGCTCACTTGCTTCTTTCTGCACCTCACTTGCTTCTTTCTGCACCCCTCTTGCTTGTTTATGCACCCCTCTTCCCTCTTTCTGCATCTCTCTTCCATCTTTCTGCACCCCTGTTCCCTCTTTCTGCAGCTCTCTTGCCTCTTTCTGCACCTGTCTTGCCTTTTTCTGCACTTATGTTGCCTTTTTCTGCACTTCTCCTTCTTCTTTGTACATTTGTCTTGCTTCTTTCTGGACTTTTCTTGCCTCTTTCTGCAACCATCTTGCCTCTTTGTCCACCTCTGTTGCTTCTTTCTGCTCTTCTCTTACTTCTTTCTGTACCCCTGCTGTCTCTTTCTGCACTGGTCTTCCCTGTTTCTGCACCTCTCTAGTCTCTTTGTGCACCTCTGTATGTTTCTGTACCTCTTTGCCTCTTTCTGCACTTCTCTTCTCTCTTTGTGCACCTCTGTTGTTTGTTTGTGCACTTCTGTTCCTTCTTTCTCTACCTCTCTTACTTCTTCTTCCTTTTGCCTCTTTCTGCACTTCTTTCATTTGTTTCTGTACCTTACTTGCGTTTTTCTACAACTTTTTCCTCTTTCTGTACTTCTTTTGCGTCTTTTTGCACTTCTCTTGCCTCTTTCTGTACATCTGTTGCTTCTTTCTGCATTTCATACATTCTTCAGTAGCTGTGTTGTTTGAGTATTCCATTTTGCTGATGGTAAACCTTTTGGGTTTTTTCCTTTCTCCTTTCGGGTGAGTGACCACCTTTTCTTTTATTTTTGCAGTTGTTTTACTGATTTTTATACTTTCCTCTTTTTATGTGTTATAAATGTAATAGGAATTTAATTGTCATTTTGTGCTTAGTTGTTATTTTCAAAATTGGAATGTTATTAAAATTAAAATTTTAATTGATGTACCAAAATAATGAATCTATTATTTGTTTCTTAGGAAGATATTTTGATTGGATTATAAATAAAAGATGGCAAGGAAACATGAAAAGAGAAGAGGACAAAGGAAACAGAAGTACTTAATGAAAACTAAAAAGAGTGGAGTAGAAAAACACCAAAAGGATGCTGAGGATAAAGTGGCTTCTGGTAAGAGAACTAAACAATTTATTAAAAATGTTGTGGAGAGATTAAATGAACAAAATACTAATCTAAGGAGGAAATAAAGTTTTAGAACAAAGGAGAAGCAAATAAAGAAATACAATGGAAAAGAAACACATGTGACAAAAAGACAGAAACAATTTAAAGACATACATCTACGTATGTTTTGTAATAGAGTAATTCAAAATGTATTTAAAGATTGTAAAAAGTATAAACAAAGATCAGCAGCATATAAGAAGAAGCAACAAATTGAAAGTGTAGTAGATACTACTTTTGAATTGAAAAGGAAATTATTTATATTGGTATTGAAGAGAATGAAAACATTGAATAAAACAATGCACTTTATGAAGGAGAAATGCAAAAGAAAAAGACTGGTTAATAGAAGTAACTTTTGCAAAGCTTTTTCTGGTGAACGGAAGCTCACTTCTAGTACTGAGCCTTTTTTTAATGATGAAAGCTATTTTCAACAAAATACATTAGTTCATGCAGTTGATACCACTGGTCGTTGTTATGAAATAAAGCATGGTTGTCCAATTGAAAAAGAAAAGATGGTTCCTAGAAATGTGGAAGAAGTAATAGCTGAAGAAGTCCAAGGGAGACGTGCACAGGCTCCAGTGTATAAGTGGGATTGTAGTCGTATTTGTAGTATTCGACAGGAATCTTTTGATATATTACGAGTTTTCTTGCGACAATATGCCAAAAAAAGTGCTAAACAGAAGATTAAGATGTTGCAAGGACTAGATCCATGTAAATTAAGAAAATATACTAAGTTGCAGGGTCATTCTCTGGCTTGTCTTTCTAGAAAAGTGTGTAAAAGTACTTTTCATCATTTAAGAATGTTAGCAGTACATCACTCAGAAATGCGGAAGTTAGTAAGTGAGATTGTACTACGTAAAAAGTCCTGCATTATCTTTAAGTGAAATGAACACAGCTCTTTTGCATGGTTCAGTATCGGATGTAAAAAAGTTTGTGATGATATACAGTTTCGTTTCTTTGATTCAGAAGAGGAGTGTAGAGAAAGTGAGAGCTTGATAAGTGTAGGTGTTGAACAACAGTTGGAAGATACCGAGAAGTTTGCAGAAGAAATTACAAAGTTTAAGATATTTTCATATGAAAAACCAAACTATGGGGCTCATTAGGATGGCGGACGGACTGGAGTCCGTCCGCCATCCTGGTGTAAACCGGGACCGTCCGCCATGCACGCGGCGGTCCCGCACACCCGATCAGGATGCGACCGCCACCATGGCGGCGGATCCTGCATTTTAACATTGCAGCGGGTGCTGTTGACAGCAGTACCCGCTGCAATGTTAAAATGCCATGTTGTGCATTTCCCAGCACTATGTGGCAGGCACCACACGGTGTGTGCCACGTAGTGCTGTGAAATGTAGGGGGGTACCATGGGTATCCCCCAAGTGCACCCTCACCTCCCCAACACAAGGGGGGCCCGCAACAGGCCCACGTCAGTAATCCCCACCAGCCTTTCCATGGAGGCATCGCCACCATGGAAAGGCCTGCAATACCAAGCATCCTAATTTGGTGGACGGTGTCTGTTAGGCACCTCCACCATTTAGGGCTATCGGATCCGTCCGCCAGGCAATCTGTTAGATTGCTTCTGGCGGACCCGTGGCGGATGGTCTTTGCATCCGCCACTGTCCGAGCGCGATTCCCTCCGCCATCGTAGTGTGGCGGGGGAAAATCACGGTATGATTGCGGAAGGACCGCCACTGCATGGCTGGCGGTGACGGGCCTGCCGCAATTGTAATCGGCCCCTATGTTTGTATTTGTTGTCGACGTGCTCACTATAGAAGTCAAACTAGGAATGTTGATGTGTATTTAAAAAGTGAAAAGGGAAATAATGATAAGTGGGAGCAATTTGGTGCTTATTTGTTGGTGGAAGGTCGTTTTGAGTTGGGTACTGATCAACGTATTTGTAAATATTGTTACAACAAATTAGAAGAGAACAAAATGCCAGCTAGAGCAGTACATAACAACTTAGAGTTGGTAGCTATTCCTCCGGAACTTGCAGAATTAAATACAAATGAGTCCAATCGTATTCAATCTGTGCACCCATTGCAGGCTATAGTTTGCATGGAGCATAAAACAGGTAAGCTGCCTCCAACAGGTTTACAAAGAGCTCTGAAAGGAAGAGTTGTGTACTTACCTTTAGATTTTATAGAAAATATGGCAAGAGTTAGTAGATGTCACCAAACTTCAAAAGGCTACATTATATCTTGTACAGAACAATACTTATTATAAAACTGTAAATGTGGAAGAACAGGAAATATGTTTAGAAGAAGATACAGAAATTTCAATAGGCCAAATAGAAAAAGTGGACAAGTCCAGGAGTGAAGAGATTTACGAACATTACAGTATACATCCTCTACATTCAAAAGAAGTGATTAGAAACACTATTGAATTATTTCAAATGAAGAACGCAAAGGGAACTCCCATTAGCGTATGGGAAAAAAGTTGAGAAGCTCGTTGTTTTCCACAGCTGTTCCCCACTGGAGAAGGTGGACGATATGATGAACGAGCAGTACAGATTCCAGCTTCAGAATACCGGTCGACAAGATTGTACTCAGAAGATTCAAGCTTTCGACAGTGCATTCCATATATATTTCATCTTCTATTTGAAAGTGACTTGTCTGGACTTTCATATGCAGTGGACCACATATTAAAAACAGGAGTTCATCTTACACATGTTTTTGCAAAGGAATTTATGGACAAAGTTCAACAAAGAGACGATCATTTGGAATCTCAGTTAATTAATTTGATAGCGTGTCAACGTGGTACTAATGGGTATTGGTATCGTCGTCATGGTGAACTTAAATGTATGTTAAGAAACTTAGGTACTCCTACGTGGTTGCTAACACTTAGCTATGCTGAAAATGCTTGGGACGATTTACTTGAATTTCTTCGACCACCAAATTCAAATGTAAAAAATATTGAATTGAAGACAGCTGGAGAATTGTGTTCCTTGGATCCTGTGAATGTGTGCAGATATTTTAATTATAGGTTTCAAGCTATGATGTCTTTTATCTGCAATAAAAATAATCCACCTCTTGGAGAAGTTACTGATTTCTTTTGGAGAAAGGAGTACCAAGCCAGAGGTGCTCCTCATATACACATGCTATTATGGATCAAGAATGCACCTACATTTGGAACCGATTCTAATGAAACAGTTTTGTCTTTCATCGAAGAGTATGTTACCTGTGCCATTCCAAAAAAAGGAGGAGAACAGAGCTTAAGAGAACAAGTTTTACGTTTTCAAAGTCATCGATGTGGAAAATATTGTCAACGAAAATACAAGTCAAAAGGAACATTTTATACAAAATGTTGTTTTGGATTCCCACGTCCAGTAATTTCAAAAGGAAGAGTCAATAGTTTTATGTCAGTAGTAAGACATACTATAACTCGAGAATCTCCGAAGAATACATACAACATAAAAAGAACTGAAGATTGAAAGTATATTAATGACTACAATTCAGTAATTTTGACAATGTGGAATGCAAACATGGATATCCAGTATCTTGCAGATAATTCAATTGCTGTTGCCCACTACATTACCTCATATATTACCAAATCTGAAAAGGCAGAGTTGAAGGAAATGTGGGAAGAAATTTCACAAGAGAAGAGCCTTAGTAACAAATTGTACAGCTTTAGTTTGAAAATGCTTTCCCATCGAGAGATTGGATCCTATGAATGTTCAGATCGGTTGAGCTCTGCCAGTTTATATTCAAAGTCAAGAGTAATCATTTGGGTAAGTCTAGGTCTTGCCGCTACACGAAATAGAGTATTGAAATCTCTACAAGAAATTGAATACTTACCATTGAATGAACCAGAAAGTACAGATATTGTTAAAACTAATATGTTGGATACGTACTATCCCAAAAGGAGTCCACATCTGGAAAACGTATGTCTCTATGAAGTACTGCAACATTACAGCTTTAAGAGAAATGTTACAGAAAATATAAATGAAGAAAAATATGCAGTAATTGGATGTGATGGATGTTTGGTAAAACATGCCAAAGGAAATCTTATTAACCACAGAAAACTGAGTTGTGAAACTCCAGATAAAAGGGAATTTTTCTATTTAGCACTCCTGCAACTCTTCAAGCCTTGGCATAGCGAAAAGGAATTACTTGGATATTTTGACTGCTATGAAGATTCTTTTAATTAATATAAAGATAACATTAAATGCACAATTTTCCCTAATTATCTACAAATGTTAAATGAAGAGATTGAACAAGAAACTACTATTGCAGCTGAAATAGCTAGAGACAGTTCTCAAGATAGTCAAAGTTCTGCTCCACTAAGTCAAGATCCACTAGGACAACCAATTATTGAAAATGAAGCAGCAATAGCCATGAATGAAGTAGAAATGACAATGCAACAAGCACAACAGGATATTATTGATTTGAGAAACTTGGAAGAAGAACTAAATATTGAACAAAAAGAAATATGTCAGCATGTGACACTACAGATACTGCATCTTTTGCCACATGAACAAAATGAATGCCAATGCACATCATTTAAACCTATTCAAATGTACATCAGAGGTCAAGCTGGAACAGGAAAAAGTTTCTTAATTAAAGTTTTCACCAGTTATCCACACAAAACTACTGGATGCCATTTATCTTGTGTTGTAACAGCTCCAACTGGATTAGATTAGCAGCACACAACATTAAAGGGATTACTTTACATCGATTACTCATGCTACCAGTTGAACATGAAAATAAATTGGAATATCGCAAGCTATCTGGAGAAGCTTGTTATGAAGTCTCAAGAGTACTGAAGAAAATGAAACTTCTAATCATTGATGAGGTGAGCATGGTCTCAAACTTAATGCTTGCCTTTGTACATTTAACAATGGAACAGATTTTAAAAATGGATTATGATGTTCTATTTGGAGGAAAACATGTAATTGTATTCGGTGATCTACTACAACTTACTCCTGTGAAAGGACAACCTTTTTGTTAAAACAATTGTCCATGAAGACACTAGGAAATCTTTGTGAAGTATTGGAAATGTGAACATTTGGTCTCATTTTGAATATAAAGAACTTATTAAGAATATGCGGCAAGCAAGTGATGAATATTATGGAAACATTCTTCAAGATATAAGAATTGGTGCTGTAAAGAAGCTTTACAAAGTCGGCAACTAACGAACTTGTTTCCAAATGAAAACATAGCACCTGAAATAATGTACAAAAAAATTGGAGAAAAGAAATCTATAGTTTGCCTAATGCCAACATTGCAAGAGTGTTCTACATTCAATCAAGAACTTCTGAAATTGGAAAAACAACCAATAGTGAAAATGGAAGCTATTGATAAAATGGAACAAGAAGGAGTTACTATTCTTCTCTCAGAGAAATTACAGTCAAAATTGGATTCTTTGGAAAAGTCTGTGTCTAAGACTGCAGGTTTAGAAAAGACATATGTATGTGTACACTGTCGGGTAATTTTACTGCGTAATTTGAATGTAGAAGAAGGTTTAGTAAATGGAGCAATGGGAAAAGTTGTTGATTTTGTAAATTTTCAGAACAGAGATGGAATTGAATTTTTGAAGATTGAATTTGATCAGATTGAAGAGGTAAAACAGATTGGATGTTGTGCTGTTCATTTTTTGCTTGTAAAAGACTTGTATGTTTGTAGAAAACAGTTTCCTCTTCCTTTAGCATAGGCAGTAACCATTCATAAATCTCAAGGTTTAAGTGTAGACAGTGCTTTGGTAAATATTGGAAGTATAGTGTTTAAAGAGGGCATGGCATACGTTGCATTGTCTCGAGTAAGAACATTATCTGGTTTGTATTTGATTGATTTTGATGAGAAAAAGATTAGTGCTGATGCAAATTGTGTAAGAGAGTACAATCGGTTAAGAAGACTTTATGCTCCTAACTTAGGTGAATATCCCGTATATGAGAAGCGTGTAGTGTGTCCAAAATGGAAATATGACAAGCATTCTACTGAGATTCAAAAAAAGAAAGCAATTCAAGAGAATCATGAACGTGCAAAGAAAATGAAAATGGACACTGTTGATGATATTATAGGATGCCAGTTAGAAAATAGTTCAGGTATCAACTGCTATGCTAATGTTATTTGAATGTTGTGTTTTATCTAGAAGAGCTTCATCATGAAATTATGGAAAATCGAGAAAAAGATTCTCTTCTTTACTACATTATATTTTTCAAAAGTTGGTAACTGATAGAAGTAAAATCCATACTGCTTCTGGCATTAGGCATCTTTTGGATATATGTACTGGTTCATTGAAGTTTACACAGATTATACAACAAGATGCACAAGAATTTCTTATGTTTATGCTTGGAGTATTGGAAGATGAATAAATAGAAATTGAAAATTTATTTGGACTAAGTTACAGATGGAATCATAAATGTGAAGAGTGTTCATTTTCTTCTACTAATGAAATAGACACTGAACGATTCATTTACTTGACGATACCAGATTGCAAATCAGTGTCTTTTAACAAATTGGTAAAAACAGCTAATCAAGATTTGAAATGTTGTCATTGTAATTCAGAAATGTTGTCAACATTACATATAGAAAGATTTGGGAAATATGTCATTTTAATGCTACAACGTTGTAGAGCAGATGGAAGAAAATTGGAAACCAAAATTAAAAATTTTGTGGCAAGTCAAGTATCAATTTCAGGAAGTACTTTTAAAGCAGTGGGTATTATTTTCCATGATGGACCTACTTCAACATCTGGACACTATACTGTGTATTTAAAGTGCAATAGAGGATGGACTTATTGCAATGAAGCCTATTTGGAATTTAAATGTAGGTTGCCTTACGAATTACCAAATTCATATCTGTTATTATTGATGCCAAAGTTTTGAAAACATCCTTCGGCCTATTGGGAAGATGTGAAAACGAATTAACAAGGTTATTTTGGATTTTTTCAATGCAAAAGTTTCTGAAACATTATTCGGCCTATTGGGAAGATGTGAACAATTAGTGTATGGATTATTGTTTGTGCTAATTTATTGCATTTGGAAAATTGTGTTACAAACAAGTAGTTTATATATTTGTTGTCTGTATTATACGAGATGTAAATGAGAGAGTACATTTTACAAAATGTACTTGAGAGAAATAAAAGACTTAGGGGCATATTCTCAAGGACTTATCGCCGATTTATCGGCACTTTAGCGCCGCAAAAGTGGTGATGGATTCATCGCCCTATTCCCAAGCTGGTGCAAACTGCCGATATCGCCAGTTTCCCAGTGATAGCTGTCGCAAAAAACATCGCCACGGATGAGAGCGACAACTAATGCTAATGATATGCAGAGTAGGCGTTCCCCTTTCAAAAACACACGAAAACACCACTTCGCAATATTCTCAACGACCAGCCCGATCCGCGATGCGACCCAAAAACAGGCGATAAGGCGCGTTAGCAGCAGGGATTTAACACCTGGCTTTTACTGGTGTAAAGCCAGACGACAACCTGCAGCATGAAAGGGAGCCCAGCCCAGAGCCACATCTGAAGACCAACACATGTCATGGAGCTACTGACCATGCAGCTCGGAGACCCAAGAGGGCCACAACACCCACCGCCACCACCCTCAGGCCCCCCCCGGACTACCACCGAGGCAGTGCAGAACAAGACAGCTGACCTTCCCAAAACGGCATGGCACCTCAGCCACACAATTGCAGAATGTGGGGAGAGGTGTGAACCAAGTATGTGTGAAGGAGGCAAGTCACCCATGAATAAGAATGCACACAATGCCAAGTGTGGCGGTGATGTGCTGGACAGACTACAGTATGCAGAGCACAGACATGTCCATGTGGACATATACTGCTGGTGTTTGTAGTGTTGTGGAAAGTGGACGCAACCATGTTACCTCAGGCAGTGGGGAAGACCCCGGTCATGTATCCGTGTCGTCCCCCCGTGTAAGCGTAAGCAGAGTGGGCTGGGCCGGCGTACGCCCAGCCAGCATAGGAGTGTGAATAAATAGGCCAGGGCTCTGGGCGTGGTTTACTTCCCGGATGGCCAACGCGTCTGCCAGGGAGGTGCCCCTCACCCTGCCACGAGTCCGCCGCCATTACCGCCAGCCTCCTCAGCCGATCGCTGGCATCCGTGACACAGGCCCCCAGCGCACCCAGCGGCACAGCACCGCGGAGTTATGTGTGTGCTGACTACTGTCTGCGGCCTATACTGCGATCAGCTGGGCCCGCAAATCAAATCCAATCCTGACCTGTGAGGACACGCCATCCTCACTGGCTGCACACCGGCTGAGCGCTCCAGGTGCCACCAACTCAGTGCACCACAAGTCATCATCACGTGGCTGTGGGCCCTTTCTGACCACTGCCTCCGGCCTACACTGCGGTCAGCAGGGCCCGCAAATCAAATCCAATCCTGGCCTGTGAGGACACGCCATCCTCTCTGGCTGCACACCCGCTGAGCGCTCCAGGTGCCACCAACTCAGTGCACCACAAGTCATCATCACGTGGCTGTGGACCCTTTCTGACCGCTGCCTCCGGCCTACACTGCGGTCAGCAGGGCTCACAAATCAAATCCAATCCTGACCTGCGAGGACACACCATAATCTCTGGCTGCTCACCCGCTGAGCGCTACAGGTGCCACCAACTCAGTGCACCACAAGTCATCATCACGTGACTGTGGGCCCTTTCTGACCGCTGCCTCTGGCCTACACTGCGGTCAGCAGGGCTCACAAATCAAATCCAATCCTGACCTGCGAGGACATGCCATCATCTCTGGCTGCACACCCGCTGAGCGCTACAGGTGCCACCAACTCAGTGCACCACAAGTCATCATCACGTGGCTGTGGGCCCTTTCTGACCGCTGCCTCCGGCCTACACTGCGGTCAGCTGGGCTCACAAATCCAATCCAATCCTGACACGCCATCATCTCTGGCCGCACACCCGCCGAGCGCTTCCGGTGCCACAAACTCAGTGCAGCTCAAGTCATGGACCCTTTATGATTGAATCTGTGTGTGTGATCCGATGATCACTGTTCTAGTTGTTGCCAGCACCAACCACACCCAGAGGGCTGGCTTACACTCACCCCAGACCCATCCAGCACAGGCATCACTGGACATGTGACCCTGGTAATAAAAAGGGCCCGGGCGAACGTGCCCGTAGCCAGCTCCACCATACATCTAAGTGTGTCCGTGTGGTCATTATGAATGCGTGATGGCCCCTGGCCCTACCACATTACATCGTGCTGTGGACAGCGGACGCAAGCATGTCACCTCAGGCAGTGGGTAAGACCTTGGACATGTAGCTCTGTTGTCCCCCCCTGTAAGCGTAAGCAGAGTGGGCTGGGCCAGCGTACGTCAGTCCAGCGCAGGGGTGTGTAGAATTAGCCCAGGGCTCAGGGCGTGGTCCAGTTCTGGCCTGGACAAGGAAGTAACCAATGCATTTGTCTCTGTTGTAGTGTCGGTGCCACCCGGCCCGCAATTGACAATGTTGCAATGTAGCATGCACCCGGAGGGCGGGCTCACACGAACGGTGAAATGAAGGAGCGCAAGACTGCTCGGGATCTTGGCTCATACATGCCAAGTGTTGTGTGTATCTGTATTGCCGCAGCATGAGCCAAATGCCTAGCCTTAATCGCAGCGCGAGTTCAGCCAGGCATAAACTCTACATCTGTGTCTGCACTATCCTTACCATAGGCCTACACTCACGTGGCCGCCCACCTTCAACGGCCAACATCACAGTGTCGTTGTCAGGCTTGTGGACATGAGCAGACAGGCATGACAATGGTGTGCCGTTGGAGTGCAAGTGATGCAACCGCGCAGCGTACAGAAGTGAATAGGCCCGGGGGGAGGGAGGAGCAGCTGTGAGGCAACGTAACACACAGTGATGCCGCTCATTTGCCACATGCAAGTCATGTCAAACATGAATCCCAAAGTCGCACACATCCCACCCCACACCCAACAAGCCACATCACAATTCCTGAATGCAAGCAGATGACAAACTGACATCAGGGATGAAAGCTCCTTTGGTTGAACTATCAGGCGGAAGCACATCTGCACATCCGACCTCGGAATTGCATGTGCCCGGCACCCCCTGACAGATACGATAGCAGTTGAGGACGACTACCACACTACGCACAGCCCGACGACAGACCAACGTATACACACCCCACACACAGAAGTCCTTGCTCGGAGTTATCTTGCATGGAATGGCCTTCACACTTACTCCCACACCATCTCAGGCGTACAACCGTTGCACACTTAAACAACTCATTGTTCCGAGCTGTGGCATTTCATCCATAGAACTGGCGCAGGTCAGAACAGTGCCGCTTCAACCAGGGCCAGTAACGCAATGGCAGAACATTCCGGACACATGCACAACTCCTGTCACGTGGAACTGTACCGTGCACGTATGCTGCATTTACTGGGGGCACTGCCATTGGTAGTGCTGCGGGTCAGTTACCGGCTAAGCTTCCGCCTTGCCAACATCACCTGCGTTCAGCCTGTGTTGCATTGTCGATCGTGCATATTCGAGTGGTCCATGGATGTCTGCCTATCCAACAGGACGGTAGGCGAACTGGATTACGACATGTGTGTGTGCCCCCTGTTGGCCCACGACCAGGAGTGTCACCGTGATACCCGTCTATGGGATGCCTGGATACTTGGCATACATGCTGGCAGCTGGACCTGGGATATTGCAGATCTCCTCGTGTGCAGTGACCACATTGAGCCGCTCCCCTATTGGGCTGTGGTGCTAATTGGTGACAGGGGGTGGACGCAGCACATCTGTCCGGACCTGCTAATGGATAGCCTCGCCGTCCTGTTCGATGGAGTTGACAACGACCTCATGTTGGAGATTTTTGCCTACGAAGCTGCAATCGCTTTCATGGACGTGTAATTATGTACCTGCAGCCACAACAGTTTGGAACCCATTGCACATGTCCCGACGCCTTATTGCATCTTGAGGTTCTGGTCACATATCTCACGACAACAGTGGACATGGCTGCATTCGCCTGGACCCCGAATACATGGGTGGACAACCACGCGGGGTAACACACACCTGTGAAAGGTGAGGCACTCCCCCGGAGTGGACAGCGGCGCTTGGCAACGTTCCTCATTCTGACATGCTGCTGCATTGTTCCGCATGTTGTGGCACTTCTCTTGCCCGTACTGACATGCATATGCTAATAAAGTCTACGCACATTCACTTGTATTCAACTGTAATGTGAGTCGTTTTGAATGACGATGTGTGTCTCACTGCCTATCTGGGTCACGGCCATACATGCGCATTGATAGCATTACCCAGGGAGTACCATTTATGTGGAATCACTGTCCCTACATTCATCAATACTTTTATGCATAATTGATCAGGGCCATGACACATCAGTGTGAATTTGAGTGTTTTATTCACATTCAGTGGGGTGTTTCAGCTGGACCAGTACAGGGCCATGCAAACCCCACTTTACATTGTCGCCCCGTGGAGGGCCAGCCAGAGTCCTTTGGGATTGACAGGTTCATCGGAAGAGGAAGACTTCAGTCCACAGTGTGATTGCTGTGTCATTGGTGACCATTCCAAATATGGCAGTCCATGTCGTGGTCCAAGGTGAGTGTAGCTGAGTGTAACGGGGGACAGTGGAAGATGTTATTCCAGGGCATGATGCAGAGGGCAGAAACAAGCTGAAACAGGCCATGTGGCGGTGATGTATGCTACCACTTCAATCTCACCACCAAGCCAGATTCATCATCATCTTCGTCCTCTGATGTGTCAGGTGTCTCACATGTGGGCGGTGGTGTTTGGTCTCCTGCACTGTGTGGCACTGACACTTCAGGGGGCGGAGATGTGGATGGAGTAGTATCAGCAGCATTCATCCGTGCCAGGCCGTGTGGCGGCAATGCCATGATGAGGATCTGCAGGGCATGGAAGATCCCAGCTACATCTCGCTGGTGTGCAGCCATGGCAGCCAATCGTTCCGCATGCATCCGCTCCATGTTCTCCATGATCCTCCACATGTGCCCCAACTCCCGGCTGATATCGCTGGAGCCACTCTGACTAGACAGGTGTTCTTGTCTCCGAGTCATGACTCCAGCAATGTCAGCCATGAATTGTTGGAGAGCATGGAGCAGACAGTGGGTGTCCGTTAGGGACTGTAAGTGGACCCTGATGGGACTTAGACACCCACGTATGGCATCTAGTTTGTCTGCCATGAGGTTGAACCCCACCCACAGCTGATCAGCCATCGTCTCCTGGCACCCTGACACACGGCGCTGGAATGCCATGTGTTGGTTGTGGGGGTCCTGGGAGACAGCCGTGGTGGTGGGTGCTTCCTGCTGTGTGGTCTGTGCAGGGGGTGGGGTCTCCTTGATGCAGCGGGGCTTCCCTGCTCCTCGAGGTGGGGTGCCGAAGCTGTCCATGAGCTGCTGGAGGGCGTCGGTGTCGATGTTGGGGAGGTCCTCTTCATCATTAGTGCTGAGTTGTTGTGTCTGCTCTGCAGGAGGTGTTGATTCTCCCTCTGCAATGTGAAGGGGAAATGCAGATTGACACTGTGTTCAAATGTATGTTCACGCATTGTACAGGTTTACTGACGGACTGCATGTCAATGTACATTGTGACTGTTTGTGAGGAGATGCCTATTTGATGTGGGACAGTTGACATTTCTACACCATCAGGGATGTGAGGTTGTACTTGTCCATTGTCATCTCACAGTTTCCTGCTATGCCAAATGTGAATGGCCATTTTCTACACACAAGCAGCAGCAGTTGTGTCCTCTGTTCTGTTGCGAGGGTGTTGCAGTTTGTACCACATTGTTGTCAATGTTGAGGTGCTCTGACTCTTATGTGTGTGTGCTGCATTGTGGGTGTGTTGCCCCTTCAGCTCTGATTTGGCTGGCCCTTCTCCTTTTCGGGCGGTGTGCCTTTCACTTCTGTGCTTATACAGTGCTGAGATATTGCAGACTTGGGTAAATTGGGCTCTTGGTCGGAGTTGTGACTCTTTGGCATGGTTTGTCTGCAGATGTGATCTACTTAATTGTGCATGTGTGCCATTGTGCCCATCTCCCCCGTCCCCCCAGTCCCTGGTCGTTACTCACCCTGTTGCTGTTGGCTCGGGTCATGTTGTGCAGTGTCCGGTCCACCAACTCCTGCCACCGTCTCCCCAATGATGACTCCGCTCACCATTTCCTCCATCTCATCCAGCTCCTGGTGTGTCGCTGGGATCCCACCTCCAGTCTGCATTGCTGCTCTCAGGTTGGCAGCGATTTTCAGCTTGGTTTTGCGCTGCACATCAGTCCAGCACTTCTGCAGTCGTCCACTTCCTTTCTCTTCACCCGACTGCATTCACCTTGGCCAAAATGGACTGCCATATTGTATTTTTAGTTGCCAATGTCACAGCGGAGGTGATGGACAGTTGGTGGTGGTGTTCTGTCACCTCTGTAATGAGGATCTGGTTTTCCTGCGTACTGAAACGCGTGTTCCTCTTATTCTTCTCCTTGCCCTTCCCTGTCCCAGAGGTCCCAGGCTGGTCCTCCATGGGGCTTGTGGGGTTCTGCTTGTCCTCTGTACTTGCTCCGGCTCCCTCCATGGTGCTTCGCAGTTGTTTGTGTTTTGTAGGCAGGGCCGGACTGGCTACCGGGCGTTTTGGAATGCTGCCGAGCTGGGGGCTGATATCACTGCAGTGGGGACTAATTTCATTGATGGAGACCTGCGTGTGCTTCGAAATAAACAAAGCAAAACGAATTTCGTTCAGCACACGCAGGTCCCCATCAACGAAATCAGCCCCCAGCTCGGCAGCATGCCAAAACGCCCGGTAGCCAGTCCGGCCCTGTTTGTAGGTGTTTTTTTTTGCCGCTTTTATAGTGATTGTTCCGCCTTACTTGTGGGACTTGCGGGCCTGGCACTGCTTTTCGCTGGATTTTTATCGCAGTTGGGCCCATCGCAACTTTTTTCACGTTCGGATTTCCTTTTTTATCGCCGTCGCAGTAGTTGTATCGCGGACATTTGAGGCGTTCTCGTGAAACTATCGCATGTTACCGCCGTGTTGGGAATACGACGTTGACACAGAGTTATTTTCCCGCGATATGGTAAATTGCGTTAGCCTATTTTGGCGATGTTTATCGCACGTTCTTGTGAATATCCCCCATAATGTAGTTGAAGAATGTAATTAAGAAACTGTAGATAGGTAAACACATAGTTACACATGTTCTAAATAATGCTTAACGCAGATTTTTTTTTTTTTTTACAATCTCGTTGATTTTTTTTTCCCCGCTGTTGTATGATGATCTACATTGAAATCACTGTGTATGGTGAAATTCAGTAGAATCTGAGAACAGCAAAAAGGGAAACTTAAAATGTTATGTAATTCAAAAATTATGTTGTATTATTAAAACTATAATATTATATTCGATAACAGTTTTTCTTCTTCTTTTTTACAGAAGGTAATGGTGAAGTTTGAAAAGATTTTAAATACAGTTTACAACAAAACTATTGTAAAATAGTTCCAATGAGTTTGGTATCTACATTAGTAAAAATGGTAAGAAGAAATAATGTAATATGTGTGATAATGTAAAATAATGTTTAGAGCCACTTTTACTGCACTCATCCATTCCTTCAAACACTATCCATGCACTCATCTATCCATACAGGCACTATTCCCACACTCATTCAATTTACCAAGGCACTACCCATATAGTGGTACAATCACCCAGGCACTACCCATGCACTCATGCAAGCACCCAGGCACTACCCATGGACTCATCGTGCACTCAGGCACTACCCTTGCACTCTTGCAGTCACTCAGGCAGTATATATGCACTCCTCCTAATACCCAGACAGTAGCCATGCACTAATGCAATCACCCAGTCATTACCAATGCACTCCTTAAATCACTCAGGCACTATCCATGCACTGATGCAATCACTCAAGCAGTACCCATGCCCTCTTCCAATCACCTAGACATTACCCCTGCACTCATGCAATCACCCAGCCAGTACAGATGCACTTATAAAATCACCCAGGCGATACTTATGCACTCCTCAATCCCCTGACACTATCCCTGCACTCATGCAATCACCCAGGCTCTACCTATGCACTCATGCAATAACCCAGACACTACCCTTGCACTCTTTGAACCATCCATGCACTATCCATGCACGCCTCCAATCACCCAGGCAGTACCAATGCACTTAGAAAATCATCCAGGCATTACCAATGTACTCCTTCAATCACTTAGGCAGTACCCATGCACTCCTCCAATCAGCCAGACATTACCCCAGCACTCATGCAATCACCCAGGCATTACTCATGCACTCCTTCAGTCACTCAGGTAGTACGTATGCACTCCTCCAATCACCCAGACACTACTCATGCACTTATAAAATCACTCAGGCACTAGCTATGCAGTCCTCCAATCACCCAGGCACTACCCATGCACTCATGCAATTACTCAGGTACTACCCATGCACTCATACATGCACTGAGGCACTTCTGCTGCACTCATGCAATCATGGAAGCACTACCCATGCAGTCTTCCTATCATCCACACACTACCAGTGTACTCATGCAACCACCCAGGTACTACTCATGCACTCCTCCAATCACCCAGGCACTACCTATGCACTCATGCAATAACCCAGGCACTGCCCTTGCAGTCCTCCAATCATCTAGGCACTATCCATGCACTCCTCCAATCAACCAGGCACAACCCATGCACTTACAAAATCATCCAGGCATTACCCATGCACTCCTTCAATCACTCAGGCAGTACCCATGCACTCCTCCAATCAGCCAGACATTACCCCAGCACTCATGCAATCACCCAGGCATTACCCATGCACTCCTTCAATCACTCAGGTAGTACGTATGCACTCCTCCAATCACCCAGACATTATCCGTGCACTCATACAATCACCCAGGCATTACCCATGCACTCCTTCAATCATGAAGCCACTACCCATGCACTTATAAAATCACCCAGGCACTAGCTATGCACTCCTCCAATCACCCAGGCACTACCTATGCACTCATGCAATAACCCAGGCACTACCCTTGCAGTCCTCCAATCATCCAGGCACTATCCATGGACTCCTCCATACATGTACTAAGGCACTTCTGCTGCACTCATGCAATCATAGAAGCACTAGCCATGTAGTCTTCCTATCATCCAGACACTACCTGTGCACTCATACAATCACCCAGGTACTACTCATGTACTCCTCCAATCAACCAGGCACTACCTATGCACTCTTGCAATAACTCAGGCACTACCCTTGAAGTCCTCCAGGCACTATCCATGGACTCCTCCAATCACCCAGGCACTACCCATGCACTCATGCAATCACCCAGACATTACTCATGCACTCCTTCAATCACTCAGGCAGTACCCATGCACTCCCCCAATCATCCAGACATTACTGCTCCACTCATGCAATCACCCAGCCAGTACCGATGCACTTAAAAATCACCCAGGCACTACCTATGCACTCCTCAATCACCCTGACACTATCCCTGCACTCATGCAATCACCCAGGCACTACCTATGTACTCTTGCAATAACCCAGGCACTACCCTTGCACTCTTTGAATCATCCAGGCATTATCCATGCACTTTTCCAATCACCCAGGCACTACTCATGCACTAATACAATCACCCAGGCATTACCCATGCATCCCTTCAATAACTCAGGCAATACCCATGCACTCCTCCAATCACCCGGACATTACCCCTGCACTCATGCAATCATCCAGGCATTACCTATGCACTCCTTCAATCAGTCAGGCAGTACCCATGCACTCCTTCAATGACCCAGACATTATCCCTGCACTCGTGCAATCACTTAGGCACTTCTGCTGCACTCATACAATCATGGACGTACTACCCATGCAGTCTTTTTATCATCCAGGCACTCATGCAATCATCCAGGCACTATCCATACACTCCTCCAATCAGGCACTACTTATGCACTTACGAAATCATCCAGGCATTACCAATGCACTCCTTCAATCACTCAGGCAGTACCCATGCACTCCTCCAATCACACAGACATTACCCCAGCACTCATGCAATCACCCAGGTACTACTCATGCACTCCTCCAATCACCCAGGCACTACCTATGCGCTCATGCAATAACCCCGGCACTACCCTTGCAGTCCTCCAATCACCCAGGCACTACTCATACACTCATGCAATGACCCAGGCGTTACCTGTGCACTCCTGCAATAACCCAGGCACTACCCTTGCACTCTTCGATTTATCCAGGCACTATCCATGCACTCCTGAAATCACCCAAGCATTACCCATGCACTCATGCAATCATTCAGGCACTATACAAGTAGTCCCGCAATCACTCAGGCAGTATCCTTGCACTCATGCAATCACTCAGGTAATTTTTCTGTTTTTAACCAGTATATGTGGTTCCGTAAGAACCGTTTTTTTGTTTTTTTAAGAATAAAAAAAAAAATTGTATTTTTTAACAATTTTTTCTTTTTTTGGTGTTTTTGACTTTTTTTTTTTAAACAAAACAAAATTGAAGAGTCCAATAGAACTGTTTGGGGAAAAAAAGGAAAAGAAAATTTGGGAGCAGATTAAAAAAAAAATTAACACTTATGTGTTTTAATTGCATTGGTTATGACATCAATGCATTGCTCCCCAATGCAGAGTTTTGCATCGCATTTTTTGTGGCATCCAGAAGTTCAGGAACGATGTGTGGCCTCGGTGTAGGTGGAACTCCTGCTGAGGAAGTTGATGGAGCATTTGGATCAAGTTGTGCCACTTCATTTCTCTCCCTCTGAGATATTTCTTTGGCTAAATGCAAGGGGTGAATTGTCTCCAAGTGCTTTTTCATGGACAACGTTCCGCATGAGTACTTTTTTCACAGAACCTCTGGAAAGTACTCATTTGCAGATCTTGCATGTCACCTTTCTCACATTCACCTTCTTCTCACCCTCCGGCACAGGTTAGCAGGCCCAAACCACACTTTCTTTTCTCTTCTTGACTGTGGTGGACCACATCATCTTCCTCTTCCAATAGGTCTTGATCTGGATGACTGGATACCATTGTTTGAAAAAAAAAAGTCAAGAAACACATTAAAATAGAAAATTGTAGGAAGATACAACAAACAGGTCTTGCCAGGAAGACTGACAAATAATAAGAGGAATAAAACAGTTGTTGGATCCTCCCTCTAACAGAATGAAATTATTTTAAACCAATCAGAAGCTTTCTTTTCACGTCACATGGAGTCGCGTAGGGTGCGCGCACCCGTAGCGCACAAGTCGTGCACCCGTAAAATTTCGTATACATATTTATAAAGTATAAATAGGTTTTTATAAAATATTTTAAAAAGTATATTAATGAAAGTGTTTATACAAATCTGATATTTTTACTTTGTATAGTGATATTTCACACTTTGAAAATTACGCCCGAGTCGTGATCCCTGTGCGACCCTGGAAATACTTGCCGGGAAGGGTCGCGCACCCTCCACGCATACGTCACACACTCGTGCAATTTCATACAGTTAATAGTAAAGTAAAAAATACTATTTATAAATAGTTTTCTAAATTATATTAGTAAAAGTCTTTAACCAAAACTGATATTTATAATTTCTACAATGATATTTCATACTTTTGAAATTAAGCCGGAGTCGCGCCTGCAGGGTTCGTGCACCCTGAATCCGTGCACACATCATGTAGGGTCGCGTAGGGTGCGCGACTCCTTTGTAAAAATAAAAAAATAAAAACAAAGCATAAAAATACAATAAAACAACTTTAACAGTATTAAAAGCATTATTTCAAGTAAATATAAATGTAAGTTGTACATATAAATAACAGAGTAAACTTTTAGTAGTGTATGATATCTATATTTTAAAAGAGTGATTTTAATTGTTGAAGAAGATTTTAGAAAAACTAGGTATATTTAAAAAATAAAAATTCAAAAATATACTTCCAATCATTTTTAAATAAAAGGAATTCTATAAAACACTTACAACTATTGTCAAAAAGGTAAGGTTAAAATAATTTTATACATAAGATTTACAATTTAAAACAACTTAGAAATTCTCTGAAAAACCATAGGTTTCAGGAACATTATAGTTAGGGATTAGCATTTAAAAAACCTTTGTAATTCACTGAAAAATCCATAGGTTTCAGGGACGTTATAGTTAGAAATTAGCATTTAGAAAACCTTTGAAATTCACTAAAAAAAACATAGGTTTCAAGGATGTTATAGTTAGGAATTAACATTTGAAAAACCTTAGAAATTCTCTGAAAAACCATAGGTTTCAGGAACGTTATAGTTAGGGGTTAGCATTTAAAAAACCTTTGTAATGCACTTAAAAAACCATAGGTTTCAGGCACGTTATAGTTAGAAATTAGCATTTAAAAAACCTTTGAAATTCACTGAAAAACTCATAGGTTTCAGGCACGTTATAGTTAGAAATTAGCATTTGAAAAACCGTTGAAATTCACTGAAAAAACCATAGGTTTCAGGGACAGTTATAGTTAGTTGGACATTTCACTCGTACAAAACCACAGAAATTCCGCCATTATAGCTAGTTGAGCTAACTATAACTCGTGCCCCTGCAATGCACTTCTGATGACATCACATATTACATCACTCATGACATGGTCAGTGACATCGCTGATGACATCACTGATGACATCTCAAATGACATCACTGATGACATCATCCATGTGATAATTTCATGCATCTTCTCACACCCTAATATAACCTTTGATACACCCACTCTAAGATTACAGACTGCCATTCTCGAAACCATAGACACATCCAACACCAGTAACTACATACCCACTCACTGATTCCTAGGTCTACAGACACATCCACTCATTCACCCGTACAGTCACTCATACATGCAGTCACTCATCTATACAGCACTATCATATGCACTCAGACAGCTGTATAGACACTCACACACTGTCACTCATCCATAGAGGTACTCACACACCTACTCAGTCACGCAAAGAACTTAATCACACTGCCATTTACTCACCTATACAGTTATACACACACCAGCATCACTTATTCATACAAATACTAACACATACTTACGCTCTTATACAATCACTGATACAAGTACACACTCATCCATACAGCCACTCTCACAATCACTCACTCTCACATATAGCCATTTATATACTCCAAACACTCACATATACTGCCTTTCAGATATGTAGTTACTCACACATGTACCACTGAGACATACTATTCAACTCACCAACATGCCCATTCACACACTCACCCACCCATACAGTGCCCTTCAGAGATGCACTCTTGAACCCATGCACTCAGTGAATCAGCCACTCACACATCTATGCACAGAGTCACACACCACACCCACCCACACAAACACTCAGCCACCCATACAGATACTCAGACAATCAAATCAATAATCCATGTAGACGCTCATGTAGCTACTCACTAAAGCCATGGAGCTGCTTACACACAAACAGACAGACGGATACAGACATTCACACAGTTTAGTCACTAACCCATGCATTCAGTAAGAATACATTTAATCACTCACTTATACAGTCAGTCACGCAACGCACTAAATCATCCATTCAGACACTCATACACCCACTTATTCTTCAATACACCTTGTCCATATATATATATAAAACATATTTAAACTTTACAGAAACACACAGTCACTGGATGATGTCATCAGTGATGTCATCAGTGATGTCATTTGAGATGTCATCAGTGATGTCATCAGTGATGTCACTGACCATGTCATGAGTGATATAATATGTGACGTCATCAGCAGTGCATTGCGGGGGCACGAGTTATAGTTAGCTGAACTAACTATAACGGGTGAATTTCTATGGTTTTGTACGAGTGAAATGTCCAACTAACTATAATGTCCCTGAAACCTGTGTTTTTTTCAGTGAATTTCTAAGGTTTCTCAAATGCTAATTCCTAACTATAACGTCCTTGAAACCTATGGTTTTTTCAGTGAATATATATATATATATACATACATACATACATACATACATACATACATAAATGCATATATACATACATACATGGATATATATGTATATATATGTGTGTATATATATATATAATATATATATATATATATATATATATATATATATATATATATATATATATATATATATATATATATATATATCTACTGGCGGTCGCCAGTAGATAGTTATAGTTAGGACCTATCATCCATAGGAAATTTGTAACATTCTTTTCCCAATAACTTTGGCATCGGTTGACGAATCTTAACGAAATTTTCAAAACGTATGGCCCGCTCCAGTCCGCTCCTATCTTGAAAGGTTCGGAGTGATTCAGCAAGCGGGGGCCGAGAAAAAAGGGGGGTCCCAAAACGTGTTTTCTCCATGTTAATTCCCATAGGAAACTTTAGCCACGGCTACAGCCCGAACTGCTGAACAGAATTACACCAAATGTGGCAAAAAGGTAGTGCTTGGTTCAGAAAGCGCCCTTTTTTTTTAAATGGTGTAAATCCGTTCAGTAGTTGCGGAGAAAATTAAAAAATAGAGGTCAAAAAATCAATTTCCCATAGGAAACTTTAGACACGGTTACAGCCAAAACTGCTGAACGGAATTACACCAAATTCGGCAAAAAGGTAGTGCTTGGTTCAGAAAGCGCCCTTTTTTTTTAAATGGTGTAAATCCGTTCAGTAGTTGCTGAGAAATTCAAAAAAATAAAAGTTTCGATATCTATGGCCCCGGTGGATCCGCGCACCCTCCCGACCACGAGCTGCATGCTAATTGGCTGTCAACACTCCAAACCAGGAAGTGTTGGCAGCCATCTTGTGCCTCGGTAGAACCGAGGCATAAGTAAACAGAAACACAAACACGGAAAAAAAGGAAAGGGGGGAGGGTAGAAACACCCTGACCCCTTAGGCCTGCTTAGGGGGTCCCACAAGGACCCCCAGGGCCCAAAAAAGCATTTTTCTTTAAAAACAATCGGCAAAATGCGCGCCGGATCCGCGGATCTGGCCGCAAAAAAAAAAAGCGCGGCCTCCCGCGCTTCGTTAATAATTAGCCCCCGGGTGGGCCAGGTCCTGGGGGCAGTGAAAAAAAAAGTGTGGGGGGGCCCCAATTCCGTCCACACTACCCCGGGGACCGCCACCTCCCCGGGGCTTGATTAATTAGTTGCGGGGGCACGCAGCCCCCCAGCAGCCCCGGGGACCACCACCCCCCGGGGCTTGTTTTTTTAAAGTTTGGGGGGCCTCTAAGGACCCCCAAGCCCTGGGGACTGCCACCCCGCGGGCTTAGATTAGTTATAATAACGGGGGCACACTGCCCCCCGCAGCCCTGGGGACCGCCACCCCCCCGGGGCTTCATTTTTTTTGTAAAAAAAATACCTGTGTGGGGGGCTCGAGCCCCCCCACATGCCCCGGGGACCGCCACCTCCCCGGGGCACTTAAAATGTAAATTTGGGGGTCCGTTACGGACCCCCGAGCCCCAGGGACTACCACCTCCCCGGGGCTGTGCAACAGGTGGGAGGGGGGACGCGCGGCCACCCTCCCGGAGCCCGTGATGGCCCTGGGGACTGCCACCCCCCAGGCCCAGCTCCTGAAGTGTCCCGGGGTGCCCACCCCCGGGACACTGCTGTTTGCAATGACAGGGCGGGAGCCTCGCGGCTCCTGCCCTGTCATTGCAAACTTGCTTTGCTTCATTGAAGCGAGAGCAGGGAAACCTGCTCTCGCTTCAATGAAGCAAAGCAGATTGCTTTTCCACATGGGGAGCTGCATGTCAGCAGCTCCCCATGTGGAAGAGCAATGCCGGCTCCCGCAGGACGCGGGGAGCTTGCAGGACCGTGGGGGATTGGGGACCCCCTCGGTCTCCAACGAGAGGCCAGGCCCCGGGGATGGGGTCCCAGGGCCATTAGTGGCCCGGGAGGGGCCACGCGGCCCCCACCATAATTTTTTTTTTTAAAGATGAAAAGGCCGGCCCCGGGGGTTGTGGCCATTAGTGGCCTGAGGGGGCTGCGCAGCCCCCTCCAATAATTTAAATTACAAAACAAAACCTGGCCATGCCCCGGGGGATGGGGTCCCTGGGGCCGAATATGCCCTCGGGAAAGGGGCCACGCAGTCCCCTTCCAATTTTTAAAAAAAAAATAGGGTTGAGGCCCTGGGGGATGGGGTCCCCAGGGCCAATAAAATAGGAAAGGAAGGGGGGCCACACACCCCCCCTTCTTAAAAAATAAAATAAAATAAGACCGGCATCGCGCCGGAGGCCCCGCCCCCTCCCTGCAGCACTCTGCAAACGCGCCCGCTGGCGCGTTGTAAGATGGGGAACTAATTCCCATTGAATACTGGGGGTCCCTGGGGGCCAACTAGCCCACCAGGAACCTCCAGTATGCGCCAGGGAGCTGCGTTGCAGAGAGGTGTTCAGAGGCCACGCCCCTTTTTACACCTCTCTGCAACGCAGCTCTGTGGCGCTTACTGGAGGTACCTGGTGGGCTAGTTGGACCCCAGGGACCCTCAGGATTCAAGGGGACTTAGTCCCCCAACATAAATTGCTCCACGGGGCGCGTTTGCACAGGTGGTGAAGGGAGGCGGCGGGGCCTGAGGTGACATATGTGCAAACACGCCCTGTGGAGCGTTTTAAGTTTGGGAATTAATTCCTCTTTCTAAGTGTCCCTGGGGCCAACTAGCCCACCAGGTACCTCCAGTAAGCACCACAGAGCTGCGTTGCAGAGTGGTGTAAAAAGGGGCGTGGTCTCTGAACACCTCTCTGCAACGCAGCTCGCTGGCGCATACTGGAGGTACCTGGTGGGCTAGTTGGCCCCAGGGACCCTCAGTATTCAAGGGGAATTAATTCCCCAACTTAGAACTCGCCAGGGGCGCGTTTGCACAGTGGTGAAGGGAGGGGGCGGGGCCTGAGGTGACATGTGTGCAAACACGCCTTGTGGCGCGTTTTAAGTTGGGGAATTAATTCCTCTTCAATCCTGAGGGTCCCTGGGGTCCAACTAGCCCACCACGTACCTCCAGTAAGTGCCACAGAGCTGCGTTACAGAGTGGTGTAAAAAGGGACGTGGCCTAGGCCACCTCCCTGCAACGCAGCCCCGTGGCGCTTACTGGAGGTACGTGTTGGGCTAGTTGGACCCCAGGGACCCTCAGGATTGAAGAGGAATTAATTCCCCAACTTAAAGCGCGCCACACGGCGTGTTTGCACACATGTCACATCAGGCCCCCTCCCTTCACCACTGTGCAAACGCGCCCGTGGCGCGTTTTAAGAGGTAGTTTTAATCCCCTGCCCTATTATGTACTAGGGCCTTACAGAGGAGGTCATGCTAATCACAGGGGTACCCCAACGCATAGTGTTCCCTAGTGTATGTAGGTGTTTTCACTGTATTCTAAGTGTCTTTTAGCATAGCACTGGCTCTAGGCCTGGTTAGTCAGAGTCAGTTACCACCAGTACCCGTCTGAAAAAGTTGTGGGCACAGGATGATTTTGGAACAAAGCCTCTTTCTGCTCCTCTGTTGGTTCTTTCTGCACATGTCTTGCTTCTTCCTGCACTTTTCTTCGTCTATGTGGACTTCTGTTGGTTCTTTCTGCATTTCTTTTGCTTCTTTCTCTGCGTTTTTTCTTCTTTCTTCACATGTCCTACCTCTGTAGGCATAGTTAGAGACTAGCATTTAAAAAACCTTTGAACTTCACTGAAAAAACCATAGCTTTCAGGCATGTTATAGTTAGAAATTAGCATTTAAAAAACCTTAGAAATTCACTGAAAAAACCATAGGTTTGAGGCACGTTATATTAGAAATTAGCATTTAAAAAACCTTACAAATTCACTGAAAAAACCATAGGTTTCAGGGACGTTATAGTTAGAAATTAGCATTTAAAAAACCTTACAAATTCACTGAAAAAACCATAGGTATCAGGGCGTTATAGTTGGTTGGACATTTCACTCGTACAAAACCCGTGAAATTCCCCCGTTATAGTTAGTTCAGCTAACTATAACTCGCGCCCGCAATGCACTGCTGATGACGTCACATATTACATCACTCATGACATGGTCAGTGACATCACTGATGACATCACTGATGACATCTGAAATGACATCACTGATGACATCATCCATGTGAAAATTTCATGCATCTTCTCACACCCTAATATAACTTTTGATACACCCACTCTAAATTACAGAATACCATTCTCAAAACCATAGACACTCCAACACCAATAACTACATACCCACTCACTGATTCTTAGGTCTACACACACATCCACTCACTCGTCCGTACAGTCACTCATACTTACGGTCACTCAGTATAGGACTATCATATGCACTCATACACCTATATAGACACTCACACACCGCCGCTCATCCATAGAGGTACTCACACCTAGTCAGTCATGGAAATAATTAATCACACTGCCATTTACTCAGATATACAGTTATACACACACCAGCTCTATTACTCATACAAATACTAGCACATTCTTACGCTCTTATACAATCAATGATACAAGCACACACTCATCCATACAGCCACTCTCACAATAACACACTCATTTGTAGCCGATTATGTATTCCAACACACATATATACTACTTTTCACATATGTAGTTACTCACACATGTACCACTGAGATATACATTCACTCAATAACACACCCATACACACACTCACCCACCCATGCAGTCCATCACAGATGCACTCTTGAAACCATGCACCCAGTGAATTACCCACTCACACATCTATGCTCAGAGTCACACACACCCCACCCACACAAACACTCAGGCACCCATACAGATACTCAGACAACAAGTCAATAACCCATGTAGACACTCATGTAGCTATTTGCAAACCCATGCAGTCGCTTACACACCAACAGACACATGGATACAGACATTCACACAGTTTACTCACTAACCCATGCATTCAGAAAGATATGTTTAATCACTCACTTATAGAGTCAGTCACGCACCTACTAAATCAACCATTCAGACACTTATACACCCACTCATTCATCAATACGCCTTTCACTATATTTATTAAACATATTTAAACTTTACAGAAACACACAGTCACTGGATGATGTCATCAGTGATGTCATCAGTGATGTCACTGACCATGTCATGAGTGATGTAATATGTGACGTCATCAGCAGTGCATTGCGGGGGCGCGAGTTATAGTTAGCTGAACTAACTATAACGGGGGAATTTCACGGGTTTTGTATGAGTGAAATGTCCAACCAACTATAACGCCCCTGAAACCTATGGTTTTTTCAGTGAATATATATATATATATACATGCATTTATCAACTGAATGAAAACATGAGGAGGAGTTACCAATTTGAGACTGTGTCAATTGAATATATTTATGCACTATCCTTCCAATAAGAATATCATAATTGTCAATATATAGTTGTGAAAAAGAGTAATTGACATAAACCAAGAGAGGAGCTAGGCCACAGTATAGTCCAGGTAAAGAGTTAAGGAAGAGGGTCTTAATAGAGAAAATAATTGAATGAAATATAATTGCATTTAATGTTGTTATTGTATGATGTGATTTTCTCCAGGTGTCACCGCCCGTACTATATAACAGAAGAAGGACAGACATAGACGTGAGAGGTTAGGTGGCATTCCAGAATTGCTGTGGCAGTCTCTCTCTCTCTCTCTCTCTCTCTCTCTCATCCACTTCCCCTTTCCCCTTTCCAAAAGAGTTGCATCCTTGCTAACAACTCAGAACCAAACTACACAAGCTAAAGATGATAAAGCCCAGACCTATCTGATTTTTGCAACTTTTTGACCACATAAGGTATCCACGCCAAATTTGCGTCCTTTTCTTCCAACATCATGGGGATTTTAAAGGTACCCAAGGTTTGTTGATTCCCCTGGAGGGGACCCAGAAATTAGCCAAAATTTAGCTAAATTTGTTTTGTTTTTTTTTAAAAAAGGGCTACAGATGAAAGCGTCTGTTTTTTTTCCCTGCAAATGGTATCAACAAAGGGGTTGTAGTGCTGAAATAACCATCTTCCCAGCTTTCAGGGACAAGCAGATTTTTGTCAGAAAACCAACATTTTTTACACAGTTTTGGCATTTTTCTGGGACATAGCCTATTTTTGCTATTTTTTGTGCTTTCAACCTCCTTCCAGTTAATGGTAAAAACTGGTATGAAAGCAATGATGGTTCCTGCAAAGCTATACATTTATGAAAAATAGACAAAATTCTGAATTCAGCAAGGGGTCATTTGTGTAGATCCTTCAAGGTTTTCATATTGAAACTAACAGTTGAAAATAGAAAAAATTAAAAATGAGTTAAAAAAACAGTCATTTGTGCCAACGTTTTCTCTTGTAACTTCTACTAAGTATGACAGATGTTTGAAAGCAATATACCATTAAATCCGCTGCACTCTTCTGGTTGTGGGGATATATAGGACTTGTAGGTTCACCAAGAACCCGAAGAACTCAGAGCCAATAACTGAGCAGCGTCTTGCAATGGTTTTTTATTGTGTACAGGGTATATAGTAATTCATTTGGGAAAATATAAACAGGGAAAAATCGGTATGAAAGTCACCTATGTATTTCTGAAATGGGAACAAAATATAGAGTTTAGAAACAGTAGCTATTTGCACATTTCCAAAATTGTGGGTACCCATACCAGCATGTGAATTATAGGTCATTTTTCAAAGTGACTTCTTGTTTACAAATTGTCTTACATTTGGAAGGCAGAAATGCATTAAAAGTCAATAGGTAATAACAGTTGCTCTACAATTTTGGGTTCCCCTAAGTCTCCCGATAAAAATGGTACCTCACTTGTGTGGGTAGGTGTAGTGCCCGAGACAGGAAACGGCCCAAAACGCAACATGGACACACCACATTTTCACAGTGAAAACTGACCCTTTTTTTGCAAAGTGCCAAGCTGTAGATTTTAAACCCTAGCGCTGCCGGCACCAAGGGAACCCTAGCAAACCTATACTTTTTGAAAACTAGACACCCAGGGGAATCCAGGATGGGATGACTTGTCTGGCTCTCACCAGGTTCTGTTACACAGAATCCCTTGCAAATCTCAAAATTTGTTAAGAAACCCACATTTTCCTCACATTTCTGTGGTGGAACGTTCTGGAATCTGCTTGGATCCCCAAAATTCCACCCACCCGCATTCCCCAAAGTCTTCCGAGAAAAATGGTACCTCACTTGTGTGGGTAGGCCTAGTGCCCGCAACAGGAAACGGCCAAAAACCCAACGTGGACACACCACATTTTCACAGTGAAAAAGGACCCTTTTTTAGCAAAGTGCCTAGCTGTAGATTTTGAACCCTAGCTCTGCCGGCACCAAGGGAACCCTAGAAAACCTATGCATTTTTGAAAACTAGACCCCAGGGGAATCCAGGATGGGGTGACTTGTCTCACTTTCACCAGGTTCTATTACCCAGAATCAATTGCGAACCTCAAAATTTGTCAAAAAAAACAAATTGTCCTCACATTTCTGTGGTGGAAAGTTCTGGAATCTGCGTGGATCCACAAAATTCTACCCACCCCGCATTTCCCAAAGTCTTCCGAGAAAAATGGTACCTCATTTGTGCAGGCAGGCCTAGTGATTGCAACAGGAAACGGGCCAAAACGCAACGTGGACACCCCACATTTTCACAGTGAAAACTGACCCTTTTTTTGCAAAGTGCCTAGCTGTAGATTTTGAACCCTAGCTCTGCCGGCACATAGGGAAACCTAGCAAACCTATACATTTTTTAAAACTAGAAACCCAGGGGAATCCATGATGGGGTGATTTGTCTGGCTCCCACCAGGTTCTGTTACCCAGAATCCCTTGCAAACCTCAAAATGTGTTAAAAAAAACACATTTTCCTCACATTTCTGTGGTGGAAAGTTCTGGAATCTGCATGGATGCACAAAATTCCACCCACCCCGCATTTCCCAAAGTCTTCTGAGAAAAATGGTACCTCACTTGTATGGGTAGGCCTAGTGCCCGTGACAGGGAATGGCCCAAAACGCAACGTGGACACACCACATTTTCACATTGAAAACTGACCCTTTTTTGCAAAGTGCCTAGCTGTAGATTTTGAACTCTAGCTCTGCCGGCACCTAGGGAAACCTAGCAAACCTATACATTTTTGAAAACTAGATACCCAGGATGGGGTGACTTGTCTGGCTCTCACCAGGTTCTGTTACCCAGAATCCCTTGCAAACCTCAACATCTGTAAAAAAAAAAACACATTTTCCTCACATTTCTGTGGTGGAAAGTTCTGGAATCTGCGTGAATCCACAAAATTATAACCACCCCGCATTTCCCAAAGTCTTTCGAGAAAAATGGTACCTCACTTGTGTGGGTAGGCCTATGCCCGCGACAGAAAACGGCCCAAAACGCAATGGGCCTGATTCACAGAACTAACTTACGTCAAAAACGTAAAGTTAGTACTTTTTGGTATTCACAGAATACACTTACTCATTTTGGTATTCACAAAATGAACTTACTCATTTCGGTATTCACAGAAGTTAGTAGTCCTAACTTTAGGACTCCTAAATGCCTTCTGTGAATACCGAAAGTCTTTTGAAAGGATTTTTCTCAGTTTAGGAGTAGTAAAGTTATAACTTTACTACTCCTAAACTGAGAAAAATCTAACTTTAAGACTTTCGGTATTCACAGAAGGCATTTAGGAGTCTAAAGTTAGGACTCCTAACTTTACTACTCCTAAACTGAGAAAAATCCTAACTTTAAGACTTTCGGTATTCACAGAAGGCATTTAGGAGTCCAAAAGTTAGGAGTCCTAACTTTACTACTCCTAAACTGAGAAAAATCCTAACTTTAAGACTTTCGGTATTCACAGAAGGCATTTAGGAGTCCTAAAGTTAGGACTACTAACTTCTGTGAATACCGAAATGAGTAAGTTCATTCTGTGAATACCAAAATGAGTAAGTGTATTCTGTGAATACCAAAAAGTACTAACTTTACGTTTTTGACGTAAGTTAGTTCTGTGAATCAGGCCCAATGTGGACACACCACATTTTCACAGTGAAAACGGACCCTGTAGATTTTGAACCCTAGCTCTGCCGGCACCTAGGGAAACCTAGCAAACTTATACATTTTTGAAAACTAGACACCCAGGGGAATCCAGTATGGGGTGACTTGTCTGGCTCTCACCAGGTTCTGTTACCCAGAATCCCTTGCAAACCTCAAAATTTGTCAAAAAACCCACATTTTCCTCACATTTCTGTGGTGGAAAGTTCTCGAATCTGTATGGATCCACAAAATTTCAACCACCCTGCATTCCCCAAAGTCTTCTGAGAAAAATGGCACCTCACTTGTGTAGGTAGGCCTAGTGCCCGCGACAGGGAACGGCCCAAAATGCAACGTGGACACACCACATTTTCACAGTGAAAACTGACCCTTTTTTTACAAGTGCCTAGCTGTGGATTTTGAACCCTAGCTCTGCCGGAACCTAGGGAAACCTAGCAAACCTATACATTTTTTAAAACTAGACACCCAGTGGAACCCAGGATGGTGTGACTCGTCTGGCTCTCATCAGGTTCTGTTACCCAGAATCCCTTGCAAACCTCAACATTTGTAAAAAAAAAACACATTTTCCTCACATTTCTGTGGTGGAAAGTTCTGGAATCGGTGTGGATCCACACAATTCTACTCACCCCGCATTCCCGAAAGTCTTCTGAGAAAAATGGTACCTCACTTGTGTGGTTAGGCCTAGTGCCCGCAACAGGAAACGGCCAAAAACGCAACGAGGACACACCAAATTTTCACAGTGAAAACTGACCCTTTTTTTGCAAAGTGCCTAGCTGTAAATTTTGAACCCTAGCTCTGCAGGCACCTAGGGAAACCTAGCAAACCTATACATTTTGAAACCTAGACAAGCAGGGGAATCCAGGATGGGGTGACTTGTCTGGCTCTCACCAGGTTCTGTCACCCAGAACACCTTACAAACCTCACAATTTATCAAAAAACCCACATTTTCTTCAAATTTCTGTGACGGAAAGTTCTGGAATCAGCGTGGATCCACAAAATTCCACCCACCCCGCATTTCCCAATGTCTTCCAAGAAAAATTGTACCTCACTTGTGTGGGTAGGCCTATTGCCCACGACAGGAAACGCCCCAAAAAGCAACCTGGACACACCACATTTTCACAGTGAAAACTGACCCTTTTTTGCAAAGTGTCTAGCTGTAGATTTTGAACCCTAGCTCTGCCGGCACCTAGGGAAATCTAGCAAACCTATACATTTTTGAAAACTAGACACCCAGGGGAATCCAGGATGGGGTGATTTGTCTGGCTCCCACCAGGTTCTGTTACCCACAATCCCTTGCAAACCTCAAACTTTGTAAAAAAAAACACATTTTCCTCACATTTCTGTGGTGGAAAGTTCTGGAATCTGCATGGATCCACAAAATTCCACCCACCCCGCATTCCCCAACGTCTTTTGAGAAAAATGGTACCTCACTTGTGTGGGTAGGCCTAGTGCCCGCGACAGGGAACGGCCCAAAACGCAACGTGGACACACCACATTTTCACAGTGAAAACGGACCCTTTTTTTGCAAAGTGCCTAGCTGTAGGTTTTGAACCCTGGCTCTGCCGGCACCTAAGGAAACCTAAAAAAGCTATACATTTTTGAAAACTAGACACCCAGGGGCATCCAGGATGGGGTCACTTGTCTGGCTCTCACCAGGTTCTGTTACCCAGAATCCCTTGCAAACCTCGAAATTTATCAAAAAACCCACATTGTTTTTACATTTCTGTGACAGAAAGTTCTGGAATCAGCGTGGATCCACAAAATTCCACCCACCCTGCATTCCCCAAAGTCTTCCAAGAGAAATGGTACCTCACTTTTGTGGGTAGGCCTAGTGCCCGCGACAGGAAATGGCCCAAAACGCAGCATGGACACAGCACATTTTCACAGTGAAACCGGACCCTTTTTTTACAAGTGCCTAGGTGTGGATTTTGAACCCTAGCTCTGCCGGCACCTTGGGAAACCTAGCAAACCTATTCATATTTGAAAACTAGACACCCAGGGGAATCCAGGATGGGGTGACTTGTCTGGCTCTCACCAGGTTCTGTTACCCAGAATCCCTTGCAAACCTCAAAATTTGTCAAAAAAACACATTTTCCTCACATTTTTGTGGTGGAAAGTTCAGGAATCTGCATGGATCCACAAAATTCCACCTATCCCAAATTCCCCAACGTCTTCCGAGAAAAATGGTACCTCACTTGTGTGGGTAGGCCTAGTGCCCGCGACAGGAAACGGCCCAAAACGCAACGTGGACACACCACATTTTCACAGTTAAATCGGACCCTTATTTTCCAAAAGTGCCTAGCTGTAGATTTTGAACCCTAGCTCTGCCGGCACCTAGGGAAACCTAGCAAACCTATACATTTTTGAAAACTAGACACCCAGGGGAATCCAGGTTGAGGTGACTTGTCTGGCTCTCACCAGGTTCTGTTACCCACAATCCCTTGCAAACCTCAAAATGTGTTAAAAAAAACAAATTTTCCTCACATTTCTGTGGTGGAGAGTTCTGGAATCTTCATGGTTCCACAAAATTCCACACACCCCACATTCCCCAAAGTCTTCCGAGAAAAATGGTACCTCACTTGTGCGGGTAGGCCTAGTTCCCGCGACAGGAAACGGCCCAAAACACAACGTGGACACACCACATTTTCACAGTGAAAACGGACCCTTTTTTCCAAAGTGCCTAGCTGTAGATTTTGAACCCTAGCTCTGCCGGCACCTAGGGAAACCTAGCAAACCTATACATTTTTGAAAACTAGACACCCAGCGGAATCCAGGATGGGGTGACTTGTCTGGCTCTCGCCAGGTTCTGTTACCCAGAATCCCTTGCAAACCTCATAATTTGTCCCAAAAAACCACATTTTCCTCACATTTCTGTTGTGGAAAGTTCTGGAATCTGCGTGGATCCACAAATATCCACCCACCCCGCATTCCCCAAAGTCTTCCAAGAAAAATGGTACCTCACTTGTGTGGGTGGGTCAAGTGCTCGCAACAGGCAAGGGCCCAAAACGTATTGAGGAGACATCAAAATTACCTATCACAAAAACAGCCTGGTTTTGCAAGGGGGGTCCCTTGAGTTTTTGGCCCCGGGCTCGGTGGCCATCTAGGGAAACCTACCAAACCCACACATTTCTGAAAACGAGATTCCCTGGGGAGTCCAATGAGGTATGGCTTGCATGGATCCCCCAACAACCTCAAATTTTGCTAAAAAAATCATATGTTTCTCAAATTTCTGTGTGGGAAAGTTGTAGGATCTCCGGGCTGACACAAATTTCCTACCACCCAGCGTTCCCCCAGGTCTCCCGATAAAAATGGTACCTTGCTTGTGTGGGTAGGCATAGTGGCTGCAACTGGAATTGGCCCAAATCTTACTGTGGAGACTTCAAAATGACCTATCACAAAACTATCTGCTTTTGCAAGGGGTCCCATGAGTTTTTGGTCCCGCGCTCGGCGGCCATCAAGGGAAACCTACCAAACCCACACATTTCTGAAAACTAGACACCCTGGGGAGTCCAATGAGGTATGGCTTGCGTGGATCCCCCAAATGTTCCCTACCCAGAATACCCTGCAAACCTCAAATTTAGCTGAACACATCACTTTTTTCATGCATTTTTGCGTGGGATCACCCTGCCGGCACAAATGGTCTACCACCCAGTGCTCCCCTTGTTCTCCCGAGTAAAATGATACCTCACTTGGGTGTGACTGGGAAGAGCCCAAACCATAGGGATTAAGGGTATATCACCGAGAATTCTAAGCGCTATATTTTTTGAAAAATACGTTTTTAGCCAATCCAATTCTGCATTGGACAGCCACACAAGTGAGGTATCATTGTACTCAGGAGACCAAGGGGAAGGCTAGGTGGTAGGACATTTATGCCGGCACGGCGATACCACGCAAAAATGTATGGAAAAAAGTGATTTTTTAGCCAGATTTGAGGTTTGCAGGGGATTCTGGTAGGGAAACGTTGTGGGATCCATGCAAGCCATACCTCATCGGACTCCCCAGGGTGTCCAGTTTTCAGAATTGTGTGGGTTTGGTAGGTTTCCCTAGATGGCTACCGAGCCCGGGACCAAAAACTCATGGGACCCCCCTTGCAAAAGCAGATAGTTTTGTGATAGGTAATTTTGGGCCATTTCCAGTTGCAGCCACTATGCCTACCCACACAAGTGAGGTACCATTTTTATCAGAAGACCTGGGGAAACGCTGGATGGGAGGAAATCTGTGTCAGCCCGGTGATCCTACAACTTTCCCACACAGAAATTTGGAAAGAAATTGATTTTTTCAGCAAAATTTGAGGTTTGCAGGGGATTATGGGTAGGGAAATGTAGGGGTATCCATGCAATCCATACCTCATTGGACTCCCCAGGGTGTCTAGTTTTCAGAAATGTGTGGGTTTGGTAGGTTTCCCTAGATGGCCGCCGAGCGCGGGACAAAAAACTCATGGGACCCCATAGCAAAAGCAGAAATGTTGGGGGATCCACGCAAGTGATCCAGCGCTACACTTTATCAGGTATCAATACTCATCAATATTTCATACAAATGGCCCATATACATTCACCCAACTCATAAATCCCTGTTGCGCTGGTGGTCAAGCTTCAATGTCGTGAAAATTATTTCCTTCACAGATTCACGTTTAACATTTCTAAATACATAACTAGACCTATATATCAGCTCTCTTTCCTCTCGGTCGACGGACCAATTAGTTGAGTAGTTGATGGTAATAATAGAACTTAACTAACTATCTAACCAGCGAAATAATCACAGACTCTCGGTAAGATTAATAATGTTTATCGCAGATAAATGTAATTGATAAATACTCATCGCATACAGGTTGCAATGCAAACAATGAATCCCACAAAAGGAGTGAAAATCAATTAACAAATTGCAAACAGTGTCATACTCATCATCCATGTACGATATGCATATGAAGGAGTGGCTAGATGAAGAGACATAAGTTTCAGCAAAATAATGCGAAACAATATAATACTTATGACGGAGTGGATAGATGAAGAGACATAACTTTCAGCACAATAATGCGAAACAATATAATACTTATGACGGAGTGGATAGATGAAGAGACATAAGTTTCAGAGACAAAATTACATTTGCAAATAATTATGCAAATTACGAGTCAGAAGATAATACACACCCAAAGATCAATGAAATACCACCCCCCTGGCCAAGGGAGTAGTGGGGGTCTCCTGAAATAGAGTCAGGAAACAAAGATTTCAGGAACGGGACAGGACAAGGACAGGAACAGCTAGGCCTCTCTGCGACACATCTCCCCTCTCAATCTCTCGAACCTTCTCCTCAATCTCCTACTGCTAACCACACCCCCAAAAGCACCCCAGTTATACCCTAAAACTTACATGTCCAACCCACATTAATTGAAACATTACACAGAATTCGACTGCTCATTGGATGCTTGGGGAGGTGGTGTATCACACCACTGTGATTTCATTCAAAATTCTTCATGCTCATTGTTCTACATCCTTTTTCATTACATAATTGTTGACCAGTCCATTCAATTTAGTTCTTGCTACATTTCATTATTTTCACACAAATTTCTCAGCCACGTCCGCGGAAGAAGTCTTGAGTCCCACGGTCAGTCTCATCTTTTGGCAGGCAAACAATGTTCTCTGAGCTGATCAACCTTGAACTTTTGTTCATCATTCCGCAGCGCTCATTGCTTCTGTCTGTTTTGTCAGCTCATTTTTCCAGCCCTTCATCTATCCGGAAAATTTAAGAAAATACAGGCCCATTCGGCTCACTATGACGAAATAAACACATAGATTCATTAATTACATGGAAATGCACCTTTCACTGTTTACCACCCACCTTTACACTATTCCCTGTTAATATTGTCTTAGCATAAGCTTCATGTAAAGCGGCATTATTTATTATCGTTTTTAAAGCAAGATGCAAGATGCGAATTGCGGCCTAAACGTGCATTCATTTTGTTTCTTTTGAAACGCAATGTTAAATGCGACCTAGTTCTTTCATGCATTAGTTCACATTAGTGCACGCATGCGCAAAGCGGTCTCTCATGTGGTTCATGTGATTTGCATGTTAGTTTTTACTGCACACTGTTAGTAAGTATTATGGGGGAGTTAATCCGAGCAGGTCTCTTTTTGCGAAACCCTGCTCCATCAATCCCCCCTCTGATGGCTTCCTGGAGCCATCATAAAATACCCACCATACCAAGTGCCATCTTTATTTATCTAAAGATCAGTATTCTTTTCTCTTTTCATCAACTTTTCATCTAACTCCTTCATTTTGTCATAGTAGTCTCCTTTCATATCTTCTAGTTCTATCTCATCTCTTTTTCTCTTCCTTGCTTTTCGTTTATTTGTTTCTGTCATCTCTTTTCTTCCACACTTACACTTGTAACATTTATATATTGTTATCAGTACTAATGCTACTCCAGCTACTGAAATGGTTGGCATTATTATTTTCCCTAATAAGCTACTTCCAAAGGTAGAAAACCATTTACTTATAGAAGAGAATCTCTTACCAAGTTTCTCCCAGGCACCGTCAACCTCCAGTTGGGTCAAGTCTTCATGTAATTTTGTAATATTTTTAATATATCCCTCAATACCTTTACTTTTATCAGGGATATAAGTACAGCAGTGCTGAATTTTCAACATGCCACAGACTCCACCCTCTTTTGCCAATAAGATATCAAGGCCAAGTCGATTTTGAAGAACCATTTATCTGATTGCAACCATTTCGGTACCAATCATCAAGAACCCACCAGCAGTATCTGTTGATAAACGATCAACCACTGTGGACAATTTTCAAATTTTATGCAAATTCAGAACGACTCCAACTGATGGTATCAGTTCACCACAAATATCACCTAATATTTCTGAGAAACTAGCTCTCTTCTTACATGTTAGTCCTTGTTTTATTTCATTGATTCTGTTATTACTTTTGTGTACATGTTAGACCTGTGAGAAAACAATTGCAAAATAACAACTACCATACCAATGTGCAGGTAACCTGTAATAGGCTTTTTTACCACACACATAATAGACTCCTGGGAAAACAGGATCAGTTCCACCCTTCAATCCCCAACCTCCAGTAATTTGGTAAGTATGCTCACATTCGCTAGAACCAATGGAATAATTATTATAGTTAGTTTTCAGTCTAAGCAAACAGATTTTCCCCTTTTGATACCAGTCCAGGGACATTGCAGCATATGTCTCGCCTTTCTCATAATTTCCTTCTCTAAACGCCCATGGTGGTACCTGTGACTTCTGTTCAGCAGTTTTTCTTTGGAAACTTTCTCTTCTATATTCTACCATATCTATGAACACTTTTTCTTCAGCCCGCAAACTACATGTTAGATTGTTTTTGTAAGCATATCCTATATCTAGTGTCTTAGTAATATGGAAGAATTCTCCCATATAACGTGCATTTTTACTACTTAAAACTTTGTTTAGTTCCTTTATATTAGGTATCTCTGAAAATACTAAATCTATATTGGAATAATGATACTCCAGCTTTCCCGTCACATAAAATAGGCTGGTTAAAACACTACAAGACACACCACATGTTAAAGGTAGGTGATGATAGGTCACCCCCTCTGAGACAGATGAAGGTAATTGCATGCACATATAACAATCCCTCACATTCATTGTATTAACATACTCGTACAACAATTTTGTAAAAACATTAAACGAGAAATCACTAATTGATTTATCATGATGGAAAATACTTCCATCTATCTGTTCTATGTTAGTATTAGGGGTTTCTTTAGTAACATCACTCACTTTCACTTATTACATCATTAGTATTGTTTCCATTATTAGTTACCATTAGAATAGGTACAACGACTGTTAATAATATCCACATATATGTCAGTAAAAAGACACTACATAAGCAAGCTTTAATACATCTACGTTTTAGGCTAGATTTTGGATGTTCAGTCACTTTTGCTTTGGCCATTTTGTATTCTACTAAAAGTAAAAAAATCTAATTCTTTAAAAACTCTAAACTTTACTCAAACATTTCTGAAAAATAGTGTAATCCTACACTTCAAGGCTTTCTTCTTTTTCCCCCTTCTTTTGTTTCTCTTCTCTAAGTCTTCTGTGTCTTTCCATTCATTTCATCTGGCAAGGTTTCACCTTAATTTTTCATAGTTCTTTTAAGGTGGTTTTAATTTGCTTTCATCCACTTGTTCAGTGCCAGTACCGTCTTTTTCTTCACTTGGATCTGAGCTTTCAATTTCTTCCAAGATCACGTACGTCCATTCCGCTGCTGTGTATTTCTTGCTTGGAATTCTTACTCTCCTTGTTTTTCGTACTGAATCTTCTCCTGACTCTTCTTGTTCGGTTTGACTTGAGACCTCATTAAGTTGCTCTGGTCTTTTTTTTTACTTTCTCCTTGCAAGAGTGTATTTCAGTCTTTTCACTCCACTTGGCCCATTGTCACCTTTTCTCGGTCTTTTAGTTTGAACTATTTTTTCACCTTCTTCATCTGGTTCACAGGTTCTTTTATTTGGCCTTTCTTCTATTTGTTTTCCTTTTTGACTTTCAGTAACTTTCCTTTCTTCTGGTTCTACAGCAGTCTCATGAGACCCAGTAACTGGTGCCCACTCTACTTGACTTGTGCTTGGCTGTTTGTCATCTGTTTGTTCTTCAGAATCTGTTACTCTAGATTCTTCAGCTTCACACACTTCAGCCTTTGGTCTTGGGCTTTGGTTTACCAGTTGCTGCTCTTCTTCTCTTTCAAGTGGACTTGGGACTCGTCTGGTATGGCTCGCATTGATCCAATTTGGCAAACCACCACACTTCACTGCTGTCGTCATCACCTGAATCACCTGATAAGGTCCAGTCTACCTGGGTTCTAAACACGATTTCCTCACGTGTTTCTTCACGAGAACCCACTCTCCAGGACTCAGATCATGAGTTGATTCGGGTTTGTCGTAGTAGCATTTTCTCCAACCTGGTGAGACAAAGAACGCACCAGATCAGCCAATCCTTTGCAATAGTCAAGCACTAGATTATCAGATATATTCATCAGTTTGTTCGCTGGTATAAATGCTTATCTCATTGCTCTTCCCATTAGGATCTTATGTGGACTCAATCCTGTCTTTTTGTCAGGAATGCTTCTAAGACTCATCAATACAAGGGGTAAAGCATCAGGCCATCTCAGTGTTGTGGATGCACACACCTTTCCTAACCTAGATTTTATTGTGCCATTTATCTGTTCAACCACTCCAGATGCTTCGGGTCGATAAGCACAATGCAGCTTTTGCTCAATCTGTAATGATGCAAATCATCCGAATTATCTCTTTGTTAAAATGGGTTCCTCTATCTGTTTCTAAAGTGACTGGAAATCCAAACCTAGGTATCAGTTCTCTTAGAAGTAGCTTTGCGACTGTTAGACTGTCATTCCTTCTCATTGGATAGGCTTCCACCCAACGAGAGAACAAGCAGACAACAACCAACACATATTTCAGCCCATTGCACGGGGGGAGCTCAATAAAATCCAACTGGAGTCGGGTGAATGGTCTTGCTGCCTTTCCAATTCATCCCCAACTAACAACTGTCTTTCTGCCTGGATTTTGTTGCTGACAGGTGACGCACCTCTGGCAGAGACTCTCTGCAATGGCCCTGAACGTTGGGTTATACCATGATTGCTTGAAGAGCCTGATCATAGCATCTCTTCCAACATGTGCAATTCCATGGTATACCCTTGCCATTTGGGATAGTAAACTGTCTGGCATGACTGGTCTTTCGTCTATATAGACCCACACTTCGTCCTCTGCTCACTTTCTGCAGCCTGAATTTATCCAAATTCCCTTTTCCTCATCACTTGCTTCTTCCTGTAGCTGTCTAATTTCGTCCCAAGTTTCAAATGAACAAGAAAACATAAGATGGCAATTGGTATTTTCTTTTTCCATCCCTCTGTTTAGAGCAATTAAATTTCGTGCACAGAAACGCGCTACTTGATCCGCATATCTGTTGCCCTTCGTCAGATAATCATCTCGTGATTTATGTGCGGAACATTTGACCACTGCAATCCTTTAGGGCAATTGTAAAGCATCCAATAAATCTTTTACAATTTTGCTGTTTCTTATAGGAGAACCTGAAGAAGTCAGAAATCCCCTTTTCCATCCATAGCTGTCCGAAATCGTGGACAACCCCGAAACCATATTGACTATCAGTAAATATGGTTACCCTAAGGCTTTTGGAAATTTTGCACGCTCTAATCAGAGCTATCAATTCAGCAATTTGGGCAGAATTTACTCCTTTTAGACAGGATGCTTCTAAAATTCCTGCAATGGTGCAAACAGCATAGGCAGAGCATAGTTCACCTTTCTCATTTCTCAAACATGACCCATCAACAAACATCACACAGTCTGGTTCTTCTAAAGGAACGTCCTCAATATCGGGCCTGGGTTTTGTGCACAACTCTGTCACATCCAAACACTCATGATCCTCCTCCTCTCTTACTTCCTCACAATATGAATTCGGTAGTAGGGTTGCCGGATTTACTGTTGTGCATCTTAACACAGTCACATTTTCAGCACCCAAGATCACTCTTTCGTACTTAGTCAGCCGACTAGAAGTCATATACTGTGTCCTTGTGCGAGTCAAAATGATCTCAACTGAATGTGGCACATTCACCTTTCCAATTCGTCCCCAACTAACAACTGCTTCACTCTGTTCCAGACTCACACAAGTGGCAGCTACTGCTTTCAAACAGCCTGGTAACGCTGTGGCCACTGAATCCAAAGTAGCAGAAAAATATGCTACTGGACGTCGTGCCATTCCATGTTTTTGAGTTAAAACTGATAGTGCACACCCATCTCTTTCACAACAGTACAATGCAAAATCCTTTGCATAATCTGGCATTCCCAATGCAGGTGCTCGACAAAGACTGTTTCGCAATTTAGTAAAAGCTTCCATACTTTCATCATCCAACACAATCAGATCTTTCACATCTTTTCGTGTCAACCTCTGTAGAGGTTTTGCAATTAGTGAGAAACCACCGATCCACTGCCTGCAGTATCCAACTGTTCCCAAAAACATTCGAACTTCTCTCTGAGTTTTTGGTGGACTCATTTGTTTAATTACACTAATTCTTTCTGGTGTCACCTTTCTGACTCCTTTTTCTATTTTGTGTCCTAGGTACTGGACCTCCTGTTTACAAAATTGCAATTTTGCTGGTGACTCTTTGGGTCCTCCTTCTGCCAAATGATTCAATAAGGCAATGGTATCTGTCACACATGCCTCTCATGTCTTTGATGCCACTAGTAGGTCATCAATATACTGAACCAAAACTGAATTTCCTAGCATGACTAAGGTCTCCAAACATCTTTTCAGAATCTGATTAAAAATTGAAGGACTCTCTGTGTACCCTTGAGGAACTCGGCACCATGCCAAAACACGGTCTCCGAACCGAAATGCAAACAAATACTGGCTTTCTGGATGTAAAGGAATCAAGAAAAATGCTTGGCACCGATCAATCACTGTGTACCATTCAGTATCGCAGGGAATTTGGTAAAGGATCACTACTGGATTTGGTACTACTGGACAACAGGGTACTACAATTTTATTGATTTTTCTGAAATCCTGCACTATCCTATATTTTCCACTGGGCTTTTTAATTCCTATAATAGGCGAATTACAAGGACTACTCATTATTTCTTGCAAAATTCCCTGTCCAATCATTTGGTCAATCACAGGAGTGACTCCTACAATTACTTCCGGACTCATTTTGTACTGAGGAGTGTTTGGATATATGGCACCCTCTTTCACCGTAATCTGAATCGGATCTACATTTGTCATTAGGCCAATCTCCTTTCCTGTAAAATCCCATAGATCCAATCTCACTGTACTTTTTAATTCTTCGGGCAAATTCTCTTCTGGGAGAAGTGAAAACAACTCATCCACTTCTGTCCCTTGCTTCGCTAACATCATTTTGAATTCGACATCCTCATCAGGTGTCTGAAATGCAATACCATCTGGCGTACAATAGATGGTACAATTCATTTTATACAATAAATCCCTTCCCAAGAGATTTACTGGACTCGAGTCACCTACCACGAAACGATGCATGTCTCTGAAACTCCCAATATGAACTTCTATTGGATTTGTGACTGGTGTTCTAATATGCTTGTTTGAGACTCCTACAACTTGGATAGTTTCTCCCGAGAGGGGTAGGTTCGGAATTTATGCTGCTCTCACAGTAGAACGGGTAGCACCAGTGTCCACCAGAATGTTATATAATTACCTTCCACCTTTCCATCAACAAATGGACCCAACTGATCTACCACCAAGGATGCGCCAAGTACGCACTCTTCCTCCCCCCTCAGGCACCGTCATTGAGATGAGTCTGAATCACTCTCATTGCACTGCAACCAGTATTGCGGAACCATTTGCACACTTTGATTCTTACCAACTTGATCACCTCCGTGAAATCCAGTGTTCGCACTGCACCTCTGCACTTGAGCATTTACATTATTGGGCATAGGAGCTTGTGGCACCTGTAACTGTGGAGCAACTACCTGCTGCTGCTGTTGATTCACACCCACCTCATTTTGCATCTGTGGATTTAAATTTTGATTTGCCCCATTATTCTTTTGAATAGATCTACACTTGTTCTTCCAATGTTACTTTCCGCACGCATGGCAAGGAAATTTCTTCTTAGCCTCTTCTTTGCTCAATTTACCTCTACCTCTACCTCTACTGGATACCTGACCAATTTGATTCTGACCATTCATTTGATTACCTGTTTGAGAACCATTGTTTACTTCTTGCTGCTCTGCTACCTTCACTTGTGCCCACATCATTTTCTCCTTTAATTTTCTTATGTCTTGATTCAATGACATCACTACAATACTTCGCATACCTCAACATTTCGTCAATTGTTTTGCTCTGCCAACAAATCAAGTGCTGCTGAATCATATTACTAATCTCCGGTTTCAAACCAAACACAAAACGATACACAAAAGGTCCCATATATTTGTCTCCAATATTCTCAAATCTGCTTTACTGTTTAAATACCTGCAACAACCTTTCATAATAGGCATGTACTGACTCTTTTGGTTCTTGGGTCGTCCTGTCTATCTTAACCCAATCTGTTTCCTTTGGAGACATTTTTCCTTTGAAAAAGGTGATTACCTGATTATACTTCCTCATTACCTCATCAGATGGTGCACCTGTTTTAGGATCTCTAGGATATTCTTATTTCGGCCAATCGACAGTAATTTTATATTCTGTCCACAAATCAGCTGGTACGACAATCTCAAACAAACCATCTAAATCTTTTAACAAAACCTTTGAAACTTTCACAAACCTCTCTACCTGTTTATACCACTCGACAGGTTTTTCCCTTAACCTGGGAAAGTCATTTGTAAAAGATAATATATCCTGTCTCGTCCAAGGAACGTGAACATATCCACCACCTGGAACTTCTCTCATTGGACACGCCCTTTCAACTTGTTCCGTGTCTCTTTACGGAAACATCGATGTTCCTTTGCCAGCTGCCTCTTCTTTCTTTTCGTCCATCTACCTTTCCACCGTTCTACATCTCCCCATTTTTTCAGAACATTCATCAACTCTTTTATCTGTAATCTTTTTCCAGACGCATTCAAACTCTCCAAATCCTTTTCGGTAAAGGCCAATCCATACGATTTCTGCAGCACCTTTGACTTCTCTATATCTATTCCATATTCACTAGCAGCCTTTGTTATTTTCTCATGAAGATTCCTCACTCTCCAAGTGATACTTTTACACAAAAACAACAGCTCTTCATCTTGGTAAGTCCCTAGTCTATCTGGACTTATTGTACCAATAATCATCTCTTCCAAATCTACTTTCAATTGGCTCACATTTATACTCTGTGGTTGAGGTTTTTGCTTTTCCATCCCCTTTATCCAATCATTCAATTCCTCTGGTGAAGGACCTGCTGAACTCCCTGTTGTTGGAATGACGCTTGTCCCTATTCTCCTTGGATCTATTTGTATACCTCTTCTAGGGGTTTCTGTTATCATCTCACAAACCGGAAGATCTAACAATGTAGTATTCGTGTCAGCCTGTCCATCCTCATCTACTACCGTCACCATTCCACTCCTGACGCTACTCCTTGGAACTGCCAATGTATGTACTTTTGATATATTCTGTTTTTCTCCATACAATTGAACTACGGGACCAATTGTTACCGGTACCGTCAATGCTTCTGCATTTAGACTTAACTGATTTATTTTCTGGATCTGCTCTACTCTTGCCTTATTTATTACGTCCATTTCTTTTTCTCGTACTACTCTAGCTATTTCCGTAATCTGTGGAGCTAATGGAGTTCCCATTAGTGGTGCACTCGGTGTCACCTCACCTGAATTTTCTTGATATGGTGGAGGTCTTCTGGTCATAATGTCCTCTAACAACTCATCATCAGATTCGTTCAGGTCATGTCTTAAACTTGAAGTTTCTATATTTTTCTTTTTCTCTTTACACTTGCCTCCTGTTTTATCTTCAGCGACTAAAACTGGGTACAAACCCTCAGTTACCACAGCTGTCCTCCATCTTTTCATTGTATCTTCTCTTCTCTCAAAAGGATATCTAGTCATTAAATTTCTATATCTCCTACCACCTCGATATTTCTCCCTTTCAAATGCTTCTACTTCCCATTCCTCTAGCGCTTCATACTGGGTAGGTCTGGGATTTGGCTCTAACGAATTCATTCGATTTCTCAAATTCTGCAAAATCCTTACATTAAACGAACCATGCTGTGGGAAAGCTATAACACCATCATCCTTTGTGTGTTCCACCCAATTCTCTAACCAAGTACACGTATGGTATCCTCGCTCTAACATCATATAGGAAGCAGGCGTTCTCGGTGGTGGAATAAAAATTCCCTCTCTTGTCACTATTAATTTGTCCTTTTTAAAGAAATTCTTTATTTTCTTAAGCAACTTCATTTTCCAACTTTTTACGCTAATGTATCTCAGCAAAACAAACAAGGAAACCTTTCCCTAATTCTACTTATTTTATTTGTCAGTTCTCGTCCAATCCCAGCGTGACTCACTCCAACTGTCCAATCACGGCTCTCTAAGTATGTGCTATCTCAGCCAATACTAGCGCAGCTCACACCAACCGGCCAATCAGAGCTTACTTCACGTTCGCTGCCTGACCAATGCGGCCTTTTTGTGACGTCAGTATTACTCCTTCTACTGACCCTCCCTTTACAAAATAATGCGGCGATGTATTTCTAAGTTTTCTTAATCAAAATTCTTGTTAGTAACAACACAAAACAATGCTATCTTGTCTGTTCCTCTAAATAAAGAGATAGTTCTTCGCTTCAAAACGAAAAATTCTTTCACTTCCAGTAAAACAACGACCAGCGTTATTTTACACCCAAACAAACTACAGGTGGACTTGGTACTCCTCTAGGGATAAGGCCAAAGTTTTGCAAGAGGACTTTTTGGTGTACAAGAGGTCTTGGTACTCCTCTGGGGATAAGGCCAGAGTTTCGGAAGTGGACCATTCGCTATTTTCAGACACTCTACTCGTATACGAAATTATCCCTAATATAACACCTACAGCCTTCCGCCGTACAGTATTATAACAACAGACAAAGTACTTCTGCAGTGTGAAAACTTATCCACACTCTTCTTCTGCCTACTTCAGGCTAAATTTCCATCCCCGGATCTCTCAGGTACCTCAGTACCTATACTTCTAGACAACATAGAGCAGGACACTAACTTTTTCTTGTTAAAAACATATAATCAATAATTATTACCAAACTAATCAATAATTAAACCGTTCTGCTACCAGAAAACCTGATCCAGTGCTACACTTTATCAGGGATCGATACTCATCAATATTTCATACAAATGGCACATACACATTCACCCAACTCATAAATCCCCGTTGCGCTGGAGGTCAAGCTTCAATGTCGTGAAAATGATTTCCTTCACAGATTCACGTTTAACATTTCTAAATACATAATTAGACCTATATATCAACTCCCTTTCCTCTCGGTCGACGGACCAATTAGTTGAGTAGTTGATGGTAATAATAGAACTTAACTAACTATCTAACCAGTTTAATAATCACAGACTCTCGGTAAGATTAGTAAAGTTTATCTCAGATAAATGTAATTGATAAATGCTCATCGCATACAGGTTGCAATGCAAACAATGAATAACACAAAAGGAGAGAATATCAATTAACAAATTGCAAACAGTGTCATACTCATCATCCATGTACGATATGCATATGAAGGAGTGGATAGATGAAGAGACATACGTTTCAGCAAAATAATGCAAAACAATATAATACTTATGACGGAGTGGATAGATGAAGAGACATAAGTTTCAGAGACAAAATTACATTTGCAAATAATTATGCAAATTACGAGTCAGAAGATAACACAAACCCAAAGATCAATGAAATACCACCCCCCTGGCCAAGGGAGTAGTGGGGGTCTCCTGAAATAGAGTCAGGAAACAAAGATTTCAGGAACGGGACAGGACAAGGACAGGAACAGCTAGGCCTCTCTGCAAACCGACGGACTGCGACGCATCTCCCCTCTCAATCTCTCGAACCTTCTCCTCAATCCCCTACTGCTAACCACACCCCCAAATGCACCCCAGCTATACCCTAAAACCTACATGTCCAACCCACATTAATTGAAACATTACACAGAATTCGACTGCTCATTGGATGCTTGGGGAAGTGGTGTATCACACCACCGTGATTTCATTCAAAATTCTTCATGCTCATTGTTCTACATCCTTTTACATTACATAATTGTTGACCAGTCCATTCAATTTAGTTCTTGCTACATTTCATTATTTTCACACAAATTTCTCAGCCACGTCCGCGGAAGAAGTCTTGAGTCCCACGGTCAGTCTCATCTTTGGGCAGGCAAACAATGTTCTCTGAGCTGATCAACCTTGAACTTTTGTTCATCATTCCGCAGCGCTCATCGCTTCTGTCTGTTTTGTCAGCTCATTCTTGCTCATTTTTCCAGCCCTTCATCTATCCGGTCAATTTAAGAAAATACAGGCCCATTCGGCTCACTATGACGAAATAAACACATACATTCATTAATTACATGGAAATGCACCTTTCACTGTTTACCACCCACCTTTACACTATTCCCTGTTAATATTTTCTTAGCATAAGCTTCATGTAAAGCGGCATTATTTATTATCGTTTTTAAAGCAAGATGCAAGATGCGAATTGCGGCCTAAACGTGCATTCATTTTGTTTCTTTTGAAACGCAATGTAAAATGCGGCCTAGTTCTTTCATGCATTAGTTCACATTAGTGCACGCATGCGCAAAGCGGTCTCTCATGTGGTTCATGTGATTTGCATGTTAGTTTTTACTGCACACTGTTAGTAAGTATTATGGGGGAGTTAATCCGAGCAGGTCTCTTTTTGCGAAACCCTGCTCCATCACAAGCCATACCTCATTGGACTCCCCAGGGTGTCTAGTTTTCAGAAACGTGTGGGTTTGGTAGGTTTACCAAGATGACCGCCGAGCCCGGGGTCAAAAACTCAGGTGACCCCCCTTGCAAAACCAGGTCCTTTCAAAATAGGTAATTTTGATGTCTCCACAATACGTTTTGGGCCCTGCCCTGCCACGGGTACTTGGCCCACCCACACAAGTGAGGTACCATTTCTATCGGGATACTTAGGGAAATGCTGGGTGGTAGGAAATTTGTTGTTTCTTTCTGATGCGTGTAAATTTTGGCACAGTAATGCAGGGAAAATGTGACAGTCACATTTTGAGGTTTGCAGGACATTGTGGGTAAGATAACTTGTTGGGATTCACAAGAGAGACATCACCATGTACTCCCATGGGTGTTTAGTGTACGACAATATCTACAGTTGGTAGGTTTTTCTTAGATGGTATGTACACCTTGGCAGAGAGACAAAAAAGACAAATATTACTGCACAACCATCTATTCCTCAAGCACACACACATACTGGTTGGATTTGGCACGAGGGAGAGTGATGGTTCAGTATATAAAATTTTAATAACAAGAGATTTCACAAAAATGAAATACACTGTCAATAATTGAAAGGACAAAAAACTGAACCAGTGACTCACAGCTCGTGAGCTGTAAAGCCGCGTCAAGGCCCCAACCTCTTTACAGGCCATTCACACACCTTTCGTACGTGATACACACAAGACCATTCACACCACCAGGCAGGGAACCAACACATTACAACATTCACAAAAAGGGACAAGGTACACCCTGCTTGAAAAAGACAGAAAAGAGAAATATTACTGCACAACCATCTATTCCTCAAGCACACATACATACCGGTTGGATTTGGCATGAGGGTGAGTGATGGTTCAGTATATACAATTGTATTAACAAGAGATTTCACAGAAATTAAATGCACTGTTAATAATTGAAAGGACGAGAAACTAAACCATTGACTCACAGCTCGTGAGCTGTAAAGCCACGACAAGGCACCAACCTCTTTACAGGCCATTCATACACCTTTCATACGTGTGACACATACAAAACCATTCACACCGCCAGCCGCGGACCCATCACATTACAACACTCACACCAGCAGACAGCGCCATTCAAGGGCCCATCACTTTCACACGCCCACATGCCTGACACAGCAACCACACCAGCTGACGGATTATGTGGACTGGTGTTTGGCTAGCAGTGTGTGTAATGACCAGCAGCAAGTCACTACTCACACCGCCAGCCAAGCGCCAGTCCACGCACACCACCAGCCAAGCGCCAGTCCATGCACACCGCCAGCCGAGCGCCAGTCCATGCACACTGCCAGCCAAGCACCAGTCCACGCACACCTCCTGCCAAGGGCCAGCCTACACACACTGGCAGCCAAGCGCCAGTCCATTCACACCACCAGCCAAGCACCAGTCCACACACACTGCCAGCCAAGCGCCAGTCCACGCACACCGCCAGCCAAGCGCCAGCCTACACACACCGCCATCTCATTTAGGTTTTTTTATACAAAAAAGAAAACACAAACAAATTGTAACTAGATACAAATCTACTAACACAAAATCTGAAACTAAGTACATTGCACAAATGCCAACCTTGAAACTGAACAAAAAATATAAAACAATACAGACCAGGCAGTTCACTTTACCACTCATGGATGCTCCCAAAAATTCTTATGCGTGTGGTACTTTCTAAAACAAGCAGGCACACACAGCGCAGGTTAGAAGGACACTCGGGGCAGTACATACGAGTCTCCTTCCGCGTACCTCTTCGCCAACAGACTCTACATCTCCTACTTGGAAAGTCTTTTGAGGGCGTGGGAGGAATGTGATCAGGAAAGTGGCGATCTTTCAATCTAGCCACATCCTCCACCACTCCAACTCTAGGAACACTTGCCTGTTCCACTACAACAAGGCTGCCTATTACAGACTCCTGAAACTTAGCAAAAGTCAACTTTGACTCAGTACAACAATCCTTAAATACAACAAAAGCATTAAAGGTTGCCAAGTGGAAAAGATGGATAGCCAACTTCTTATACCAAATGTAAGCCTTCCGAAGAGCAGTGTAAGGTTCCAACAGCTGATCTACTCTATCAACACCACCCATGTGCCTATTATAGTCTAAAATGTACACAGGTTTGCGTGCTTCAGCAACCTGACCCCAAACAGTCACAGGTGAAGTGCTTTCATCATGGATGGTAGTCAGCATGTAGACATCTCTCCTGTCTGAAAACTTCACAGCTAGAAGTTCCTCGCTACGCAACGCACTGCACTGTCTCCGCACAAGCTTTTGACAAACAAGTTCTTTTGGGAAACCTTTACGGTTAGAGTGGATTGTGCCACAAGCAACAGTGTCCACTTTGGCCAATTCCCTGAACAACTGCACACCAGTCTAGAAGTTATCTACATATAAATGGTGACCTTTGTTAAAAAGTCCTCTACCAAGTTCCCACACAATTTTCTCAGTCACTCCAAAAGTGAACGGATAACCAGGCGGGTCAATCCTGGAATCCCTACCGGTGTACACCCTGAAATTAGAGACATATCCAGTCCTACTGTCACACAGCATATACATCTTAATTCCATAGCGTGCCCTCTTACTAGGAATGTATTACCTAAAAACCAAGCGGCGCTTGAACAAGACCAAAGACTCATCCACTGCTATTTCTTTCCCTGGAGCATAGATCTACAAAGTAATCAATGACAGGCCGAATCTTAAAAAGACGGTCACAATCAGGGTGATCTCGTGGCAATGCTAAGCCATTATTGACAAAATGCAGCATCTGAAGCAGAAGCAAATACTTATCACGACTCATGACTGCCGGAAATATAGCCGTTGCCATCAAGGGACTAGTAGACCAATATGAAGACATTGATGGCTTCCTTAGCAAGCCCATCAAAAAGGTTAAACCCAAGAACTTCTTCAACTCATCCAGATTTGTGGGAGTCCACCGGGTAGCTCTGGAGTGGGGCCTAAGGCTGGCACTGTTGTCTCTCAAAAACTGTTCGCATAAAAATTAGTCTGCTCAACAATCTCTGCCAAAAATACATCGTCCATAAACAACTGAAAAAAATGTATCTGCAAAAGGTTTTCAGTATCCACTCTACACCCTGGAACACCAGTAAAGTCTGGCAATGCCGGCTGCACCATGCCTGGGGCCACCCAGAGGTCAGCACTTCCAACGGGAAGCCTTGCAGCCCCAGGCTGCAGCCCAGAGCCTCCTGCTGCACTATTGGCACATCAATGTCCTCCTCTAAAACAGGCACTTCATCCGCCCTAAGAGTAGCTTTATCTGCACTTAGAGTAGCTTCATCATCCGATGATTCCTCGTGGACAGAAAACTCACTGCCTGAATCTTCCACTCCCTTCTCTGACTCAGATGCAGAGTCAGTCTTTGAACCATGGTCAGACGAAGACTCAAAAAGCATACCAACAACCTGCTGAGCAGTAATCCTGCGATTAGCCATAATCCTCACTAAGAAAGGAGACTTCACAAACAAGTCAACAACAACCAACACTGTGCAAAATAAGTAATACACAAAGTGTGGCTTTAGCACAAAGATCTATATACTCAAAAACAATATGACTCTCTTGCCAAAGATAGCTACACTCACCAGCACCTACTCTACAGAGACACAGCAAAAAGCAACGATATCCCACTAGAAAGAAAAAACAAAACCAATTACTCATAAGACAACAAAGTACACATCAAGCACTAATGCAAAAAGATTTTGATACTCAAAAAACAGAAGCCAAACATACTGCTATTATTACACCATTTGCAAAAAACACATTCATGGAGGGAAATTAAACTCATTTAGAGTAAATAGTACAAAAAAAATTCTCTTACCAAACACATGCAACTACACAAACTGCAGAACCACCAGTAACGAAACCGCAACCTGGAACAGTCTAAAGAGCAAAAGCCTTGAACTAGAATAAAACGGAGAAATAAAAAATTACAATTACAATTCACAAGAAATAAAACAATTAAAATTATAACGCACTATGTCACTACCCAAATGGTCAATCTGCCAGATGGGCCTTCAAATAGGGCTGAAAAAAATGGGGATTAGGTGGGGTTTTCTGCCAGGCCAATCTGTCCCCCAGGTGGGGCAGAAAACAGCAGACAGAAATTTGCCCCCCTTGCAAAAAAAGTTGAACCCTGGTGCCTAGTAGGGTTTTCTGCCTCCCCCCTCCCGCCTAGGGCAGAAAGGCCAAAAAAAGGGGCAGATCTGTCCCCAGGGGGGCTGAAAATACATAAACATAATTTAACCCCCTTGGAAGCGACCCTTGGCCAAGGGGTCGCTTCCATTACATATAAAAGAAAATCCCTGGTGTCTAGTGGGGTTTTCTGCCCCCCCACCCCTGGGGGCAGAGAGGCCCAAAAAAGGGCCGATCTGCCCTCAGGGGTGCGGAGGAGGGCAGAAAAAACATCCACAAATTATGACCCCCTTTGGAAGCGAACCTTGCCCAAGTTGTCACTCCCACACACTAAAAAACACAATCCCTGGTGCCTAGTGGGTTGGGGGGGGGCAGAAAGACCAAAAAAAGGACCGATCTGCCCCCAGGGGGGGGCAGAAAAAACATGGCATAAATTTGAGCTCCTTTGGAAGCAACCCTTGCCCAAGGGGTCGCTTCCATTTAAAAATAAATACCATCCCTGGTGCCTAGTGGAGTTTTCTGCCCCCCCCCTGCATGAATCAAACCCCCCCAGGAACAAGGAAACCTACCTTGTTCGGTCAGACTCCTGGAAGCAAATGGCTTCCAGAGCGTCTGGGACTTTCTGATGACGTCAGCGTGCGCTGACATCATGGGATTTCCATGGGGGGGTCGGGGTGGCAGCTGCCATCCCTGTTTGTGGGGGCTAGATGGGCTGCCCATGGGGGGAGCGCCAGCACTTCCCCCATGGGTGGGTGCCATAACGGAGCAGTTCCGTCATGAGCACACGCCCACCGTGGCTCATGACGGAACCGCTCCGTCATGAGCATAGAAAGGGTTAAAAAAAATCAACCTTAATAGAAGCAAAGGAACAAGCAATTAAAATACTACTTCACCCAGTAATCACAACGGGGGAGCTGGACAAACAGAAAAGCCCGGCTCTTGAATTTCATCCAGCTCCTCCATCAATAACAGTGAAGACTGATCCAACTACTCAGCCTTGCTCAACTGGGGAAAACGGCCTAAACACTAAAGCGCATCCCATTTGGGGTCCCACACCCCCAGGTACCCTTACATCTTGCCAGTTAAATGCCGTGCCATCCTCAAGCCCCAGCCCAAAAGCCAGCTATCGAGAGGCAGGATTGGGCCCCAACTCAAGCTTTTCTCAGCCGGGACATAGAGCCCTACCCACGGAGAATCAAATCATAAAAACAACACACAAGGTAGTTCTAACCCCCAGATGCTGCATCAAGGGACACTGTGACATCTTAATCAGGGGTAACATACTTCATCTATTAAAGCACATCCCAACCTTTGGTCCATACACAATAGGAACAACCTAGTCTGGGTCAAGTTTCTAAGCCTATCAGGGGACACCCACGGCGATTCCACTTCGATAGGGCTGAGCAAGCGACAACGCCAAAGGAACAATCCCTCATATCGGAATGGGGGATAGATATCACAGTCCCCGCACCAGAGAAATACCCACAGGTGCTCAAAGCAACTCCGTTAAAGAACAAAGTCTACTCCGTCCTAAAGGGCGCGGATGGCAACCAACAGGGAAACAATTTAATAGTAACGCCCAAACCCTATAAAGTATGTTTCATACTTTCCAATAATCGCTGGGGACCTAAAAACCCAGACGCTGGGGAATCTGCAAAAACACCCCCGGCCCCCAACAGTGGCAGCCCTTCTGCAGCGCCTTCTTGATAGTCATAGCCTGGGCTCTGTGCATGCCATCAAAGAGGCCCAGGACCCACAATGGATCCCACTCCTCTATTTCAGGAATAAATCTACAATCGACTACATCTTCATCTCTGGTCAGCTGACCCTACATCTCAGTGACTTTGAAGTCTACAACAGGGAAGAGAGTGCCCAATGACCACTGAGGGTAATTCTTCACCTATATGGTAAAACTGCATCACTACTTCAAACACTAGGGGGCCAAACCGGGGAAGAGCGCCACAAGGTCCTCAGCAGAATAAAATGGTTTACAAAACTTGGTCCAAAACTTACAGAGTGGATAACATCCAAAGAGTCAATCCTCATAGCATCCTGGATAGTCACTCTTCTAGCAGATCTTCAACAGGCACTAGGGGGTGGACTCGGACCTCTCCTGACGCGGGCCACACACACCATCCATCCCACTTACACATCAAACCAAAGGAGTTATATACAACCAAATGGAGTCTTCCAAAGGCCCTGAAGACAAAAAGAAAAGGAAACAAATTCCCCCAAAGTCAAACAATCCCCGCTCTTCAAGTGGTCCACAGAAAGAAAGTTTGGCAGCTAAGAAAAAACATGATTGAAGCATGATGGCTGAAAATCTTCACCCTCCTCAAAGAAAGAGACATATTCAACTCTGGAAGCTCATCAACCAACTAAGCAAAACCGGCCAGACAAAGGAGAATGGAGTGGCAGACCGTGAGTATGTAAATTACGTTAAGCAGTTGTACTCTAACCACCAGAGCACATCATACACCCTCCCCCACCAATCACCCTCTGCACTCGGCGTGGTCCTCCAAACAACTAGTATCTCAGAGGCCACTGTAACAGACACAATCAAAAAAATGAGGACCAACGGAGCTCCAGGACCCTATGGGGTCCCAGCTGCGGTGTTCAAATCAGCACAAGCTTATTGGGCAGGACAGCTTACAATCACTTTCATGGAGTCATGGAGAGGATCAATACTCTTCCCTAATCATAAAAAAGGGGACCACAAGAAACCAGAAAATTACCGGCTCTTTGCTTTATTAGATCTTGAAGCAAAAGCATATGCCCGAATATTAATGGAAGCCTGGGCAACAGACAACAGCATTCTCCCCCTTTTCCAATCCGGTTTCAGGCCTGAAAGCTCCACTACAAATATCATTCTAGCACTGGGTCACCTGTCAAGCCGAGCCACACAGCCGAAGCATCCACCTTTATTTTGCTGTTTTGTAGACTACAGCGCAGTGATCAGGTGGACCGAGAGAAATTGTGGGAGAAACTAGTCAGCTGGGGAATCCCCCAACAGCTACTCAAGGCAATAACTGCACTATACCAGGGGACGTGGGTCAGAATAAATACCAGCCAAACAACAGCAACAGCAAAAATGCCAACTAACAATGGCCTCAAACAAGGCTGTGTGCTCACCCTTCTTCTTTTCAACCTCTACACGCAGATCTGGGGAAAAGCCTTGGAAGGTGCGAGCTTAATAAGACCGAGGTTGGGGAAGGTACGGCTCCAAATCCTCCAGTATGCAGATGACATTGTAATAATGGATCACTCGCGAATTGGTTTACAGAGAGCCCTCAACTTTTGGTGAACCAGGGGAAGACCAAAATAGTCATCTTTGGGAAATATCCACAAAAGAAAACAGCTCAAAGGCAACTTGATGACTTGCTAATAAAATCATGTACAAGTTATAATTATGTAGGCGCCTGGCTCTTAGATGGGCCAAACCAGGGGCCCATTTAAAACATCTCAGAAGCAAGGGAGCCAGGATCATCCACAGTTTGAAACAACTAAGTCAACAGCTACACAGTCCAACTGCAGAACCCATACTAAATGTCCTGAGAGCCAAACTAGTTCCCTCTCCCAACTACGGTCACCTAGTGTAGTGTAGTTCCTATTTCCCTAATAGGCTCTGCGCATTGGAATAATATAACCTATAGGTTTGACATAGGACTAAGGTCGGTATGTCCCTATCGATTATATTAAACTTAATTACCTGTGCCAGCTAGCTCAGAGGCCACTAGAAACTCCTTGAGAACAAGAAGGGAGTAGTTTCTGGCAACCGAAAAACATGACAACTTTGTTTCCCTTTAGAAGCGGAACATGTCTCAGAATCGTGGAAACAATAGATAACAGTTTCACTCATTCAATCGTGCATGCTTAGTTTCTGCAGAGTTACACAGAAAGGAAAGACGGGCGTTTCAATAAAAAGGGTTTTATTGAACAGTCTTGTTTCTCGTGTAAGAGATATGTGCTGTTATAATCACAAGACAGTATGCAAGATAAATAATGTACAGCGTAAGCAGTAGAAATAAATAATACTGCGCTAGCATTATCTTTTAGCATATATTCACGTACATAAATAACATGAGCTAAGAATGCGAGTACTGATACGATGCGTCTCTAAGCTAGTTCTACCCCAGTGTACCTAACCTAGTCTAGGTGTAGGGAAGAGTAGAAGTAGGTGGAGTATTCTCTAGTATGGTAGACTAAGAGTATGTTAAGTCTAGTATGCCAAGAGTCCCTCTAGGATCTAGTCAGCTCCATACCTTGAGAATGAGAGAGGTGGGAATCTCCTGCCGGATCTTGGAACTCTAACACCCAGCGAAGGGAGTCAGAACACTGGAAGCTGGATTCGTCTGCGTGCAGGAATGACAGCGTCTTCTCAGTGCGTCAGGCCGGGATACGGGCTCCTCTGAAGTCGAGGTCTCCTCTAACTTGCTTGGGCAAGGGAAGGTATATTTATACCTGGTAGGTGTCGAGGAATGTTAGCATTGACGTGAAGTCGGACAGAGGAAGACGTCAGGAATGAACCCTTAAGGTATAACGGTTCATACATAATAGATGAGTTCTTGGAGAAATATAGTCCTGTGCTAGGGGAAATCCCGAAGCTTAAGGGACTGGTTTCTAAGAACTCGTTGTGACGTTAGGGTGGACGGATGTCGGTGACCATGCCTATTGTGCCTATATAAGGACATGATTCAGGAAAACCTATATACGGACCCCTAAAGCGGAATACAACACCCTCTCCATCTTCGATTGAACGATAATACTAAATGCTAAACATTTTAAATGCTAAACATAAAATTGAGTACCACATATTACTAAAAACATTTCTAAAAACATTTTAAAAGAAGCTTAAAACTGTTGAAATGCCATAGGTACTGTACATTTAAAGCATTGTTTTCATTTTAAGCATATAACGGAAGTGAAATGCAACGTGAATGAAACAGTAATATATACATATGATGAAATGGTCGATAAGTTCTTACAATCAAAGCCATTGCATATCATGGAAGTAAATGAAATGTTAGACAAATAAGGTGACAATGTGTCATTTCATTTCAAAGAAGTCCGTTTTATAAGACTAGTTCTACTGTAAGCAGATTGTTCATTTGCCATGTCATTTCAAAAATTTTAAAAAGAAAAAAGTTCAATTCTGGGAAAAGTTCCAAGTTTGAAAAATAGGAAGGCCAAATTTCATTGTTGCCCTGGTACACTGTGAGCCGAATCAAAGTCAGTGTAGGGGTCTGGCGTAAAAATTAGATCATCTATTTCCATAGCCAAAATATCGTCCACTGAAGTTGGCGACATTTGGAACACCTCGTTCAGAAGGTTAATTGCAAAGAGATGAGAAACATCGCCTTCAGCAGAAGATGCAATGTTCGCGTCCGTTGTTACATGTGTGCCCGTTGATCCATCTCGTACCTCAGCAGCAGCCGGAAGCGTCTATGAGATCTCAATGAATGCCGCAATCAGGATTGGAAGCCGCTGGGGACAACACACAGCATGGGCCGTTATCGGGTCCAGCAGAGTATCGATATCCGTTGGCATGACTGATGGGAGTGTTAGATAGGTGTCTAGCACGCATTCTTCACCGCAAAACAGGCAGCGTAGAACAGGTAAGATGCAATCTTGCCAGATTGGTCTGAATGACAGGAACCACGTTGTATTAAGTTCCCGTAGACGAGGCATGCCCAAAAGCTGTACTATTCGCTCACGGCATTTCCGTTCAAGGAGGGCTCTCTCCACATCGCTCGGAGTGATGTTGGCGAAGAGGCTTGCCATAGCGTAGCAGGAGGAATAGAAACAGAATTCCTGTAATAAGTGCTAGAATTAACGGCACACCACCAAACACCGAATGTGCGAAGTTTGGGATGATTCCGAGGACAGCCTGAAAAGGTGCTAATAGTCCGGAACAGATGGTCTTAAATACATGTACAATTCCGCTTGTATCTGACATGTTAAAGATACGTCCTATCATTTCTACGAAATGTATAGGGCAGTTTGTACGAATTAAAGCTTGTATCTCAGCCGAAGTCCTTGCAACTTGTAGATCATAGGTTTCTTTGGCCGAGGTCAAAGACACTGATTGTTGTATAAGCATGGCTTTCATTCTGCTTAAAGTATCTAATCGAATAAAAGAGACACTCAACGAAGGCCATAGAGGCGACTCCCTGTCTATTGGGGCAAACAATACTTGCATACAGCAAGTGACCCTGGAGTTGACCGTTACTAGATATGGGATGCCTGGCAACATGCCACAGCAACTCTGATCATTCAACATGAGGTAACTCCCATTAGAAAGTTGTCCAAACGTTGGATTAATCACAGCAGCTGGTGTACCCTGCCGGTGGCAGGACAAGTTTGCCACAGAACCATTACAAGCCCCGTGTAAAGAAATGTCCTGACAAATCAGTGAACCGCTTAGTGCACTTTCACAGTGTGTACCGCTTAGAAACACTTCACGATCACCACTCCAACATCTATAGGTGTAAGGTAGATTCCAGGATGTCTTAATGTATTCTTTACCCAACCTTTCATATTTGCCTGCTTGCATCTGTTAAAGGCAATACTGAAACTGGAAAGTAGTCACAGGTAGACTAATTTTGCCATGAATAAGCCATTCTGTAGCTGGTTTTTCTGCCACTGTGAATGGTAATTTGTCAAGTTTTTCAATGCTCAGTACTGTATACTTTGCTCCCCTTTGTGCCAGTTCGATCTGTTTATCAGTTAGATTGTATTCTGCAAACAGAGCCGTTGTGTTGATAAAACACCAAGGCACATAGCCCGCATGCAAAGATTGCAGCGTCCAGCTTAATAACATAATAGAACGTAACTGAGACTGGCCTTGCTGTAACATGGCTAAATCTTGTTCCAGTATGTCGATAGTAGAGGATACAATACTGTCCAATGAATAAATTCTGGAGGACAAATTTGTTAACCCATTGTCTACCACAGAGAGAGTTTTCTCTAAGTTAATACAATCAAGTTCACGTATTCGTTTTGCGGCCTCCATCTGTGACACCTTCCATGCTTCATTATAAGCAGCATAAATGCCGGCATATATGAAATGTTTTTGACGCGGTTTTCTTGGTCCAAGCAAGAATTCCCTAATGTCTGCGTCTTCTTTAAGTAAAGTTAAGTGTTGTTTCACATCCTTAAGTGTAGATTTTTGCAGCCAATCGAGGCATAATTTTCCTACACTGTATGTTGTTACTACCCCCGGATGCTGTCTTTGGACGTATCGTGGGTCTGGCCTATGAATAGTAAACCCCTGTGTTTTATTCAGGAATCTCTCTTGACAGTTGTTTGTGTCTGTGGGCCAGATCAACCATTTTCTCCAATCAGGATTTGTTCTGTTGAGTTGTAGTATGGTGTCAACTTAACCGCTGCCTGTGTATTGTTATCACTTGCAGGTGTTGGTACAGAAGGATTTTTCATGTCTTTGATCTTGGCTAAACCAAGGCAAGACGTTTGTTGGACCGTGTCATTCAAAAACATTATTTGTTGAGGGACGATACAGGCTCTAAACAAAGCTTCTATCCCCTGCACTTGCCAATCTTTAGTACCCCAGACAGATTTTGTGTCTATTGAGTCTTTCCATAAGTCGAAACCCTGTCTAGACAATTGGGCAATAAAAGCTGCAGAGTAAATCTGTTTTGTATTTGTTAACATCATTTTCAGTTCTGTTTTGTTTACATTTCTATAGTAAAATGTTTCGGGATCAGATGTATTGTATCCTGAAAAATATGGAAACTTTTTAGCAAATGTTTTTGAACTACCTTTTGGTGGTGTAGGACAATGCTCCCATTGGTTAAACATAAACACATTTCTAGGTGTTGCAGATTTATGCAAAAAATGATGACCCTAGTGGTTATAGCAATACAGCTGTTCATAGTCTGATGAACCATCTAAATATTCATTATTAGAAAATGCTGCAGATGTTTCTAGGTCAAACATTATATTATTTACAGTCTCAAAGTCCCAATCATCAGAAAAGGTACTGGATGAAACAAAATCACTTAGTGAGTTCTTAAATAAATGTGGAATGTTCAAATGTTCCGTCGGGCCAAAGATATCAAAATCAGTTTTGTCCCACACTATACCATCCTGTATAGGAACGGCTGTGATGTTCACTGCAGACAAGTCTCTTGTTTCTCGATGGGATGATTTGTGAGGTTTCAAAAGTAAGTTCACTTCTTTTCTTTCAATGTCCAAATGGATGTATCTCCCATTAATAAGCACGCTCATAGTCATAACCAAAGCTAGCCAAAGCAGGAAGAAAAATATTCCAGAAATAACCCAAAGTTCAATCCATGGTGAAACTAGATAAGTCTTTTTCAAAAAATGCAAAAAGTCTTGTACTTGCTGTTTAAAAGTTTTTGATGCTGGCGACGTCTCGGCCTCACTCGGATCCTCGGAAAACGTATCAAAGGTAATGAAATAGCCAGAAGCAGTTCTGTCAATTGTTGGAATTGCATCAGGATTTGTAGAAATCGCTGGGACCAGTTGATCACTTGTTACATTGGTGTAGACAGGTGTATTTGGACGAACTGTTACTTGTGTTTCAAGAGGGAAGAGTTCCATAGCATTGTTGCTCAGTCCTTCATCTGTTACTGCTGAATTCTCGATGGTTATCAGTCTTTCAGTCTGAACCTCTTGGATAGTAGCGAGAGGAGTGCGTCTGCTAGTAGGTCAGAGTCCACGAGGCCTACTATTTAGTATTGGCCACATACTGTGGTTTGATGAGGTCGATGGACACAAATCTTTTCTCCTTTTTTCCAGCAAGGGGCGGCAGAAGTACTGTTCTTGTTCCGTGTATGGCTAGGACAGGTACTGGTTGTCTGTAAGAAGGTCCAAATTCCTTCTTGTCCGCAATTTTCTCTCTGACTAGATCCCCAACTTTTTGAATCCAGACAGGCCTTGCTGGGACCACCGGTTTTCTCCAGTGGTGGTTGGCTGCAGGAATACGTTGCTTTGTTTCGTTCTTAGTTCATTTAAGTCCTGTAAAACAGCCAAACGATCTTTGATATCAAAGGGTTTATTTTCCACTACTGTGCCCCTGCATTCCAGATCGGGCACCCACATTCTTGTCCCAAATAGGACCTCATATGGAGTGACCCCCCCTAGAGAACTTATTGGCAAGTTGTTTAATGAGCGTTGGACCCCATAAAGATGTTTGACCCACCCATCACCCGAACCTAATACCCTAGCTGTTATAGACTGCTTTATGTCCCGGTTTTTCCTTTCCACAACAGAATTTCCCTCAGGATGAAACGGAGAGGAGTACCGCAATGCAACGCCCAGACTGGCCATGGCGTCTTTGTAAGCCCGAGAGCTAAACGCAGGGCCCTGGTCAGAATGTAGCGTGCCTATTGCATATGTGCCGATAAAGACTCGCAAATCTTTTATAACAGTTCGAGCGTCAGCCGAGCACTGAGGCCATATCCATAGGAACCTAGAGCAAGAAACCACTGCGACCATGATATATTTATAGTTACCGTCCCTTTGCAAGGGACCGCAGTTTTCCAGGTAAACACAAGCTAATGGTTTGTGTTAGACCTGGCATCCTTGGCGTGGGTCTCCCTTCCATTTTTTATGATGCCTCCTACGTTATTGATCTGTTTTTGCTGGTGTTAGATGCTTTGGGCACTGTGCCACTGCTATTCAGTGCCACAGTGCAAGTGCTCCCTATGATAAATTGTGTTATGTATTAGTGACTCCATGATTGGATGATTGGTTTACTTGTCAGTCCCTAGTACAGTGCACTGAGTGTGCCCAGGGCTTGTAAATCCAATGCCGCTGGTGGGCTTGCAGCACGGGTTGTGCCACCCACAGAAGCGGCTTGTAAAATGTACCTCAGGCCTGCCATTGCAGAGCCTGTGTGCAGCCTAGGGCTGCCATGTCGACTTGGTGAGTGCACCCACTTACCAGTCCCTAAACCTTCCCTTTACTGCATGTTGGTCACCCCTAAAGTAGGCCCTAGGGCAGGGTGCATTGTAAGTATAAGGTAGGACATGCCCTGGTGTGTGTGGCATGTCCTAATAGTGAATTACAGCCATTTTCGTTTTTCACTATTGCAAGGCTACCTGCTCCCCATAGGCCAAAATAGGCAGACTGACTATTGCACCTTATAGTCAGAACTGACCCAGGGAGCATGGTAGAAAAACGAATTTAGTATGCCTGAACTCAGAATGATAAAATACATCTTTTAGTGAAGTTGGTTTTAACATTCTGTGTTTGAAAATACCACTTTTAGAAAGTGGGTATTTTCTTGCCTAAACTTCTAAGCCTGCCTCTGCTAGGTTGTGTATTCCTTGTCTGGAGATTGAGTGACAGGGGCTGGGGGTGGCTACAGGAGACAGGGTGAGTCAGCACAGGGCTGAATAGAAAGATCTGCATCCAGAGTGGAGGGAAGAGTTGCACCTGGGTCTGAATAGGGCTGTGCCTGCCTTCCACAATGCTGGCTCCACCTCCTGCCGGGCGGCTGAGCACTCTGCCCCACATTCTGAAAGGAAAGAAGGAGTCAGAAAAATAAAGTGCTCCAGGACTGACCAGAACTGGTTTTGGGCTAAGCAGAGGCCTCTCTGCCTTCAGAGAACAAAGAGAAACTGTGTATAAAAAGGGGACACAGACCCCTAGGAAATTAGATCACTTTGGGAAACAAGAAGAAACCTTTGCTGAGGAGTGGAACCAAGAAGAAACTGAGGAGAAGACTATCCCTAAGCTAGAGGGATCTGCCTGCAGTGGTTGCCTGACTGCCAAAGGAAGGAGAAAGGACTTTGTGTGCACTTTATTCAACTTGTAAAGGATCTCCAAGGGCTTGAGAAAAGAGCTTGCCTCCTGCTGAAGTCTCAGGGACAACAGACTTCAACCACCAGCTCCCCAAGAATCCTTTGGAAGTGCCTGCTGCTGTTTTGGGCCTTCTGAAGGGACTGCGTGTCGCAAGGAGCTGGAAGCACGACTCAAGAGGGAGAAGCGTGTCGCCATCGCAGCCGCTGCCGTCGCATTACGGAGACGACGCCGCTGTAGCTGTCGCATTGCACCGCATCTCGAGAAACGTCCCGCAACCCCGAAGAAGCGTGTCGCAGCCGCTGCCGTCGCATCGTAGATGTCGCCGCTGTAGCTGTCACATTGCACCGCATCAAGAGGAGAGTCTCGCAACGAGGAAGAAGTGTGGCGCCGTCGCAGCCGCTGTCGTCGCATCGTAGATGTCGCCGCTGTAGCTGTCGCATTGCCCCGCATCGAGAGAAGCGCCTCGCATCCACGGAGAAGCGTGCCGCCGTCGGAGCTGCTGCCGTCGCATCACGAAACAAGGGTGTCGCCGCTGCAGTTGTCGCATCGAGCGGAAGCGTCTCGCAACGTCGGAGAAGAGTGTCGCCGCCAAAGCCGCTGTCGTCGCATCACGGAACAAGGGTGTCGCCGCTGCAGCTGACGCATCGAGTCAAGACTTCTCGCAACATCAGAGAAGCGTGCCGCATCAGGAAGAACTTGACATCTTTATTTCTTTGCACCAGAACTTTGTCGCATCTCCATCTCTGCAACACTTTCGTTGTAGAAACGTGACGCATCGTAAGGTACATTGACTCAAAGTGTCGCATTTTAAGAACTGAAGAGAACTAAGCTAAACCTACCATTTTAAGTACAGTATTGTGGATTTTTGTCGTTTATGGTCTTGTGTTAAATCTATATAAAAGATACTTATTTTTATAATACAACTTGTGTGGTGTCCATCTGTAGTGTTGTCACTAGATTACTGTATGTGTTCACAAATGCTTTACACACTGCCTCTGAGATAAGCCTGTCTGCTCATGCCAAGCTACCAAGGGGGTGAGCAGGGGTTATTTTAGGAGTGTACCCCCCTACCCTGACTAGAAGCAAGGGTCCCTATTTGTCACAAGTACCTACCTGTGCCAACTAGAGACCCCCAATTCTAACATTGGTGGTCAGCGGTGAGGATTCTGGACTTGCATTTGTGACTCATGTACAGTGATTGGTGAACACTACTTGTGAGTGCAGACCAAAACGCGACCAAATACTTTTGGTACATTTTTTTTCTAGGACTTTCCATTTTTAGCCAAGTTCAGCCATCATGAAACCAGCATCCGTAGCATCTGTTGATTTTGATTGGGAAGAGGAGAAACTAGAATGCTACAATGTGAAGAAGCTGAAGCACTTCTGCAAAAAATTTAATGTTGCAATTACCCGGCTCACCAAGAGGGATGAGTTCTATAAGGCGCTGAGGGCCTGGGTAGAAGCAAGGAAAACCCCTGAGAATGAGGAAGGGGATAATAATGCAGATGTGCAGCTGGAAGGACCATTGGGTCCAGGGGAAAGGAAAGCACCTTCCCCAGCAGGTAGCAGTGTTTCTGCCAAAGGTCTGTCCACAGAAGAGCTGGAGGACAGAGAGAGAAGTAGGATGCATGAGTTGGAGCTGGCCAAAATGAGTGGGCAATTGGAGATTAGGAAAATGGCCCTGGAAGAAAAGAGGATGCAGCTTGAGCATGAGAAAAGTTTGAGGGAGTTGGATTTGAAAGCTAGGAGTTTAGAGATTACTCCCTCTGGTGGCAGCACACCGTCAATGCCTGGGGAATCTAGAGTGTATATTCCTAAGGATGTGGTCAGAGAGTTTTTTAAAAATGATGACATTGGACAGTGGTTCAAGGCCTATGAGGTAGCCATGTCTTCCCACCAGGTCCCTGAGAAGGATTGGGGAGCGGGGTTGTGGGGACGGTTCCTTAGTGAAGGGCGGGACACACTGCTAGATTTGCCTTCTGATGTCCATAATTCATATCGCCACATGAAGGATGCTTTAATGTCCAGGTATGGTTTAACTCCTGAATTATATAGGCAGAGGTTCAGGGGTTGCAAGAAGATAGAGAACAGTACCTGGGTTGAATATGTCACTTTTTTCTGCAGAGCATTGGATGGTTGGGTGAAGGGTAGCAAAGTTGATGATTTTCAGGGGCTCCTTGATTTGATTGCATGGGAGCACTTGTCAAGTAACTGTTTTCCAGAGCTGCGCCAGCACCTGATAGATAGCAGGCTGACTATCCCTAGGAAGCTTGCTGAGGAGGCGGACCGCTGGGTCAGTACCAGGGTCCACAAGGGTCACATGGGAGACTCAGCCAAGGGTGGGCAGGGTCCCCAGCAGAAGAGTGGGGGGGACAAGGGTAAACAGAGGGAGTTGCAAAGAAGGCCCCAAAGTAGTCCCCAAGGGAACCAAGGGAAAGGTTCCCAGCCTCCTCCCCAGAAACCCTCAGGGGCCCCGACAGGTCCACCTGTTCAAAGGGGACCCCTGAGATGCTACAAATGTGGGGACCTGGGTCATATAGTGAATGATCCCAGGTGCCGCCAGTTTGGAAAGACCGCACCCCCTGGTGCAGCCCACCGGCAGATGGCTAGTGTAGCCCTGGGTGAAGAGATGGATGCCCTAGATGGGTGGGGTCCCGCACAGATGTCCCTTGTCTCATTAGGAGACTGTGAGGTGGTCCCCAGGACCCCGCTGCTTGACAACACTAAGAAATACAGGCAGTGGGTGACCATCAATGGCCATAGGGTGGAGGCTCTTAGAGATACAGGAGCCAGTGTGACAGCTGTCAAGTGTCACCTGGTGTCTCAAGAGCAGGTTGTCCCCCATGCATTCTATCCCGTTGTTGCCGCTGACAACACAGAGAGTCACTGCAAAGTGGCTCAGGTTCCCTTTGAGTGGGGGGTCTCTGGTACTCTTCAGGTAGCTGTGAGGCCCGCCATGCCTGTTGACTGTTTGTTAGGGAACGACTTGGAGAGCTCACCTTGGGCGAAGGTGGAGCGAAGTGCTCATTTAGAGATGTTGGGTTTGCCTGACTGGGCGTGTGTGACCACCCGGTCCATGGCAGCAAGTAAAGGTGCTCAAGAGGACCTGGAGCCTGAGAGTGAGGCCCAGGTACCTGCCGTCACGAGAAGAGGCAGGGGGCGCGGGAAACCGGCCCCCGAAGTTTCCACGGTCCAGGAGGAGGCAGACCTTGAGGGGGATGCCCTGGAGCCTACAGGGGAACAGGTAGCTGAACTGGGGGACCTGCCTGAGCTGACCCATTGGCAGCAAGAAGGAGGACCCTCCAGGGAAGAATTCTGCAAGGAGCAGAAAGAATGCCCTTCTCTTGTGGGTCTGCGGCAACAGGCTGCAGACCAGGCAACAGGTGATCAGTCTGGGTCACATTGGATTTACTGGGAGAATGATCTCCTGTATACTGAGCCTAAGGTTGCTGAGCCTGGGTCAGCCCGTGTGCTGGTGGTACCCCAGCGCTTCAGAGCCTTCCTACTGGGGCTGGCTCATGATGTTCCATTGGCAGGACATTTGGGGCAGGACAAGACCTTTGAGAGGCTTGTCACCCACTTTTATTGGCCCCAAATGCGCAGGAGTTCAGACACTCACTGCAGGACATGTCAGACTTGCCAGGCAAGTGGAAAGAGTGGGAGGAAGCGCAAGGCTCCTCTCCAGCCATTCCCTGTAGTCAGCACCCCCTTTGAACGGGTGGGTATTGACATTGTGGGGCCACTGGACCCCAAGACAGCCATGGGCAACAGGTTTATCCTGGTCTTGGTGGACCATGCCACCTGGTACCCGGAAGCCATACCTCTGAGGACAGTGACGGCCCCCGTGGTGGGACGAGCACTGATGGGAATTTTCTCCTGAGTGGGATTCCCTAGAGAGGTAGTGTCTGACCGGGAGACCAACTTCATTTCCAAGTATATGAAGTCCCTGTGGCAGGAGTGTGGGGTAACCTAGAAGTTTACCACTCCTTACCACCCCCAAGGAAATGGGTTGGTTGAAAGGTTGAACCGAACCCTCAAAGGCATGATTATGGGTCTTGAGGAACCTATGAGGCGTAAGTGGGACGTCCTCTTACCATGCCTGCTCTTTGCTTACCGTGAGGTGCCACAGAAATCTCTAGGGTTCAGTCCCTTTGAGCTTCTCTATGGACACCCAGTAAGAGGACCTCTAAGTTTGGTCAAAGAAGGCTGGGAGCAATCTCCCAGGAAACCTCCCCAGGATGTATACAGTTACATGCTGTCCTTTAGGAACCAAACTAGGCGTTTCAGGCAACTCGCTGAGGCGAATCTGGAAGCCAGCCAGGAGGATATGAAGCGGTGGTACGACCAGAATGCCACTCTGGTAGAGCTTCAGCCTGGTCAGAAAGTGTGGGTCATGGCCCCAGTGGAGCCCTGCGCGCTCCAGGATAAGTGGACCGGCCCCTTTGAGGTTGTAGAGTGCAAAAGTCCGGTTACCTACTTGGTGGACTTGCGGTCTCCCAGGAACCCCTTGAGGGTCCTGCATGTCAACCGCCTGAAGCCCCACTTGGAGAGGTCCCAAGTGGGCATGCTCTTAGCGACAGATGCTGGGATGGAGGAGGAGACCGAGCCTCTTCCTGACCTCCTGTCAGCAACAGAGCAAGATGGGTCAGTGGATGGTGTCAACCTCTCTTCCACCCTGACCCCTGAGCAACAGAATGACTGCCGCCAGTTGCTGGGACAGTTTTCTGATCTGTTCTCCCTGGTTCCCGGTGTCACAGATTGTGCATCCATGATGTGGACACTGGGGACAGTACACCTGTGAAGCACAAATCTTACATGGTGACTGACAGGGTGAGAGCTTGCATCAAGGAGGAGGTCTCCAAAATGCTTGCATTAGGGGTGATTGAGTCCTCTAACAGTCCTTGGGCCAGCCCAGTGGTCTTGGTCCCAAAGGCTGCCGCACCGGGTGCCACACCAGAACTCCGGTTCTGTGTGGACTACCGAGGGCTCAATTCAGTCACCAGGACTGACGCGCACCCCATCCCCAGAGCTGATGAGCTCATAGATCGGCTAGGGGCTGCACGGTACCTCAGCACGTTTGACTTGATGTCTGGGTACTGGCAGATCGCCTTGACTGATGGGGCAAGAGAGAGGTCAGCATTCTCCACACCAGATGGGCACTACCACTTCCGGGTGATGCCCTTTGGGATGAAGAATGCCCCTGCCACCTTCCAGAGGTTGGTCAACCAGGTGTTGGCTGGACTGGACTCGTTCAGTGCCGCCTACCTGGATGACATCGCAGTGTTCAGCGCCAGTTGGGAAGAACATCTGCGCCACCTCTGGGAAGTGTTGATGGCGCTGCGGAGAGCAGGCCTCACGATCAAGGCGAGTAAGTGCCAGATCGGGCAGGGTTCCGTGGTGTACTTGGGACACCAGGTGGAGAGCGGCCAGGTGGCGCCCCTGCAACCCAAAATTGAAACCATCCTGAATTGGGAACCCCCCAAAACCCAGACAGAGGTGAGAGCCTTTTTAGGACTCACGGGTTACTACAGGAGGTTTGTCAAGGGGTATGGCAGCATTGTTGCACCCCTGACAGAGCTGACTTCCAAGAAGCAGCCCAGGAAAGTGATTTGGACTGACACCTGTCAGAAAGCTTTTGAGGCCCTGAAAACTGCCATGTGCACGGCGCCCAACTTCTCCAAAGAGTTCGTAGTACAAACAGACGCTTCAGAGCATGGTGTGGGGGCTGTTCTGTCACAGATGAATGAGGAGGGCCTAGATCAACCCGTAGCCTTCATCAGTAGGAGGTTACTACCACGGGAACAGAGGTGGAGTGCTATTGAGCGTGAGGCATTTACTGTGGTCTGGGCACTGAAGAAGCTGAGACCATACCTGTTTGGGACTCACTTCCGGGTTCAGACAGACCACAGGCCCCTCAGATGGTTGATGCAGATGAGGGGTGAGAATCCAAAGCTGTTGAGGTGGTCCATTTCCCTACAGGGGATGGATTTCACGGTGGAACACCGCCCTGGTACAGAACACGCCAATGCTGATGGTCTGTCCAGATTTTTCCGCCTTAGTGAAGAGAACTCCCCTGAGGTAGGGTAGCTCTCCCCACATTTCAGCTGGAGGGGACACGTGTTAGACCTGGCATCCTTGGCGTGGGTCTCCCTTCCATTTTTTATGATGCCTCCTACGTTATTGATCTGTTTTTGCTGGTGTTAGATGCTTTGGGCACTGTGCCACTGCTATTCAGTGCCACAGTGCAAGTGCTCCCTATGATAAACTGTGTTATGTATTAGTGACTCTGTTAGACCTGGCATCCTTGGCGTGGGTCTCCCTTCTATTTTTTCATAATGCCTCCACTGTTGCTGATATGTTTTTGCTGGACTAGATGCTCATGGGCACTTTGCCGCTGCTAATCAGTGCCAAAGTGCAAGTGCTCCCTATCGTGAATTGATGTATGTATTAGTGACTCCATGATTGATGATTGGTTTACTTGTCAGTCCCTAGTACCGTGCACTGAGTGTGCCCAGGGCTGGTAAATCCAATGCTGCTGGTGGGCTTGCAGCACGGGTTGTGCCACCCACAGAAGCAGCTTGTAAAGTGTGTCTCAGGCCTGCCATTGCAGAGACTGTGTGCAGCCTAGGGCTGCCATGTCGACTTGGTGAGTGCACCCACTTACCAGTCCCTAAACCTTCCCTTTACTGCATGTTGGTCACCCCTAAAGTAGGCCCTAGGGCAGGGTGCATTGTAAGTATAAAGTAGGACATGCCCTGGTGTGTGTGGCATGTCCTAATAGTGAATTACAGCCATTTTCGTTTTTCACTATTGCAAGGCTACCTGCTCCCCATAGGCCAGAATGGGCAGACTGGCTATTACACCTTATAGTCAGAACTGACCCAGGGAACATGGTAGAAAAACGAATTTAGTATGCCTGAACTCAGGATGATAAAATACATCTTTTAGTGAAGTTGGTTTTAACATTCTGTGTTTGAAAATACCACTTTTAGAAAGTGGGTATTTTCTTGCCTAACTATCCAAGCCTGCCTCTGCTAGGTTGTGTATTCCTTGTCTGGAGATTGAGTGACAGGGGCTGGGGGTGGCTACAGGAGACAGGGTGAGTCAGCACAGGGCTGAATAGAAAGATCTGCATCCAGAGTGGAGGGAGGAGTTGCACCTGGGTCTGAATAGGGCTGTGCCTGCCTTCCACAATGCTGGCTCCACCTCCTGCCGGGCGGCTGAGCACTCTGCCCCCCATTCTGAAAGGAAAGAAGGAGTCAGAAAAACAAAGTGCTCCAGGACTGACCAGAACTGGTTTTGGACTAGGCAGAGTCCTCTCTGCCTCCAGAGAACAAAGAGAATCAGGGTATAAGAGGGGCACCCAGACCCCAGGAAAATTAGATCACTTTTGGGAACAAGAAGAAACCTTTGCTGAGGAGCGGAACCAAGAAGAAACTGAGGAGAGACTATCCCTAAGCCTGAAGTGCTGCTTGGGGGATTGGCCTGCAGTGGTTTGCCTGACTACCAAAGAAAGGAGAAAGGAACTTTTGCTTTGCTGTGACTTTCATCAACTTGTGAAGGATCTCCAAGGGCTTGGAAGAGAGCTTGCCCCCTGACCGAAGTCCCAGGACCATTGGACTTCACCCCCTTTGTGAATTGCTGCTGGAAACTCTGTTTCAGTGGCTACAGAGGTAGGGAGCTGTGACCGACTCTCACGACCGACTCGGTGTCCTGTAAGCACCGCATCGAAGCACCGTCTCGCCCTGCAACGCACGGCCCTGGTCTCACCGACTCCGTCAACGAGCCGCTGCCTGCACCGCATCGAGGGACAACGCGTCCTGCAACGCTTCGCTACTCCGAATCGAACTGGTCCGACCGACACGGTCACTGCTGCTGAGTTCGAGTCCTGTGACCGCACCGGTGTTGGGCAACGCTCGCACGCTTTGCGACGCACCGCCCGACTCGCACCGCTGTCCGGACTGATCGACGCCAGCTCCTGAATCCGGCTCCGTCGCCGCACCGCAACCTGCCAGCACCGCATCGAAGCACCGTCTCGCCCTGCAACGCACGGCCCTGGTCTCACCGACTCCGTCAACGAGCCGCTGCCTGCACCGCATCGAGGGACAACGCGTCCTGCAACGCTTCCATTTTTGCATCGCGACCGCGACGAACAGCCATCCGGCTCGCACGCCCGTGCCTGCCGCTTCAAGTAAAGGTACTGTGACCGAGTCTGTCTACGCTGTGTTGGCCCGTCTCGACGCGGTCAGCTGGATTTGTTAGACTCTGTTTGTTCTCGACATCGCCGTAGCCGGAGGATGCTACCGACTCGCACAGAACCTTGAATTAAGCCTTTTTGATCAGAACTAAGCACTCTTGACAGTATTGTGGATTATTTTTGTCGTTTATGGTCTTGTGATAAATCTATATAAAGTATACCTATTTTTATAAATATATAACCTGTGTAGTGTCCATTTGTAGTGTTGTCACTTGATTACTGTATGTGTTCACAAATGCTTTACACACTGCCTCTGAACTAAGCCTGTCTGCTCGTGCCAAGCTACCAAGAGGGTGAGCAGGGGTTATTTCGGGAGTGTACCTACTTTCCCTGACTAGACTCAAGGGTCCCTATTTGGACAAAGGTACCTACCTCTGCCAACTAGAGACCCCCAAATCTAACATTGGTGGCAGCGGTGGGATTCTGGACTTGCATTTGTGACTCATGTACAGTGATTGGTGAACACTACTTAGTGAGTGCAGACCAAAACGCACCCACATACTTTTATAGCATTTTTTCTGGGATTTCCTATTTTTGCAAATGCCAAGTTTAATCACTATGGAGAAACCAGCATCAGTAGCCTCTGTTGAGTGTGATTGGGAAGAAGAGAGGCTAGAATGCTACACCCTCAAGCAGCTCAGGCAATTCTGCAAAAAGTTTAAAGTGTCCATGACCGGGCTCTCCAGGAAGGAGGACCTCCAAAAGGCGCTGAGGGCCTGGGTCGAATCAAGGAGTGCCCCTGTGGAGGAGGCTGAGAATGCAGAAGGGCAGCTGGAGGGGCTATTGGGTCTAGGGGCTGGAAGACCACCTTCCCCAGTAGGTAGCAGTGTTTCTGCCAGAGGACTGTCTCCAGAGGAGTTGGAGGACAGGAAAGAGAGTAGGATGCACGAAATGGAGCTGACCAAGCTCAAGCTGAATGGGCAGTTAGAATTCGAAATGCAAACTAGGAAATTAGCCCTAGAGGAAAAGAAAATGCAGTTTGAACATGAGAAAGTTTTGAGAGAGTTGGAATTGAAGGCCAAAAGCTTAGAGATTACTCCCTCTGGTGGCAGTGTACTGCCTGTGCCTGTTGAAGCTAGGGTGTATATTCCCAAAGATGTGGTGAAGGAGTTTTTTTTTAAATGATGACATTGGGCAGTGGTTCAAAGCCTATGAGGTAGCCATGTCTTCCCACCGGGTCCCTGAGAAGGATTGGGGAGCGGGGTTGTGGAGACGGTTCCTCAGTGAAGGGCGGGATACCTTGTTGGATTTGCCCTCTGAAGTCTATAATTCATACAGCCACATGAAGGATGCCTTAATGACTAGGTATGGTTTGACCCCTGAGCTTTATAGGCAAAGGTTCAGGAACTGTAGTAAGATTGAAAGCAGTACCTGGGTTGAATATGTGACCTTCTTTTGCAGAGCCTTGGATGGTTGGGTAAAGGGTAGCAAAGCAACTGATTTTCAGGCGCTCTTTGATTTGATTGCCTGGGAGCACTTGTCCGGTAATTGTTTTCCTGAGCTACGCCAGCACCTGATTGATAGTAAGCTGACTAACCCTAGGCAGCTTGCTGAGGAGGCGGACCGCTGGGTGAGTACCCGGGTCCACAAGGGTCACGTGGGAGACTCCGCCAAGGGTGGGCAGGGTCCCCAGCAGAAGAGTGGGGGGACAAGGGTAAACAGAGGGAGTTCCATAAAGGGCCCCAAAGTAGACCCCAAGGGAACCAAGGGAAAGGTTCCCAGCCTCCCCCTGAGAAGAAGCCAGTGGCCCTGACAGGCCCCCTGTTCACCAGGGACCACTGGTGTGTTACAAGTGTGGCGCCCTGGCCACAAGGCAAACGATCCTCGTTGCCCTTTGCATGGAAACCCAGCACCCACTGGTGCAGTGCCCCGGCAGTTGGCTAGTGTAGCCCTGGGGGAGGAGTTGGGTGCCCAAGGTGGGGGGATCCCACAGTGTTTTCCCTTGTCTCATTAGGAGACTCTGAGATGGTCCCTAGGACCCAGCTGCCTGATAACACTAAAAAATACAGGCAGTGGGTGACCATCAATGGCCATAGGGTGGAGGTTCTGAGAGACACAGGAGCCAGTGTGACAGCTGTCAAGTGTCACCTGGTGTCTAAGGAGCAGGTTATCCCTGATGCATTCTATCCGGTTGTTGCCGCTGACAACACAGAGAGTCACTGCAAGGTGGCTCAGGTTCCCTTTGAATGGGGGGGGTCTCGGGTACTCTTCAAGTAGCTTTGAGGCCAGCCATGCCTGTTGACTGTTTGTTAGGGAACGATTTGGAGAGCTCACCTTGGGCTAAGGTGGAGCGGAGTGCGCATTTAGAAATGTTGGGCTTGCCTGATTGGGCATGTGTGACCACCCGGTCAATGGCAGCGAAAGGTGTTCAAGAGGACCTGGAGCCTGAGAGGGAGGCCCAGGTGCCTGCCGGAGAGAGAGGAGGCAGGGGGCGTGGGAAACCGGCCCCCGAAGTTCCCACGGTCCAGGAGGAGGCAGACCCTGAGGGGGATGCCCTGGAGCCTACAGGGGAACAGGTAGCTGAACTGGGGGACCTACCTGAGCTGACCCATTGGCAGCAAGAAGGAGGACCCTCCAGGGAGGAGTTCTGCGAGTCGTGGGTCTGAGGCAACAGGCCACAGACCAGGCAGCAGGTGATCAGTCTGGATCACATTGGATTTACTGGGAGAATGGTCTCCTGTATTCAGAGCCTAAGGTTGCTGAGCCTGGGTCAGCCCGTTTGCTGGTGGTACCCCAGCGCTTCAGAGCCTTCCTACTGGGGTTGGCTCATGATGTACCGTTAGCAGGACATCTGGGGCAGGACAAGACCTTTGACAGGCTTGTTACCCATTTCTATTGGCCCCAGATGCGCAGGAGTGCCGCCACTCACTGCAGGACATGCCAGACTTGCCAGGCAAGTGGAAAGAGTGGGAGGAAGCACAAGGCTCCTCTCCAGCCATTCCCTGTGGTCAGCACCCCTTTGAACGGGTGGGTATTGACATTGTGGGGCCACTGGACCCCAAGACAGCCATGGGCAACAGGTTTATCCTGGTCTTGGTGGACCATGCCACCCGATACCCTGAAGCCATCCCTCTGAGGACAGTGACGGCCCCCGTGGTGGGACGGGCACTGATGGGAATTTTCTCACGTGTGGGATTCCCTCAAGAGACGGTGTCTGACAGAGGTACCAACTTTGTGTCCAAGTACATGAAGTCCCTATGGCAGGAGTGCGGTGTAACTTACAAGTTCACCACTCCTTACCACCCTCAAGGAAATGGGCTGGTTGAGAGATTCAACCGGACCCTCAAGGGCATGATTATGGGTCTGGAAGAACCCATGAGGCGTAAATGGGACGTCCTCTTACCATGCCTGTTGTTTGCATACCGGGAGGTGCCACAGAAGTCTCTAGGGTTCAGTCCCTTTGAGCTCCTCTATGGACACCCGGTGCGAGGACCTCTGAGTTTGGTCAAGGAAGGCTGGGAGCAATCTACCAGGAAACCTCCCCAGGATGTATACAGTTACATGCTGGCCTTCAGGAACCAGACTAGGCGTTTCAGGCAACTCTGGAAGCCAGCCAGGAGGAGATGAAGCGGTGGTACGACCAGAATGCCACTCTGGTAGAGCTTCAGCCTGGTCAGAAAGTGTGGGTCATGGCCCCTGTGGAGCCTTGTGCGCTCCAGGACAGGTGGACCGGCCCTTTTACGGTGGTGGAGCGCAAGAGTCCAGTTACCTATTTGGTGGACTTGCAGTCTCCCAGGAACCCCTTGCGGGTCCTGCATGTGAACCGCCTGAAGCCCCACTTGGAGAGGTCCCAAGTGGGCATGCTCTTAGCTACAGATGATGGAATGGAGGAGGAGACCGAGCCTCTTCCTGACCTCCTGTCAGCCCGAGAGCAAGATGGATCAGTGGAGGGAGTAAACCTCTCTACCTCCCTGACACCTGAGCAGCAGGGTGACTGTCGCCAACTGTTGGGACAGTTCCCTGACCTGTTCTCCCTGGTTCCCAGTGTCACTCATTGGTGCGTCCATGATGTGGACACTGGGGACAGTCTTCCTGTGAAGCACAAGGCTTACAGGGTGACTGACAGGGTCAGAGCCTGCATCAAGGAGGAGGTCTCCAAGATGTTTGCGCTAGGGGTGATTGAGTCCTCTAACAGCCCTTGGGCCAGCCCAGTGGTCTTGGTTCCAAAGGCTGCCGCGCCTGGTGCCACACCAGAACTCCGGTTCTGTGTGGACTACAGGGGACTCAATTCCGTCACCAGGACTGACGCCCACCCCATCCCCAGAGCTGATGAGCTCATAGATCGGTTAGGGGCTGCGCGGTACCTCAGCACGTTTGACTTAACGTCTGGGTACTGGCAGATCGCCTTGACTGATGGGGCAAAGAGAGGTCAGCATTCTCCACACCAGATGGGCACTACCAGTTCCGGGTGATGCCCTTTGGGATGAAGAATGCCCCTGCCACCTTTCAGAGGTTGGTCAACCAGGTGTTGGTTGGACTGGAGGATTTCAGTGCCGCCTACCTGGATGACATCGCAGTGTTCAGTGCCAGTTGGGAAGAACATCTGCGCCACCTCTGGGAAGTGTTGATGGCGCTGCGGAGGGCAGGCCTCACAATCAAGGCAAGTAAGTGCCAGATTGGGCAGAGTTCTGTGGTGTACTTGGGACACCAGGTTGGGAGCGGCCAGGTGGCGCCCCTCCAACCGAAAATTGATACCATTCTGGCTTGGGAGCCCCCAAGACCCAGACAGAGGTGAGAGCCTTCCTAGGACTCACCGGGTATTACCGGAGATTCGTCAAGGGGTATGGCAGCATTGTTGCCCCCTTGACAGAGCTGACTTCCAAGAAGCAGCCCAGGAAAGTGATTTGGACTGACGCCTGTCAAAAAGCTTTTGACACCTTGAAGACTGCCATGTGCACGGCGCCTGTGCTCCAAGCACCCAACTTCTCCAATGAGTTCATTGTTCAGACCGACGCTTCAGAGCATGGTGTAGGGGCTGTTCAATCACAGATCAATGAGGAGGGCCTAGACCAACCGGTAGCTTTCATCAGTAGGAGGTTACTTCCCCGGAAACAGAGATGGAGTTCTATTGAGCGTGAGGCATTTGCTGTGGTCTGGGCTCTGAAGAAGCTGAGACCATACCTGTTTGGGACTCACTTCCGGGTTCAGACAGACCACAGGCCCCTCAGATGGTTGATGCAGATGAGGGGTGAGAATCCAAAGCTGTTGAGGTGGTCCATTTCCCTACAGGGGATGGACTTTACGGTGGAACACCGCCCTGGTACAGAACACGCCAATGCTGATGGACTGTCCAGATTTTTCCGCCTTAGCGATGAGAACTCCCTAGGGGTAGGATAGTTCTCCCCACATTTCAGCTGGAGGGGACACGTATTAGACCTGGCATCCTTGGCGTGGGTCTCCCTTCTATTTTTTCGTAATGCCTCCACTGTTGCCGATATGTTTTTGCTGGACTAGATGCTCATGGGCACTTTGCTGCTGCTAATCAGTGCCAAAGTAGGCAAGTGCTCCCTATCGTGAATTGATGTATGTATTAGTGACTCCATGATTGGATGATTGGTTTACTTGTCAGTCCCTAGTACCGTGCACTGAGTGTGCCCAGGGCTGGTAAATCCAATGCTGCTGGTGGGCTTGCAGCACGGGTTGTGCCACCCACAGAAGCAGCTTGTAAAGTGTGTCTCAGGCCTGCCATTGCAGAGCCTGTGTGCAGCCTAGGGCTGCCATGTCGACTTGGTGAGTGCACCCGCTACCAGTCCCTAAACCTTCCCTTTACTGCATGTTGGTCACCCCTAAAGTAGGCCCTAGGGCAGGGTGCATTGTAAGTATAAGGTAGGACATGCCCTGGTGTGTGTGGCATGTCCTAATAGTGAATTACAGCCATTTTCGTTTTTCACTATTGCAAGGCTACCTGCTCCCCATAGGCCAGAATGGGCAGACTGGCTATTACACCTTATAGTCAGAACTGACCCAGGGAACATGGTAGAAAAACGAATTTAGTATGCCTGAACTCAGGATGATAAAATACATCTTTTAGTGAAGTTGGTTTTAACATTCTGTGTTTGAAAATACCACTTTTAGAAAGTGGGTATTTTCTTGCCTAACTATCCAAGCCTGCCTCTGCTAGGTTGTGTATTCCTTGTCTGGAGATTGAGTGACAGGGGTTGGGGGTGGCTACAGGAGACAGGGTGAGTCAGCACAGGGCTGAATAGAAAGATCTGCATCCAGAGTGGAGGGGGAGTTGCACCTGGGTCTGAATAGGGCTGTGCCTGCCTTCCACAATGCTGGCTCCACCTCCTGCCGGGCGGCTGAGCACTCTGCCCCCATTCTGAAAGGAAAGAAGGAGTCAGAAAAACAAAGTGCTCCAGGACTGACCAGAACTGGTTTTGGACTAGGCAGAGGCCTCTCTGCCTCCAGAGAACAAAGAGAATCAGGGTATAAGAGGGGCACCCAGACCCCAGGAAAATTAGATCACTTTTGGGAACAAGAAGAAACCTTTGCTGAGGAGCGGAACCAAGAAGAAACTGAGGAGAGACTATCCCTAAGCCTGAAGTGCTGCTTGGGGGATTGGCCTGCAGTGGTTTGCCTGACTACCAAAGAAAGGAGAAAGGAACTTTTGCTTTGCTGTGACTTTCATCAACTTGTGAAGGATCTCCAAGGGCTTGGAAGAGAGCTTGCCCCCTGACCGAAGTCCCAGGACCATTGGACTTCACCCCCTTTGTGAATTGCTGCTGGAAACTCTGTTTCAGTGGCTACAGAGGTAGGGAGCTGTGACCGACTCTCACGACCGACTCAAGGGTCCTGTAAGCACCGCATCGAAGCACCGTCTCGCCCTGCAACGCACGGCCCTGGTCTCACCGACTCCGTCAACGAGCCGCTGCCTGCACCGCATCGAGGGACAACGCGTCCTGCAACGCTTCGCTACGCCGAATCGAACTGGTCCGACCGACATGGTCACTGCTGCTGAGTTCGAGTCCTGTGACCGCACCGGAGTTGGGCACCGCTCGCACGCTTTGCGACGCACCGCCCGACTCGCACCGCTGTCCGGACTGATCGACGCCAGCTCCTGAATCCGGCTCCGTCGCCGCACCGCAACCTGCCAGCACCGCATCGAAGCACCGTCTCGCCCTGCAACGCCCGGCCCTGGTCTCACCGACTCCGTCAATGAGCCGCTGCCTGCACCGCATCGAGGGACAACGCGTCCTGCAACGCTTCCATTTTTGCATCGCGACCGCAACGAACAGCCATCCGGCTCGCACGCCCGTGCCTGCCGCTTCAAGTAAAAGGTACTGTGACCGAGTCTGTCTACGCTGTGTTGGCCCGTCTCGATGCGGTCAGCTGGATTTGTTAGACTCTGTTTGTTCTCGACATCGCCGTAGCTGGAGGAGGCTACCGACTCGCACAGAACCTTGAACTAAGCCTTTTTGATCAGAACTAAGCACTCTTGACAGTATTGTGGATTATTTTTGTCGTTTATGGTCTTGTGATAAATCTATATAAAGTATACCTATTTTTATAAATATATAACCTGTGTAGTGTCCATTTGTAGTGTTGTCACTTGATTACTGTATGTGTTCACAAATGCTTTACACACTGCCTCTGAACTAAGCCTGTCTGCTCGTGCCAAGCTACCAAGAGGGTGAGCAGGGGTATTTCGGGAGTGTACCTACTTTCCCTGACTAGACTCAAGGGTCCCTATTTGGACAAAGGTACCTACCTCTGCCAACTAGAGACCCCCAAATCTAACAGAATCCATGATTGGATGATTGGTTTACTTGTCAGTCCCTAGTACAGTGCACTGAGTGTGCCCAGGGCTTGTAAATCCAATGCCGCTGGTGGGCTTGCAGCACGGGTTGTGCCACCCACAGAAGCGGTTTGTAAAATGTGCCTCAGGCCTGCCATTGCAGAGCCTGTGTGCAGCCTAGGGCTGCCATGTCGACTTGGTGAGTGCACCCACTTACCAGTCCCTAAACCTTCCCTTTACTGCATGTTGGTCACCCCTAAAGTAGGCCCTAGGGCAGGGTGCATTGTAAGTATAAGGTAGGACATGCCCTGGTGTGTGTGGCATGTCCTAATAGTGAATTACAGCCATTTTCGTTTTTCACTATTGCAAGGCTACCTGCTCCCCATTGGCCAGAATGGGCAGACTGACTATTACACCTTATAGTCAGAACTGACCCAGGGAACATGGTAGAAAAACGAATTTAGTATGCCTGAACTCAGAATGATAAAATACATCTTTTAGTGAAGTTGGTTTTAACATTCTGTGTTTGAAAATACCACTTTTAGAAAGTGGGTATTTTCTTGCCTAAACTTCCAAGCCTGCCTCTGCTAGGTTGTGTATTCCTTGTCTGGAGATTGAGTGACAGGGGCTGGGGGTGGCTACAGGAGACAGGGTGAGTCAGCACAGGGCTGAATAGAAAGATCTGCATCCAGAGTGGAGGGAGGAGTTGCACCTGGGTCTGAATAGGGCTGTGCCTGCCTTCCACAATGCTGGCTCCACTTCCTGCCGGGCGGCTGAGCATTCTGCCCCACATTCTGAAAGGAAAGAAGGAGTCAGAAAAATAAAGTGCTCCAGGACTGACCAGAACTGGTTTTGGGCTAGGCAGAGGCCTCTCTGCCTTCAGAGAACAAAGAGAAACTGTGTATAAAAAGGGGACCCAGACCCCTAGGAAATTAGATAACTTTGGGAAACAAGAAGAAACCTTTGCTGAGGAGTGGAACCAAGAAGAAACTGAGGAGAAGACTATCCCTAAGCTAGAGGGATCTGCCTGCAGTGGTTGCCTGACTGCCAAAGGAAGGAGAAAGGACTTTGTGTGCACTTTATTCAACTTGTAAAGGATCTCCAAGGGCTTGAGAAAAGAGCTTGCCTCCTGCTGAAGTCTCAGGGACAACAGACTTCAACCACCAGCTCCCCAAGAATCCTTTGGAAGTGCCTGCTGCTGTTTTGGGCCTTCTGAAGGGACTGCGTGTCGCAAGGAGCTGGAAGCGCGACTCAAGAGGGAGAAGCGTGTCGCCGTCACAGCCGCTGCCGTCGCATCACGGAGACGACGCCGCTGTAGCTGTCGCATTGCACCGCATCTCGAGAAACGTCCCGCAACCCCTAAGAAGCGTGTCGCAGCCGCTGCCGTCGCATCGTAGATGTTGCCGCTGTAGCTGTCGCATTGCACTGCATCAAGAGAAGAGTCTCGCAACGAGGAAGAAGCGTGTCGCCGTCGCAGCCGCTGCCGTCGCATCGTAGATGTCGCCGCTGTAGCTGTCGCATTGCACAGCATCGAGAGAAGCGCCTCGCATCCACGGAGAAGCGTGCCACCGTCGGAGCTGCTGCTGTCGCATCACGAAACAAGGGTGTCGCCGCTGCAGTTGTCGCATCGAGCAGAAGCGTCTCGCAACGTCGGAGAAGAGTGTCGCCGCCAAAGCCGCTGTCGTCGCATCACGGAACAAGGGTGTCGCCGCTGCAGCTGACGCATCGAGTCGAGACTTCTCGCAACATCGGAGAAGCGTGCCGCATCAGGAAGAACTTGACATCTTTATTTCTTTGCACCAGAACTTTGTCGCATCTCCATCTCTGCAACACTTTCGTTGTAGAAACGTGACGCATCGTAAGGTACATTGACTCAAAGTGTCGCATTTTAAGAACTGAAGAGAACTAAGCTAAACCTACCATTTTAAGTACAGTATTGTGGATTTTTGTCGTTTATGGTCTTGTGTTAAATCTATATAAAAGATACTTATTTTTATAATACAACTTGTGTGGTGTCCATCTGTAGTGTTGTCACTAGATTACTGTATGTGTTCACAAATGCTTTACACACTGCCTCTGAGATAAGCCTGTCTGCTCGTGCCAAGCTACCAAGGGGGTGAGCAGGGGTTATTTTAGGAGTGGACCCCCCTACCCTGACTAGAGGCAAGGGTCCCTATTTGTCACAAGTACCTACCTGTGCCAACTAGAGACCCCCAATTTTAACATTGGTGGTCAGCGGTGAGGATTCTGGACTTGCATTTGTGACTCATGTACAGTGATTGGTGAACACTACTAGTGAGTGCAGACCAAAACGCGACCACATACTTTTGGTAGATTTTTTTCTAGGACTTTCCATTTTTAGCCAAGTTCAGCCATCATGAAACCAGCATCCATAGCATCTGTTGATTTTGATTGGGAAGAGGAGAAACTAGAATGCTACAATGTGAAGCAGCTGAAGCACTTCTGCAAAAAATTTAATGTTGCAATTACCCGGCTCACCAAGAGGGATGAGTTCTATAAGGCGCTGAGGGCCTGGGTAGAAGCAAGGAAAACCCCTGAGAATGAGGAAGGGGATAATAATGCAGATGTGCAGCTGGAAGGACCATTGGGTCCAGAGGAAAGGAAAGCACCTTCCCCAGCAGGTAGCAGTGTTTCTGCCAAAGGTCTGTCCACAGAAGAGCTGGAGGACAGAGAGAGAAGTAGGATGCATGAGTTGGAGCTGGCCAAAATGAGTGGGCAATTGGAGATTAGGAAAATGGCCCTGGAAGAAAAGAGGATGCAGCTTGAGCATGAGAAAAGTTTGAGGGAGTTGGATTTGAAAGCTAGGAGCTTAGAGATTACTCCCTCTGGTGGCAGCACACCGTCAATGCCTGGGGAATCTAGAGTGTATATTCCTAAGGATGTGGTCAGAGAGTTTTTTAAAAATGATGACATTGGACAGTGGTTCAAGGCCTATGAGGTAGCCATGTCTTCCCACCGGGTCCCTGAGAAGGATTGGGGAGCGGGGTTGTGGGGACGGTTCCTTAGTGAAGGGCGGGACACACTGCTAGATTTGCCTTCTGATGTCCATAATTCATATCGCCACATGAAGGATGCTTTAATGTCCAGGTATGGTTTAACTCCTGAATTATATAGGCAGAGGTTCAGGGGTTGCAAGAAGATAGAGAACAGTACCTGGGTTGAATATGTCACTTTTTTCTGCAGAGCATTGGATGGTTGGGTGAAGGGTAGCAAAGTTGATGATTTTCAGAGGCTCCTTGATTTGATTGCATGGGAGCACTTGTCAAGTAACTGTTTTCCAGAGCTACGCCAGCACCTGATAGATAGCAGGCTGACTATCCCTAGGAAGCTTGCTGAGGAGGCGGACCGCTGGGTCAGTACCAGGGTCCACAAGGGTCACGTGGGAGACTCAGCCAAGGGTGGGCAGGGTCCCCAGCAGAAGAGTGGGGGGGACAAGGGTAAACAGAGGGAGTTCCAAAGAAGGCCCCAAAGTAGTCCCCAAGGGAACCAAGGGAAAGGTTCCCAGCCTCCCCCCCAGAAACCCTCAGGGGCCCCGACAGGTCCACCTGTTCAAAGGGGACCCCTGAGATGCTACAAATGTGGGGACCTGGGTCATATAGCGAATGATCCCAGGTGCCGCCAGTTTGGAAAGACCGCACCCCCTGGTGCAGCCCCCCGGCAGATGGCTAGTGTAGCCCTGGGTGAGGAGATGGATGCCCAAGATGGGTGGGGTCCCGCACAGATGTTCCTTGTCTCATTAGGAGACTGTGAGGTGGTCCTCAGGACCCCGCTGCCTGACAACACTAAGAAATACAGGCAGTGGGTGACCATCAATGGCCATAGGGTGGAGGCTCTTAGAGATACAGGAGCCAGTGTGATAGCTGTCAAGTGTCACCTGGTGTCTCAAGAGCAGGTTGTCCCCCATGCATTCTATCCCGTTGTTGCCGCTGACAACACAGAGAGTCACTGCAAAGTGGCTAAGGTTCCCTTTGAGTGTGGAGGGTCTCTGGTACTCTTCAGGTAGCTGTGAGGCCCGCCATGCCTGTTGACTGTTTGTTAGGGAATGACTTGGAGAGCTCACCTTGGGCGAAGGTGGAGCGAAGTGCTCATTTAGAGATGTTGGGTTTGCCTGACTGGGCGTGTGTGACGACCAGGTCCATGGCAGCAAGTAAAGGTGCTCAAGAGGACCTGGAGCCTGAGAGGGAGGCCCAGGTACCTGCCATCACGAGAAGAGGCAGGGGGCACGGGAAACCGGCCCCGAAGTTCCCACGGTCCAGGAGGAGGCAGACCTTGAGGGGGATGCCCTGGAGCCTACAGGGGAACAGGTAGCTGAACTGGGGGACCTGCCTGAGCTGACCCATTGGCAGCAAGAAGGAGGACCCTCCAGGGAATAATTCTGCAAGGAGCAGAAAGAATGCCCTTCTCTTGTGGGTCTGCGGCAACAGGCTGCAGACCAGGCAACAGGTGATCAGTCTGGGTCACATTGGATTTACTGGGAGAATGATCTCCTGTATACTGAGCCTAAGGTTGCTGAGCCTGGGTCAGCCCGTGTGCTGGTGGTACCCCAGCGCTTCAGAGCCTTCCTACTGGGGCTGGCTCATGATGTTCCATTGGCAGGACATTTGGGGCAGGACAAGACCTTTGAGAGGCTTGTCACCCACTTTTATTGGCCCCAAATGCGCAGGAGTTCAGACACTCACTGCAGGACATGTCAGACTTGCCAGGCAAGTGGAAAGAGTGGGAGGAAGCGCAAGGCTCCTCTCCAGCCATTCCCTGTAGTCAGCACCCCCTTTGAACGGGTGGGTATTGACATTGTGGGGCCACTGGACCCCAAGACAGCCATGGGCAGCAGGTTTATCCTGGTCTTGGTGGACCATGCCACCCGGTACCCGGAAGCCATACCTCTGAGGACAGTGACGGCCCCTGTGGTGGGACGAGCACTGATGGGAATTTTCTCCTGAGTGGGATTCCCTAGAGAGGTAGTGTCTGACCGGGAGACCAACTTCATTTCCAAGTATATGAAGTCCCTGTGGCAGGAGTGTGGGGTAACCTACAAGTTTACCACTAATTACCACCCCCAAGGAAATGGGTTGGTTGAAAGGTTCAACCGAACCCTCAAAGGATTGATTATGGGTCTTGAGGAACCTATGAGGCGTAAGTGGGACGTCCTCTTACCATGCCTGCTCTTTGCTTACCGTGAGGTGCCACAGAAATCTCTAGGGTTCAGTCCCTTTGAGCTTCTCTATGGACACCCAGTAAGAGGACCTCTAAGTTTGGTCAAAGAAGGCTGGGAGCAATCTCCCAGGAAACCTCCCCAGGATGTATACAGTTACATGCTGTCCTTTAGGAACCAAACTAGGCGTTTCAGGCAACTCTCTGAGGCGAATCTGGAAGCCAGCCAGGAGGATATGAAGCGGTGGTACGACCAGAATGCCACTCTGGTAGAGCTTCAGCCTGGTCAGAAAGTGTGGGTCATGGCCCCAGTGGAGCCCTGCACGCTCCAGGATAAGTGGACCGGCCCCTTTGAGGTTGTAGAGCGCAAAAGTCCGGTTACCTACTTGGTGGACTTGCAGTCTCCCAGGAACCCCTTGAGGGTCCTGCATGTCAACCGCCTGAAGCCCCACTTGGAGAGGTCCCAAGTGGGCATGCTCTTAGCGACAGATGCTGGGATGGAGGAGGAGACCGAGCCTCTTCCTGACCTCCTGTCAGCAACAGAGCAAGATGGGTCAGTGGATGGTGTCAACCTCTCTTCCACCCTGACCCCTGAGCAACAGAATGACTGCCGCCAGTTGCTGGGACAGTTTTCTGATCTGTTCTCCCTGGTTCCCGGTGTCACAGATTGGTGCATCCATGATGTGGACACTGGGGACAGTACACCTGTGAAGCACAAATCTTACAGGGTGACTGACAGGGTGAGAGCTTGCATCAAGGAGGAGGTCTCCAAAATGCTTGCGTTAGGGGTGATTGAGTCCTCTAACAGTCCTTGGGCCAGCCCAGTGGTCTTGGTCCCAAAGGCTGCCGCACCGGGTGCCACACCAGAACTCCGGTTCTGTGTGGACTACCGAGGGCTCAATTCAGTCACCAGGACTGACGCGCACCCCATCCCCAGAGCTGATGAGCTCATAGATCGGCTAGGGGCTGCACGGTACCTCAGCACGTTTGACTTGACGTCTGGGTACTGGCAGATCGCCTTGACTGATGGGGCAAGAGAGAGGTCAGCATTCTCCACACCAGATGGGCACTACCACTTCCGGGTGATGCCCTTTGGGATGAAGAATGCCCCTGCCACCTTCCAGAGGTTGGTCAACCAGGTGTCGGCTGGACTGGACTCGTTCAGTGCCGCCTACCTGGATGACATCGCAGTGTTCAGCGCCAGTTGGGAAGAACATCTGCGCCACCTCTGGGAAGTGTTGATGGCACTGCGGTGAGCAGGCCTCACGATCAAGGCGAGTAAGTGCCAGATCGGGCAGGGTTCCGTGGTGTACTTGGGACACCAGGTGGGGAGCGGCCAGGTGGCGCCCCTACAACCCAAAATTGAAACCATCCTGAATTGGGAACCCCCCAAAACCCAGACAGAGGTGAGAGCCTTTTTAGGACTCATGGGTTACTACAGGAGGTTTGTCAAGGGGTATGGCAGCATTGTTGCACCCCTGACAGAGCTGACTTCCAAGAAGCAGCCCAGGAAAGTGATTTGGACTGACACCTGTCAGAAAGCGTTTGAGGCCCTGAAAACTGCCATGTGCACGGCGCCCGTGCTCCTGGCACCCAACTTCTCCAAAGAGTTCGTAGTACAAACAGACGCTTCAGAGCATGGTGTGGGGGCTGTTCTGTCACAGATGAATGAGGAGGGCCTAGATCAACCCATAGCCTTCATCAGTAGGAGGTTACTACCACGGGAACAGAGGTGGAGTGCTATTGAGCGTGAGGCATTTGCTGTGGTCTAGGCACTGAAGAAGCTGAGACCATACCTGTTTGGGACTCACTTCCGGGTTCAGACAGACCACAGGCCCCTCAGATGGTTGATGCAGATGAGGGGTGAGAATCCAAAGCTGTTGAGGTGGTCCATTTCCCTACAGGGGATGGATTTCACGGTGGAACACCGCCCTGGTACAGAACACGCTAATGCTGATGGTCTGTCCAGATTTTTCTCGCCTTAGTGAAGAGAACTCCCCTGAGGTAGGGTAGTTCTCCCCACATTTCAGCTGGAGGGGACACGTGTTAGACCTGGCATCCTTGGCGTGGGTCTCCCTTCCATTTTTTATGATGCCTCCTACGTTATTGATCTGTTTTTGCTGGTGTTAGATGCTTTGGGCACTGTGCCACTGCTATTCAGTGCCACAGTGCAAGTGCTCCCTATGATAAATTGTGTTATGTATTAGTGACTCCATGATTGGATGATTGGTTTACTTGTCGTCCCTAGTACAGTGCACTGAGTGTGCCCAGGGCTTGTAAATCCAATGCCGCTGGTGGGCTTGCAGCACAGGTTGTGCCACCCACAGAAGCGGCTTGTAAAATGTGCCTCAGGCCTGCCATTGCAGAGCCTGTGTGCAGCCTAGGGCTGCCATGTTGACTTGGTGAGTGCACCCACTTACCAGTCCCTAAACCTTCCCTTTACTGCATGTTGGTCACCCCTAAAGTAGGCCCTAGGGCAGGGTGCATTGTAAGTATAAGGTAGGACATGCCCTGGTGTGTGTGGCATGTCCTAATAGTGAATTACAGCCATTTTCGTTTTTCACTATTGCAAGGCTACCTGCTCCCCATAGGCCAGAATGGGCAGACTGGCTATTACACCTTATAGTCAGAACTGACCCAGGGAACATGGTAGAAAAACGAATTTAGTATGCCTGAACTCAGGATGATAAAATACATCTTTTAGTGAAGTTGGTTTTAACATTCTGTGTTTGAAAATACCACTTTTAGAAAGTGGGTATTTTCTTGCCTAACTATCCAAGCCTGCCTCTGCTAGGTTGTGTATTCCTTGTCTGGAGATTGAGTGACAGGGGCTGGGGGTGGCTACAGGAGACAGGGTGAGTCAGCACAGGGCTGAATAGAAAGATCTGCATCCAGAGTGGAGGGAGGAGTTGCACCTGGGTCTGAATAGGGCTGTGCCTGCCTTCCACAATGCTGGCTCCACCTCCTGCCGGCCGGCTGAGCACTCTGCCCCACATTCTGAAAGGAAAGAAGGAGTCAGAAAAATAAAGTGCTCCAGGACTGACCAGAACTGGTTTTGGGCTAGGCAGAGGCCTCTCTGCCTTCAGAGAACAAAGAGAAACTTTGTATAAAAAGGGGACCCAGACCCCTAGGAAATTAGATCACTTTGGGAAACAAGAAGAAACCTTTGCTGAGGAGCGGAACCAAGAAGAAACTGAGGAGAAGACTATCCCTAAGCTAGAGGGATCTGCCTGCAGTGGTTGCCTGACTGCCAAAGGAAGGAGAAAGGACTTTGTGTGCACTTTATTCAACTTGTAAAGGATCTCCAAGGGCTTGAGAAAAGAGCTTGCCTCCTGCTGAAGTCTCAGGGACAACAGACTTCAACTATCAGCTCCCCAAGAATCCTTTGGAAGTGCCTGCTGCTGTTTTGGGCCTTCTGAAGGGACTGCGTGTCGCAAGGAGCTGGAAGCTCGACTCAAGAGGGAGAAGCGTGTCGCCTTCGCAGCCGCTGCCGTCGCATCACGGAGACGACGCCGCTGTAGCTGTCGCATTGCACCGCATCTCGAGAAACGTCCCGCAACCCCGAAGAAGCGTGTCGCAGCCGCTGCCGTCGCATCGTAGATGTCGCCGCTGTAGCTGTCGCATTGCACCGCATCAAGAGAAGAGTCTCGCAACGAGGAAGAAGCGTGTCGCCGTCGCAGCTGCTGCCGTCGCATCGTAGATGTCGCCGCTGTAGCTGTCGCATTGCACCGCATCGAGAGAAGCGCCTCGCATCCACGGAGAAGCGTGCCGCCGTCGGAGCTGCTGCCGTCACATCACGAAACAAGGGTGTCGCCGCTGCAGTTGTCGCATCGAGCGGAAGCGTCTCGCAACGTCGGAGAAGAGTGTCGCTGCCAAAGCCGCTGTCGTCGCATCACGGAACAAGGGTGTCGCCGCTGCAGCTGACACATCGAGTCGAGACTTCTCACAACATCGGAGAAGCGTGCCGCATCAGGAAGAACTTGACATCTTTATTTCTTTGCACCAGAACTTTGTCGCATCTCCATCTCTGCAACACTTTCATTGTAGAAACGTGACGCATCGTAAGGTACATTGACTCAAAGTGTCGCATTTTAAGAACTGAAGAGAACTAAGCTAAACCTACCATTTTAAGTACAGTATTGTGGATTTTTGTCGTTTATGGTCTTGTGTTAAATCTATATAAAAGATACTTATTTTTATAATACAACTTGTGTGGTGTCCATCTGTAGTGTTGTCACTAGATTACTGTATGGGTTCACAAATGCTTTACACACTGCCTCTGAGATAAGCCTGTCTGCTCGTGCCAAGCTACCAAGGGGGTGAGCAGGGGTTATTTTAGGAGTGTACCCCCCTACCCTGACTAGAGGCAAGGGTCCCTATTTGTCACAAGTACCTACCTGTGCCAACTAGAGACCCCCAATTCTAACAGTTTGTCTGAAATTAACAGTGGTGTCTGCGCAGGACGTTTCACTGTGGAGACTTTCATCTGTTGGCATATTTCAGATTCCAGAACATAGTTCTTGGTCTGTTTCCTAATGCCAGGCCACCAATATCTTTGTGTTAGTAAAGATACTGTTGCAGAAATGCCTGCATGGGCAGAGGCTATCCCTTCATGTGCTGCTAGGATTAGTCCTAATCTGCGATCCTTGTTTGGAATTACCCTATCCCCCACTCCAGGGATTCGAGCAAAAGGAACGTTGTTCGCATCAATTACATATGAGTACTTGAGTGGAAACTTTTTTGGTAACGCTGCACCACTGCCTTTGCTCGTAGCATTGACAGCCAACATTATCTCACTGTCTATTTTCGTTCTGGAACGAGTGAACACAGCTACGGAAGCCGTCTGAACAGCCCCCTTTGTGGCTTCGTCAGCCAATGAATTCGCTGCAACGTTAACACCATCAAGTTGATGACTCAGTGTATGGATCACGTAAGCATTTGGTAGTTCGCTTTTTAACTGAACTACTTGTTCCCAAAGCGTTTTATGCTTTATTGTGCCACCTTTTGCATCTTTGAACCCGTTTTCAAGCCAAGTTTGTATATATTCATTATACGACTGCACACAGTAGAAAGAATCGCACACTATTAGTGTGGGGAATTCTCGATCTGTACTTTCAAGTGCCAGTTTGAATGCTTGTAGTTCAGCTCGCTGAGCTGTACAATCTCCTAGAGACTGGGGGGCATATTAGCAAGACCGGCGATAAAATTATCGCCGCTTTAGCGGCAGGAAACTGCCGCTAAAACGGCGATAATGGGCTTGCTAATATGCGTTATGGAATTCAATAGAAGCCCAGGTTAGATGTGCAGGACATCTAACCTGGGCTTCTATTGAATTCTATAACGCATATTAGCAAGCCCATTATCGCCGTTTTAGCGGCAGTTTCCTGCCGCTAAAACGGCGATAATTTTAACGTGGGTCTTGCTAATATGCCCCCAGGTTTTTGTGACCATAGGTCTGAATTTGCCATCTCGCATGCGACCTTTAACAATTGCGCACGCTGCACTGTAAGCTTGCTTACTCCCTGTTGCGGGTTGTGCGGATCCGTCAGTGTAAATTATGAATTTGTACTTATCGAGAGGCAGAATCTCAGTAGGCAGAGGACATCCATGTTCATATTGCAGGAACGCTTGTGTTTTTAAATCAGGATCAAAAACATATTTAACATCTGTTGCAGCAAGAGAATTAACCCATTGTATCCATCTTGGATGTAATGCTTTAGCATTTGGAATGCTTGCTTTAGTTACCGCCTCTAAGGCCGGAACTGGGGTTACGACAATAATGCGTTTCCCTTGGGCTAGAGCTCTTTCTTTTGCTACAGCGGTTTGAACTGCTGTCAGAATTTTTTCTGTTGAAGTGAAGCGCATTTCTGCTTGTGTATACAGGTGTGATTTGTATGCAATTGGTACTTTTTCACCCTCATTAACTGTTAAGTAGGTGAATCCGCATTGACCCGAAATTATTCGGATCACTAAGTTGCGTTGACTTACGCGTGTTTGTAAGTGATTTGTTGCTAACATGTTAGCCTGGAGTGAACGCAAGATTTCTGTGTGTTCTTGTGTCCAGTTTTTGATTGAAAAATCAGGTTTGATTAATGCGAAGAGAGGTTTAACCCTTTCTGCGTAATTTGGAATGTAAGTTCTTCCAAAATTGAGGAAACCCAGGATGGATTGTAAATTTTTCAGCGTCTTTGGAGGTTGGAGCAGCGCACACCTTTCTAAAAAGTTGGCTGCCAATCTCTTGCCTTCACTTGAAAGCTCATATCCTAGAAACAAGACATTGAGATGGGCAATTCTGGACTTTTTGAAGTTGAATTTGTAGCCCTCAGAGGCGAAGCCCAGTATAATGGTGCTCACCCTGTTCAAGTGTTTATCCAGGTCATCGTCTGTCAGATAGATGTCATCGACATATGACAATGCCTCATTATCATAAATTTGTAGTAACTCCGTTACTCTCGCTGAGAATAACCCCGGGCTGTTCTTGAACCCTTGTGGGAGTCGACAAAATTGACGCTGGGTCCCCATTATTGAGAAAGCTGTTAAGTACCTGCTTTCAGGTGCTATGTGTTGACAAAAGAAACCATTTGAGATATCTAATGTGGTTTTGTATTTTTTACGCACACTGTTATTCATTAATGCTGTACTATGTGCATTTTGTACTGCAAAAGTTTTAGAACAAGTGTTTAAGTGTCTGTAATCCAAAACTAGACAATAGGTATTGTCTGGTTTGGAGACAGGAAACAAAGGATTGTTCATTGAAGAGGTGCATGTTTCAATCACCCCCTGGTATTCAAGTTGATCTAAGATCTCCCTGACCTGTTTTTTAGCTTCTTGCTTTATTGGGTACTGCCTTTGTGCAGTAGGTTCATTTTTTAGATGTATTTTGTGGTGAGGTGAGTCCTCATCCCATCCTACATGATTTTTGTATAATGCTGGGGCCTGGGCAACTGCCCATTTCCTGGCATAGGTATATTTTAGATGAATTGGAATATGGTTAGAGAAGGCAGGCATAATAATGTCCTCGCCGTGTGGGCACTCCCTGACAAATTGTGGTGGCCAGTCTTTTTCTGCTAGAAGTATGTCATAGCCCCTTGAAAGTTTTTCCCAAAAGAGTGCTTTCACCTGTCTAGGTATGTCTCCCTCCATCCGGAGTGTTATTTCATATAACTTTTGTGGAGTACTAACCCTGGTGTCTACAGTCTCAACTGTAATGTACTCATTCAAGTCCACTATCTCCAGAAGTTCCTTCAGGTTCTGGCGAGCTATTGTGACTTCTGCTTCACTGTCCAGAATTGTCTGAGCCCATTCTCCGTTCTTGAGTTGTGTTCTCAGGATCCTCGGCATGTCTGACCTTCAGACCTGCTACTTTCTTCTTAGAGAAATTAGATTTTGATTTATTTTTCGGAACGTGTTTGTCGTCTTTCGATTTCACGCGTTCTTCTCTATGTTCTGACCGTCCTCTTCTTTCCGATGTCTGTGACGAGATCTGAAAGGTACGAGAGGAACTTGTATCAGTATCTTGATACCTGTCAGGCTTTTTCAAATTATCCCTATTCCTGAGGTTATACCTCCTTTCAGAGGGCTCCTTTTGAGGGATTGAGAACGTTTCTCGTTTGAATTTTGTTTATTAATTTCCCACTTCTTTTAAAAGATGTAGGAGTTTGTTTAATAGAGTCCTTCTCAGGACTTTCAGATAGTTTCGGCTTCACTGGTCTTTCACCCAAACTATCTCTGCCTAATTCAGCATATGATTGTTCTATTATTCTGGGTAGCTCAGTTTGATGTTCTGTAACATCGAATTCCCTTAATCGTTGGCGGATCGCCACTGCTGCTGCCTTCCCATTAATATTAGATAATATTATTGTTGAGACCTGGTCGAAATTTTTCAGTAATTTCATACCTAAATTTAGAGCAGGCTCTGCCCCGTATTCGTTTTGAATTTGTTTCAGGACATCAGGTATTACTGCAATTGATGGAATACCATGTGTTTTAGTATAGATGGCAGCAAAGACTGAGCCCCAAGTGGTGCAGTCTTCCAGTTGTGGTGTGATCCCCATCGGTAAACAGATTGTTAGGATTCTGTGTTTCTCATATGGGCTAGTATTTGGAAATACTGCTTCGATTTGAGTAATTTTTTGAGCTATCCAGAATGGAATTTGCTCACGTTTTGTGGGCATTTTACCCATGACTGCATATAGAGTCTGTGGTGTAATTTTTAGTGTATTCCCCAGTTGAGGAGTTTGATTTGGAAGTGTCAATGGTGGTTGGACTGTAAAAGTCTGCATGACATATTGGACTAATTGTCTGTAGATTTGTATTAACTCTGTAAGTTGAGTAAGTAGTTCCTCATCTGTCATTATATCCAGTTCAGGATGAGGAGTGTAGCCGGCTAGAATCGGCCATGTTGCTCCTGGTCTACCTAGTGGACCCAGCCTGGTAATGTTTCTGTGATGTTTTAGGGCGCCTTTAAACCAGAGCTGATGCTCCTGGTATGTTAGTGGAATTTCAATATCCTCGAAAGGAATATATTCCTCTGGTGGTTCATCTTCTTTGTAGAAGTGAAACAGTTTTGTTACTGAATTTGATCCAGGAAATATTACCCATGAATAGAATACCTCTGTCTGAAAGGATTCGTGTGCCTCTATCACGAAAACTGCTCTACCTCCTCTTGGTGGTAGGTCGTGTTTTATAAGTTTTAGAGTGATGGCTCTTCTTAAGTTTGGATTGATGTCTATGACACCCTCCTCGGGTTCAATAAAACCTGTGATGTTATAAGCTGCTATAGCTGGGTGACCCTCAACGTCACCGTTGTCGGAGTCAGGCATTTTGTTTTTTGAAAAATGTAGAACAAGTTTCAAGGAAACAAAAGATAAGGTGCACAATATTTTGGAACACTGTATCCATCAACGTTGAACAAACCAAACAACTAATATATAGGGTGCTTCCCTATTTAGTTATGGCGGATATTTAACCCTACCCACTCCGGACGTCTTATGGAGTATGTGAGTAGGGGTCTCTGAGAAAAGCACGAATGAGTTACTCAGTATCTAGCGTTAAATTACTGTCTTACCAAACCGTTGGGCGCCATGTAGTGTAGTTCCTATTTCCCTAATAGGCTCTGCGCATTGCAATAATATAACCTATAGGTTTGACATAGGACTAAGGTCGGTATGTCCCTATCGATTATATTAAACTTAATTACCTGTGCCAGCTAGCTCAGAGGCCACTAGAAACTCCTTGAGAACAAGAAGGGAGTAGTTTCTGGCAACCGAAAAACATGACAACTTTGTTTCCATTTAGAAGCGGAACATGTCTCATAATCGTGGAAACAATAGATAACAGTTTCACTCATTCAATCGTGCATGCTTAGTTTCTGCAGAGTTACACAGAAAGGAAAGACGGGTGTTTCAATAAAAAGGGTTTTATTGAACAGTCTTGTTTCTCGTGTAAGAGATATGTGCTGTTATAATCACAAGACAGTATGCAAGATAAATAATGTACAGCGTAAGCAGTAGAAATAAATAATACTGCGCTAGCGTTATCTTTTAGCATATATTCATGTACATAAATAACATGAGCTAAGAATGCGGGTACTCATACGATGCGTCTCTAAGCTAGTTCTACCCCAGTGTACCTAACCTAGCCTAGGTGTAGGGAAGAGTAGAAGTAGATGGAGTATTCTCTAGTATGGTAGACTAAGAGTATGTTAAGTCTAGTATGCCAAGAGTCCCTCTAGGATCTAGTCAGCTCCATACCTTGAGAATGAGAGAGGTGGGAATCTCCTGCCGGATCTTGGAACTCTAACACCCCGCAAAGGGAGTCAGAACACTGGAAGCTGGATTTGTCTGCGTGCAGGAATGACAGCGTCTTCTCAGTGCGTCAGGCCGGGATACGGGCTCCTCTGAAGTTGAGGTCTCCTCTAACTTGCTTGGGCAAGGGAAGGTATATATATAACTGGTAGGTGTCGAGGAATGTTAGCATTGACGTGAAGTCGGACAGAGGAAGACGTCAGGAATGAACCCTTAAGGTATAACGGTTCATACATAATAGATGAGTTCTTGGAGAAATCAATAGTCCTGTGCTAGGAGAAATCCCGAAGCTTAAGGGTCTGGTTTCTAAGAACTCGTTGTGACGTTAGGGTGGACGGATGTCGGTGACCATGCCTGTATTTGGAGTGCACGGTTAATGCCTAAATAAGGACAGGGATTCTATGCCTATATAAGGGCAAGGCGAATTGTGCCTATATAAGGACATGATTCAGGAAAACCTATATACGGACCCCTAAAGCGGAATACAACACTAGTTTTCCCCAGAGCACTGAATAAGTACCTCACAAATTTCTTAATCTCTGCTTATACAGTTTCTTTTAACTCTTTCCCAGCAGGCCAGGAGAGCCAGGTTGAGGCTGGAGCTGGGACTCACTTGCCTGGATCTTATATGCTCAGGGGACCTAATAAAATATTACATCATCACCCTGCGAGCCACAGCATCCTCTATGAAAGCACACATCAAAATCATCTTTAAAGAGGTATGCTCTCCATGGCAGTCACAGCTGTCAGTGGCCACAAGCTTCTCGAAATTGAAGTATGCAATCTGCATAATTGGGACATCCCAGTAACACCTTGGGAAAAAAAAGTGAACTTACAGGTCAAGAAACTCTCATTTGAAAGAGACATAGAAAGTCTACATCACAGATCAAACTTCTCCGTACTGGATGCCACCTATATCCTGGGAAAAGCTCAGCCGTACTTTGAGCAAGCACTGACAGCCCAGGCACGAAAGAAAATCACCTACATGAGACTTCTTGCACTGCCCATCACGGACTTTAATTCATCCTGGGCTCGGTGGGATGATTCAGCCGCTAGTCACCTATGCAGTTCTAAACATGAATCCTAGTTTCATCTGCTGGGCTGCTGCCCAAAGATGGCAAGCAAACGACGTTGCTTGCTAAACCCGCTTTGTAGGTCCTATGGCCTCAGACACTGCAAAGAAGTCTCTGATCTGTGCTTCTCCTCCAATACAACACAAACCCTTGCCAGATGTGGGAAATTTACTGACGCAATCCGTGCTGCCCTGCCAAAAACAATCAAATCACCAACATCAATCAGGAAGCCTCAAAGCCCAAATGGCAATGCTGGAAGGAGCAGTAAAGCACCATATTAACCCTGCTTAAGCATTTAAAGTCAACCTTTATTCTTTTTTTAATGAGTTTTAATATGATACATTGCCAAACTTGATTTTAGGTGTTTACATGAAATGCTTTTAAGTAATCGATCATGAATACATAAATACTAAATATTAAAACCTCTGCTCGCTGGGAAGAAGTCTCCTGCTAATAAAGGCAACTGGCTGATCAAGGCCCTCTTCATTTAGCTGTGACAACACTGCCCCTTTCCCTTGCTCTGAAGCATCTGTCTGAACCACAAATTCTTTTGTGTAGTCAGGGCCCAGCAACACTGGTGCTGAACACATATCAGCTTTCAGAGGGTTGTCACAAGCCTTCTGACACTCTGGGGTCCAATCTATCTTTTTGGGCCTCTTCTTAGAAGTGAGTTCTTTTAGCAGTCCCACAATGGTCCCAGAATTCTGAACAAACCTTCTATAATAACTTGTCTATCCAAGGAATGCACTGAGTCTGGGTAACAGGAGCTGTCCAATCCAAAATAGTTTTAATCTTGGCCTGGCGAGGCTGCACAAGGTCTCCACCTACTAGGTGGCCCAGGTACACCACAGAAATCTGACATATTTGGCACTTATTTGCCTTAGTAGTCAGGCCTGCCTGTTGCATGGCCTGAAGCACTTTCCATAGGTGGCTTAAGTGACCCCCCTAGGTAGAACTGTATACAGCTATATCATCCAGATAAGCTGCACTGAACTGCTCTTGACCAGACAAGACCCTGTTCACTAACCTCTGGAAAGTGGCAGGTGCATTATTTAAGTCAAAGGGCATTACCTTGAACTGATAATGTCCCTCTGGTGTGGAGAATGCTGATCTCTCCTTTGGTCCATCAGTGAGGGCTAAGGTACTTAGAAGCCTCTAACCTGTCAATGAGCTCATCAGCTCTAGGTACAGGGTGAGCATCAGTCTTTGTGACTGCATTCAAGCTCTGTAGTCCACAGAGAACCTTAACTCCTTGGGTACCCCCTGGGGATTAGGTTTAGGCGCCAGCACCACTGGACAGGACCATGGACTTTCAGACGGTTCAATGACCCCCAAATCCAGCATATTTGCTACCTCAGGCTCAATGCTGGCTCTGACATGATAAGACAACCTGTACAGCTTACTTTTGACATATAGGCTGTCACCAGTGTCAATGTGGTGCACACACCACTCAGTAAAAGAAAACAGGCCAGCAAACTGCTCCAGCACCTGCTTGCAGTCTCTGTGGAGCTGGTCTGTCAACTTGGGAGAGAGTACAACTCCCTCCACTGACCCATCTTGCACATTAATGGAGAGGAGGTCGGGCACTGGCTCAGTTTCCTCCTCCACTCCCTCTTCAGTGGCCAGTAACATGGTCACGTCTGCCTTGTCATGGTGGGGATCCAATCTGTTCACATGCAGGACCCTATGAGGGTTCCTGGTGGTGCCAAGGTCAACCAAATACGTAACCTCGCCCTTATTTTGTAAGATTGGATAGGGCCCACTTAAATTGCCATGGAGGGCCCTGGGAGCCACAGGGTCCAACACCCACACCAACTGCCCTGGAGTATACTCAGGCATAGTAGCCTTCTGATCATACCAGTGCTTCACGAGCTCCTGGCTAGCCTCCAGTTTCCTGCTTGCCTTGTACATGTACTCTGCCATTCTTGATCCCAGGCCTATCACATAATCAAGCACATTGTCCTTTGCTTCTTTAAGAGACTTCTCTAAAGGCTCTCTCAGCAGGCACAATGGCCCCTCACAGGGTGTCCAAACAACAACTCAAAGAGACTGAAACCAACCCCTTTCTATGGACCCTCCCTGTAGGCAAATAGCAGGCATGGGAGGAGAACATCCCATCTCCTCTTGAGTTTCTCTGAAAACCCATTTATCATGCCCTTCTGGGTCTTGTTAAGCCTCTCAACTAGATCATTTGTTTGTGGGTGATAGGGGGTGGTGAACTTGTAGTTTACACCATACTCATCCCACTTAGCAGTCAGATAGCTGCACAGAAAGTGTGTGCCCCTATCTGACCAACTCTAGTGAACACACCAAGCAGTGCTCTAACCTCGGCAGGAGCATCAATGGTTCTAAGAGGGATTGCTTCAGGGTACCTAGTGGCATGGTCTACTACCACTAAGATATACCTATTCCCTGATGCAGTAGGTGGGTCCAGGGGACCAACAATGTCCATCCCTACCCTTTCAAAAGGAACACCAACCATTGGAGGTGGTATTAGGGGAGCCTTTGCCTTGACCCCTGCCTTGCCACTGGCCTGACAGGTGTCACAGGAGCTGCAAAACTCCTTTAGCTTTTCAGACATATGTAGATATGGTTCACCAACCGGTTCCATGTCTTTGTTTGTCCCAAATGTCCTGCCAAGGGGATATCATTACCCAAAGTCAGGATGAACTCTTTGTACTTCTGGGGCACCAACCCCCTGGTGGCCCCATCCTTGAGGTTTTTGTCCTCAGTATTAAGCAGTCCATCTTCTCAGTAGATTCTATGAAACCCACTGTCATCCCCCTCCTTTTGCTTAGAGGTAATCCAACTCAAGCTCTCAAGGGTGGAACAGTCTCTCTGTCCCTTACAGAACTCCTGGAGGGTCCACCTGCTCCTGTCAGTTCTGACAAATCTTACAGCTCTGGCAGGGCTGGAGTCCCTCCCTCAGAGGCCAGATACCCCCCATCAGGATTGCATTCTTCCTGCACCTCTGGAGTTCCCTGGGCTGGCTCACCAGGTCCAGTACCCTTGTCCTTGGATGCTTGGCCCTTTGTTCCAGGGTCCAAGTGTCCAGCCTCTCCCTTCCTGCTAGTCTGTGACCTAGTCACAGCACATATCCACTTAGGGAGCTCCAATATTTTCATATAGAGTCCTCTTTCCACCTCTGACCACTCAGAGGCTTCAAGATCCTTGCCCAGTAAACACTGGACTGGGAGCCCCTTAGACACAGCTACCTTCATAGGGCCTGTCACACCTCCCCGTTCCAAATCCACCACAGACATAGGGTGGTAGTGCTGTCTGCATAAGTAACCTGGTGAAACTCACCAGGTAGCAACCTCTCTGGAGGCACCAGTATATCCAGGACCATAGTTACACTATCCCCTGTGTCTCTGATAGCCTCAACCTCAGTCCCATTCACTTTAGGCCTCTGCCTGTACTTGTCCATGATTGGAGGTAAGGCAGCAAGGGTTGCGATATTCACCCCTCCCAGGGACACTAAGGTTGCTTCCACCACCTGCCTACCCCTCTCTGGGGTACCACTTTCCACCCCAACACTTACACTGGCAATCCCTTGGGATGGCCCCTTAGGGGGGAGGTTCTTGGTGCAGACAGCATCTCCCTTTTTGTGCCTTGGCACTTACCCACCTTTGAGAGATCAAAGAACCTACAATTTTTCCCTGATACCCCCTCCCTTTGAATTTGGGTTGGCTCGAGGCACCCCTCTTTGTTCAGGTTTTAGTGGGTCTTTGGAGGATCCTTCTGTTTTGACCTTCCTTTCCCTGGGCTTTACCCTGGGGAGGGACCTGTCCCCCTTTTTTCTGGTCACCACCCTGGTGCTGAGTGGAAACCTGGGCTCTCACTCACTCATCAGCTGCCTTGACTAGGTCTCTAGGACTAGACAGCTTTGAGTCCACCAGGTACTGGTGTAACTTCTCTTCAGCACAATGAGTCAAAAAATGTTCTCTCAAAACAAAATTATACAATCCCTCACATGTGTCAACATTGTTACCAACAATCCTGCCTACCAGTGCCTTCTGTGAGATGTCCATAAAGTCTACCCAAGACTTTGAACTCCCTTTCTGAGTGTCACTAAACTTCACTCTGTACTGTTATGGGGTTAAACCAAATTTCTCAGCTAAGCATTGCCTCGTGTGAGTATAGGACTTTGCCTCCTCTCCCGGCAGTGTCAGGAGCCTGTTCTTTCCAGCCACTGGAATCAGTTCCCACAAAAGTGAACTCTAATGTTTGGGGTGGACCCCCCACATCTCAAGGGCCCTCTCAAATTCAGTCAGCCATTTGTCAATGTCATTCCACCTCTAGGTACCTGGGTACTATACCCTTGGGAAATTTGTGATAAAATCCACCACTCCTGGACATCTCAAAATCTTCATAATTTTCACTGCCACTATCTCTATTTGCAGCCTCCTCTTTTTTCCATTTCTTTTCAATCCAATTCCAGTTAACTCTGCTCCAAAGCTATCAAAGCTAATTGGGCCTCAAGCTGTCTCTCTGCAAGAGACAGTGGTGGTTCCTGAGTAGGGGACCCTGCCCCCCATCCCACTATCTGGAAATAAATGGCTAATACTGGAAAAAATGGAAGAGGCACCATCCTCACCCCTTCTTGGGTGAGGTTGAGGGAACACCATCCCTCCCCTCTTGACTCACCTCTGCTACCCCAGCCCAGGCCCTCAGGGACTTAAGCAACCCTGCTTTCCTAATCTTGTTGGAAGCAGGCAGCCCCCTAAGCCTACACTGTACCCTAAGATCAGCCATCCTGAGCTTAGACAGTTTAGCCAGGTCTAGCTCCATGGTTCACTAGTTTTAGGTCACAACAACTATCAACATAGGCTTAGAACAATTTTGTAAAAATTACAACAATGGATTAAAAACAGTTTAGTCCAAATTCCAAAAATCACACTCAAAAGTTGTGTTCTAAAGCAATTTAGAGGATTTTTTAAATACTAATTCACTTTACTGAAAATTTTAATTTTTAAACACAAGTCCTCATCCACACCGCTGAACACCAAAATGTTGGAAAGTGGGTTATTAGAAGTGGCAAATGTATATCTGCCACTGGCAATAAGACCACTAACACAATTTAGGGCTCGGAACAGGTCTTAGAAAATTATTCCTATGTTCAACCTTTGGTAGCTTGGCTGCAAGCAGGTATGTAAAGCATTTAAAAACACCAATTCAGTAAATAATTAAGACACAACACACTATAAAAATTCAACACCAATTTATAACAATAGCAAATATTATTATCTTCAAAATGACACCAAAACGAGAAAAATCCAATGTAGTGATTTTTTTTAATATAGCACATAGAAACCTATAGCACCTACTGGAACATCTGGTAGCGCTAGACCGGAACAAAGTCAAAGTGTCAGGCTGAACGTGATGGAGCCCCTCGAAGTTCTCACCCAGTCCGGATTTGGTGAGGGTTCGCTGGCTTGCCTTGCGACGAGCTCCCGGTCAAAGTTATGGAAATCAGACCTCTGGAGCTTTTCAGTGGGACGAACCAGAGATCCAGGCAGGCACGTGGTTGAAGATCAGCGACTTGACTCTTGCGGTTGGTCCCTGTCACCTCTCCTATGTTCGGACTTAGAAACCTTTATAGAGCTTTATCTTCTGGGGTCCCTCGCTGCTCTTCACTAGGCCGGCTTCAGTGAATGTTCGCAGAATTGGGTTTCCGCTTGCTCCCGGTCAAACTCTGGAAGTCGGACCTCCGGAGCTTTTCAGCAGGACGAACCTGGATGGCAGGCCGGCTCGCAGTTGAGGATCACCGGCTTGGCTGGCCAGGTCGAGTCGGTCTACTTATGGAGCTTTTTTCCAAAGTTGCTCCAAACTTCTCAAAACTTCTGGAACGTTTTCCTGAATTTTCTCAAAGGGTCCCAAAGTGTCCAAAACTTACTCCAACGGTCTGGAAGCTCCAAGATGGTCCTTGAAAGTTTGGGACTTCAGTTCCCACAGTCCACTTGGACTAAATCCATACAAATCCACTGGTAGTACTCCAAGCTGAGGATTCTTGGTGGTGATGTTCCAGGTGGGCTCTGCTAACCTTTAGCTTGCAAGGAGTCCACTATTTAGTCCTTTTGAAGCAAGGTAGTCCACAGAGCTGTAGTTCTAGATTGTGCAGCAGGCACAGTCTTCAGAGTGCATGGCCTGGTTGGTGTAAATCATACTTCCCAGCATGGACCCTTCTTCTTTCTTGAGTTTCAGGCAGAAGATCTGAGAGACTCTGCCCCTCTCAGATGCTTATTCCAAGTTCTCTGGGTCAAGCAGGAGGGCCCTTCTGTCCAATGAAGTGCTGGGCAACACCCCAGAGTATGACCACTTCCTCCAAAGTGTGGCACTATATTCTCCCAGAGAGCACCATTTCTCCAAAATTCCTCATGGCTGATTTTTAAGCAGAGGCAGAAGAGCTCACTAAACCAGCCTACAGGATGGCTCCATCTGCATAGGTCCACTCCCCTTACATCTGGGAATTCCTGCCTTAATCCTTCCATCTGGCTGGGGTAGCGGGCAGAGTTGAAAATGAAACTGGTTTCTCCAGTCTGTTCCCTCCTTTCCAGAACATTATCTACAACCCCTACCCCTCCCCCTGGCATTCCTATGCTCAGCAACCTCTCCTCCCAGAAGGGCTCCCTAACCCCATGGGTCATTTATCACCTCTTCAAAGGAGCCTGGCTAATCCACTTAACTCTGACCAATCAGGATAGACCACTATAAGGCTGAATTTTGGCTTACAGACATGAAGTCTTATAACTTCTTGTCTGTACACTTTAGGAAGAAATCAACAATACCATATTGTTGGATTTATCAATACCATTCTAGGAAGTCCTTGAATGATATTTTTATCACCTCCTTGACGTTAGTTATTATTTAATAACTTCTTGCCATGTTAACCTGTGTGGCTGCAGATTTGCAATGGGAAAAATGACTTGAACTATTTTTCCAGCACCAGGGCTTATAAAAACAGCTTTTATAAGTACCCTGCCTATATCTACCTGGCCTCACACCCCTGGGATACCTAGGGTAGACTTTAGGGGCTCTGAATATGTAAAGGTCGATTTTGGGAAGCACTTTACAACAATGTGAGAAGTGAAATGTGCAATTTCACTAAACCCAAGACATATAAAACTCATTTGATAAGGGTCCTCTTTATCACTACCTGACCCCCTCCAACCCCTGGGGCACCAAGGGGAGACCCTGAGGGTGTCAAATATGCCAAATCATTGTAGTTTATTAATTTTTAAGTGCCCTAAACACCAAAGTCGAATTGGGCAAAATTTGCATTTTAAAAGCAGACCTGCAACACAGGAATGCTTTTAAACTGACCTCAGGCTTCAGCAGTACAAACATGCAAGTGCAGAAGGGCTGCTGGCCTCTAAACTGCCATGCCCTATTATATACTAGGGACTTAAAGTAGTTTTAATCCCCCTGCCCTATTATGTACTAGGGCCTTAAAGGGGAGGTCATGCCTATCATAGGGGTACCCTAAGGCATTGTGTACCCTAGTGTATGTAGGTGTTTTCAGGCATCCAGGATGTAGTCCCTCCCTCGGTGGCTGCTGTGAGAGCTGGATGGAATCACCTTTGCTCTATACACCTGCTTCAAGGCACACCACTGGGAACGTCTCTGTGGTTGCTGGCAAGAGCGATGTTGCGACTACCACTCGAAACACATAAACAATTGGCGATTCCGTTTTATGGGAACCATTTGGCCTGTTTTTTAACAAAATGATGACTTTTTTTTCTCTTTCTCATCTCATCTATCACTTTATTTCTAGGCACCTTGGCTTTCTGCGTGCTTGTTATTTCAAATGTTATGCTTTTGAGAAGTTTATTTTAGAGATTGCTTGTTGGTGATATTTAAAGTGGTTTTAGATTTTATCATTTTTATTATTTTATATGGACTGCTGTTTTTAGATAGCTTTTAGGAAGAGGAGTGAGACAAGTGGGTGTTATGTCCCTGGGTTAGGCCCATGTAGCAACGCTGCACCTTTTCTTACATTTTTCTCTTTCTGCACAATAACTTTGACTGTGACCTTTTGCACATATTTGCGTGACAATGTTGGGTACGTTTCTCTGAAACTGCTTTGCTCACACATCTGGTTTTACACAACATTATCATGATGCCTCGAAAACTGGGACAAGGCCTTTACAAATGTTGTGCAAATGTCATTCTATCTTTATCCACAGGGTGACAGGGCTATCTGCATACCCATAACAACACTAATCTGCATTTACATCGCAAGGATGCTCTTATTATAAATTAAGAAGCATTTCCATGGGTTAGCAGAGAAGACACTTCAGCTGATGACGAGGGGTCCCTGCATGCTGAGGCTTTGCGAAGCAGTTGCCTAACATCCAGTTTGTTACCAATATGGGGTTCTACATTCTCTCCTGCCAGGCAATGGGGTTGGATCATCCCATGGGGGGGATACGTGGCTATACACCTACATACACTCTAGATGCACATAGAGTAGGGATTGCATAGTAGTAGTCCACTTTGTCTTATATGCTTGCATATGTACACTGTTTTATCAGCATGGTGGAACTATACCTGCTATTCACTATTTTGGTGCTTCTAATCACTTTCATATGCTTCTGTCTACTGATCATCACAGCACATGTTTTCTATACAAGAATAACATTGGTTCAATAAATATATTGAAAACGTCCCATTGTGTATTCTCTGTATATTTCTCTGCAAACAAGAGTGCACAAGTGATTAGGCGAAAGGGTTCTAGATCTGTTACCACGATCCCTGAGGGGTCAGGGTTGTCATGTTCAGTAGTTGCCAGAAGCCATTCACTCCCTGTTTAGGTTAGAGGGGCTTATGGTGGCACTGTGAGCTAGCTGGCCTCCAGGCCAACATATACTACGGAGGTGCTTGGAATCAGTCTAAACACCTCACCCAATGTTTATGTTGTCCACATACGCGCAGATCCTATGGATTAGTGGGAACTACACGTCAGTAGATAGAAATTCAAACCAAATTTGATATTTATTGGCATTTGGATTTGTCCTTTTCAAGACACCTTTAAAAGAGCCCATTTCTTCAGTGCAGAGGGTTGAAATGGCAGACAACTTCTAGCCTATGGAATAAACCACCTCCAAGTCCATAGATAGATCCTCTACTCCATGTAAATATATATCATATTCTTTAGTAACTTCATGTTTGTAAGGTCTGTGTTTCACTCAATTATCACAAAAAAGGGCCCATCACAACCTCTATATACAAAAGCTACAATATCTGAAAATTTGTTCCTGAAACCATTTCTTTGCTCTATACAGTGTTTCTCAACAAAGCACTCATTTTGGCTTTAAGTAAGGAATTAAATCTAATAAGGGTCAGTGAAATATGTTTATTGTTTCCAAGTGTTTTACAAGCGATCTTATGCACAAATTATTACCGATGGACTACAATGAGACAAAATATAAAAACTCCCTTCTCTTCCTTCCTTCAATATTTAATTCCAATACTCAGAATGTGGGTGGCAATGAATGTATGCCCTCATTGCAAGTCACTGTGATTAATTGGAAATTTTGTACAACTCAAAAGAGGAGTTTGTTCATTGGAACTACAAACAGTTAAAGGAAGGTTTAAAGTACATACACTTAGATTTCCACAACTTCTGTAAAATGTAGTTAAACTTAATATTCAAATCACTCTTCTTCTAAGGATAGGAAATGTGGCCTTTGAACAAAGATTAATGTTCCATTATGCTACTAGCATTGGGGGATGGCTTTGTTGCGAAAGAACACAGCCATGTGGATCCAACTCTCGCCACAGTCCGCTTAACAATCCTGCTCTATTAGGTATGTGGGTGGGTCATCCAGCACTAAAATGAGAACTGGAGGCTGAAAGGATGCAGGAGAGACTTGTGGAAAAGGAGCACGTGATGAGATTGAGCTAGTGATTGTCTGCAGCCTAGATGCATGGAAAGGCAAAGGCTTCTAGCTGTATGGTATCGATTTGCTACCCACAGGAAGTGTGAGGTGTCTGTCTGTGGGTCACGAGGGCAGTGCACATGCAACACCAGTGCAGAGGTAAATAACAAAAGAGAGGCCAGTGCCTGGGTGTCATCCGCATGAGTAGAGGAGAACCACAGACTTTCAAAGGGGTGGTGGAATAGCACAAATGAGAGCTGTAATTGGATAGCAACCCAACCCTGAAAGGAAGCTGTGTAGATGGGCTCACCCTGTCTCTCCGTCCCCTGAACAGTAAGCACTTGACTAGAAGAAGGAACTGGAGCACTGGCTGGGTAAGTGTCTCCAGGAGAGACTGGGATTGGCCAGATCAAAATTGGAATGGTGCGGGAGGTAGGGCAGGAATGCTACTCATGGGTGCATCTGAGCCCAGCAGTCGAATTCCTATGTGGGGGAACTTAGGGGCATGAGAGCCCAGGCATACCACACTCAAAGTGAACCGCTTGTGGACAATGAGGACATTGAGGAACCAGGGGTGAGATTTAGGGTTGCACAGATGAAGATGAGGATAAAGTGAAGGTCAATGTGGGAGTGCCAGCTCCTGAGTCCCTGGGACTGGAATCCGACCACTGACCCATACTGCGGGGCACCTTGGAGCTTGAATAGAGTATGCACATAAAGGGATCTGAGTAATTAAAGTATTGGCTCAAGGCAGCAGAACACATGTGCACACAACTTAATTGGAAGAGCCAGATCATAACTGTGTCTGACTGCTTACTGGAGCTGTTCCTCCCCCTCGTAACTGATTGCACAGGACTGGCCTCGGGGACCCACCATGAGGGCTCAGAATTAGTAAGCATATGATGCACAAGATGCAGATCAAACCAGATTGAATCATGGATCAGTGGGAGCCCTTCATGATCAGGACAGGGGGTGGAAGAGACAAGGTCTGAAACACAAATGAAGGTTGATATGACCCTAACAGCAATAATAGGCGGCTTGGAGTCCCTGGAACAGTACATAGATTCAGTGGCAATAAATATGGGTCTTCTCAGGGACGATCAAAGGAAGCTTGTCAACAGGGAAAAACAGAATTAATACAAACTGGAAACGTTGATGCCTGAAACCACCCACTTGAAACCAAATCCAGGAGCTTTTGGGACAGATTCAAGTTTCCTGGAAAGGCAAGCTGAAAATTCAGAGGTATGATCATGGCATAGCAATTTAAGAGTATTACGATTATCAGAACAAACCGAAGAAGCATAAATGGGGTCCTACATTGATCACTGGTTAGAAACTATGCAGCACCTAGAGGACTATTATTGCTATATGGTGTTGACCGGGCCCACAGGGTCTGAGCAAGGCCCCCACCACAGGGCACATGACCTTGTCATGTGGTGATGAGACTATTGCACTTTAGGGCAGTGGTGTTACAGGAAGCTAGGAAAGAAGGATATCACACAGGTTCACGGATTACATGTTGGCAGTCCAACACCAAAGATCATAATTCATGAGAGTCAAGAAACATTGGGGAGAAATATGCAGTCGTGTTCCCAGCCTGTCTAAAAGTCATAATGATAATGTACGACAATACCCAAATTGTTGATGACCAAAGAACGTCAGCGGATTGGAAGAGGCATGGAGTGGCAAAGCTATGAAGGGCTCCAGCCTAAAGAAAGGAGACATCTGAAGTGTTGCAAGACCAGAAAGAAAGAATATGGATGGACTGGACACCCACCCTGGTCAGGAAAAGTGCAAAAGGGATGACTTCAGCACAAAAACAAAGGGAACACTAGAGGTCTGACGGACTGCTATGCCAGACTGAATGAACGATAGCACTGCCAGCACAGAGCATGACTGATGATGTGCTGAAGTCAGACAATTTCCTCCGGTGGTCATATCATAGATGGCTGGTGATCTGATTTAGGAAATTTAAAGTGAGTCTCATTTTTCTGGCAGGCGGTACGCATGCCGGGTGGAGTTGGTCTCTTGCTGAGTGAGGACATGGTTTATTGATGGTTTACTGTCTTGGACAATACTCTGATTACTCATTTATCTACAACTTGAACGTTAGGTTAGATAAAAATATATTGTACAAGGGAGATACTACTTAAAGTCACACACACAGAATATTTTGGCAACACCTACTCAGACCACAACTCACTTCTAATTCACCTGGAGTGGGGGCACAACAGGTCTAGAATATCTAACTGGGGGCTAATGGTGGTAGCGGTAGATGATGAAGTATTTATAGGTGCTACTAACTAATGAGGTACTAACAACTGATGCAACAATTGAGTGGGAAGTTTATCCAAATGCACGGATGGGAGAATGTCTAAAAATGCAGGACAGACCACTGTTGCTGCCCAGGCTCAAATCTTCACCTGCCTTAATATTGAGCCTAATGTAACATGGGTCAATAACACACACCATAGGTTCCTCTAACTAGGTTACAGCCGAACACTCTACATGTCCTCGTAGCATAGCCCAGGCAGGGCATGTTTGTTGCTTATTTACCTGTCTGCTCATGTGACAGACATTGTGCACACTGCATTTTATTATTTTTTGCTAATTTTATTCCTCTCCATGGAAGTTGCTCATTGTACCTTTCCTAAAACAGGCTAATTTTAGACAATGCATGTCTGCCATGGAATCTTTACAGTCATTGCCAACAGTGAGAATATGCTTTTTAACTGCAACTTTTAAACAGCATGCCATACGGCATAAGGTCTGCAATTGTGTCATGGAATGTTACTTTCTTTGACATGTGCTAATTATATGATTTTTATATGAAATGACAATCTTTTTTATATTGTATAATGCATTTTGCGTGATTTTATTCTGCTTCTTTTATGGTCACTGAATGACGGAATAAAGAATAAAGAATAAAGATTGATATTAATTGAGTGGGAAGTATATAAGATGGTTATGCAGGCCACTGCATAAGAACAACTTATGCAATTTTTAGTCTCTAAGCAGGACAGAGGAAAAATGTATAAGATTGCAGAGGGTAATCCCAAATACAGAAGAATGTAAAGCAGAAATAGCCAAGAGACTCGCATGCCGAACGAGCACATTGCCTAAATTGCCACAGTTATAAGAAATACATGGCCGCCAGACTTGACGAGGGGGTGAAATTCGGAGGTTACTGTCCTGATTGATCCAACCAAAGTCAATGCGACACCCAATTACTGAACTGCAGGATGAAACAGGTCAGATTAAATGTGCAAACAGAGGTTAACAGAGTATTCCGTACCTATTATGAAAGTCTTTATACGATGCTGGGAGCAATGCTGGATGCAGAATTGAGGAAATATCTAGGTAATACACACTTTGAGTGCTTATCCCCGCGATCAAACAGAGGAGATCGAGGATCCCCTAACAGTCTAGGAGATTTGTGAGACTCCCACCAGTTTAGCAAATGGGAAAACGACAGGCTCAGTTGTTCTACCCATTGAATTTTATAAATGTACCCAAATGCCCTGGCACCCAAATTATTAGCAACATATGAAGCAGAGCACCAAAATGGGAAACTAGCTAAAACAGCCTGGGAAGTCCTGATATCCCTCATTCATGGCTTCTCGACTTCCTCTGCAAAAGGAAGTATAAAGCGAAAAAAAGCACACTGGCAGTGTGGGCTAGAAAAGGCGCACTGGTGTGTTATTGGTTATTTTCCCTAATTCCAATGCTCTACTTTTTTGTGACCCCATTGCCCTGAAGCCACCAAAACACAATGTCCAAACAAAAACAATAAAGAAAAAGGAGCGTTCAATTTCAATGAATAAATATCCAATAGTCATGATCCCATTCAAAGTAGAAATACAGGAGTCTTGTATATCTTTGCATCCAATTTTATTCAAATAATGCAATTTGGCAGAAGTAATCCAGACAGCCCAGCCAACGCGTTTTGTCCCACATGGGACTTCATCGGGGCTGTCAAATCCCCTTTTTCAATTATTATCGGTATTCGATCCTTTTCTTATTATATCATTCTTCATAAGAGGGAATTCCTATCAAAAAGGTGGCGTGCTGTTTCCAGTCTCATCTTTATCATTCTGGCTTCCAGTTCAAAGTGCCCATCAAGTCCACTCCTTGAAAGGACATTTATTGAATGAAATTGAACGCTCCTAATTCTTTATTGTTTTTGGAAGTATAAAGCACTTTTAATGCTAAATGTTAATTACAAACCCTTAGTAACATATTGACAATTAGACTCCTCAAGGTACTGACAGAGCTCATACAGCAATGTGGGTTTGTGCTTGGCTGGAGTATTTCACCCATTATTAGACAATTAATTAAATCATTGCGTCTACCCCTGCAGCCTCCCTGGCCCTGGCGGTTTTGTTGATTGACCTTGAAAAAGTGTTTATCAAGGTTAGGTGGGAATTCTTAAATGAGATCCTATGGATTAAGCTGCTCACATCCTACAGCCAGGGTGAAGAAAGGAAAGATGTTCTCTGAGGGCTTCAATGTCCTTAGAGGTAAATAGCAGATGTGCCTCATCTCTCCTGTAATGGTTGAACTAGTCATAGAGCCACTTTCTAGCAAATTCAGAAATGAAGGGCAGGCCCTTGCCATGAAGGTTGCTGGTGAGCCAAAGTCCCTCCGCCTGTAAGTGGACAAGACCCTAATATATCTTAATGATGCTACCAGTGGAATGGAGAGTGCCATACATATGCTGAGTGAATTCAGCAAGTGGTTTAGACTTCAAGCCAATTGGGGTAAGTCATGTATGTTTCCCATTAACCTACGGGATGAGCGGGTGCAACCCATAGGCGGACCTATGGGGCTCAGATAGGAACCATACACATTTAAGCATCTAGTCATAAAATATGTTGCAAGGAGCAAGAAAGAATTGAGCGAAACTTAGGTTCCTGAAAGGGAGTGTCACCTTCTGGACTACAATGACAATGATTTCCTCCGTGGGACGGCAGGCACTCTCTAAGATGTTGGTGCTACCTCAGTTGCTTTATTATTCCACAAATATGCCTTTCCTGCTACCAACGAAAATATTCAGGGAACAAGATTCACTGCTGATGACCTTTATATGGAACAACAATAGGAAGAGAGTGGCTTTGAAGACCTTGAAAATGCCTTTGACAAAGGGAGGTCTTGGGTACCCAAAATTGAATTCACTATATGGCAGCTCAGCTGCAATGGGCTGCCTGATGGTTCTCCGAGAATCACGCAGCTGCGATAAGGTGGGCATGGCAGGGTATGAAGATGCATGAGACAGTGGCAGTAATGCTGCGCATAAGCAAATGTAAAAGAAGCGCACGCACAGAGTTGACTTTGATTATTAAACAGGTTTGGGAAATGTTTCTGCGTAAATGTAAATTTTAAGTAGCATAAGTACCAGCCAGCCCCTTGAAGGCAATAATAGAGACAGAGATTGATTTCGGGGTGCCAAGTTTGGAGTCTTGCGGAGTCCGCTGGGTGGGTGACCTATTTATAGATCGAAGGCTTCAGCCCTATGCTGAATTGATGGAATTGTATGAGATACATTCAGGTCATTTTTTTACATTATGGCTGACTAGTCGGAAACTGAATAATAGATTGGAGAATGTAATTGTGGAAACACCTGCCAGTAGCAGTACATTACAGCTCATAACTACTGGGCAATAAAAGGAAGGTTATCCCACAAATATATAGGGCTCTACAATTGGACCTCCAAGGAGAATTGTCACAGTTGCAGGAGAAATGGGAACAGGACGTGAGACAGGAACTCATAGGTGAACAGAATTACTGAACCCAAGCAGATGCCTGCTGTGTTATCCCAAGACACAGAAAGAAAAATGTAGGGATCACATTTTTCGATCTTGTCGCTACTGCTGGCTAAAAGATGCTTAGCGCTGAAATGGAGCTCGGCATCTGGTCCCTGTGAGAGATAGTGGAGAGCAGTGGTGCTCTGTTGGTTGGATATAGAGGGAAAGGTACTAGGGTTGGAAAACTGCAGAGGCAGGTGTAAGAGAGAGTTCACCCAAGGATGGGAAGAGGCAATACAATCCTTCAAGGAGGAGGTAAAACCAGCAGATGACCCTGAGGTTTTAGGGAACTGAGGAATGGAGGTTCCAGATTAAAAATGGCCAACTCTGAGCTTTGATTACGGTATAAGTGAAGCCCCGCGTGGATAGGGCTATTCCCCCTGAAGAGCTTATAAGTGTGTTGCAAAGTGCCTCGTCACCCAGACAACAGTAGTGTGCCATCATGTTTGTTGACTGTTTAATGTGTATATTGCTTTGTTATATAAGAGCCGTACAAATTTAAGCTCGGAGCATTTCTCTAAATTTGATACTCACGACAAGCACGAGTGAAATGAATTTCTGATTTTAATATGGGAATGCAGCATGGAAATTGTGCTTAATAATTAATTGCAGTTGAAAAATCAATAAAAAATGCTTTGAAAAGAAACTCTGTTTCCATCAGCCCCTCCATTTCCGTGCCATGGTAAATAAGCACACATTTAAAAGGACTGAGCAAATTCTCTTGTTAATAATGTGAAGTCAGAAAATTTAAAGTTGTATTCGGAGCAGCAAGAAACTCAAAAATAGATAATGTCGAGATGCTTGTGTTCTAAGGTGCTATACAGCCTGTTTGCAGATTCAGGGCCCGACTTAGACCTTGATGGTAACTGAAAAGTCTCTAGTTTCAGGAGGAAACTCAGAAGTCTGTATCCATAAAAGTACTTTCATCTGTAAGCAATTGTTTACTTCCATAAATATCTCCATATACACCTGCTTTGTGAATTGAAAAAAGTGCAAAAGTACATTCAGGTGCTGCGTGATAGTAGTGTAGATAAATATTCGCTGGGAACGAGCAGAGGATGCTGTGTTTGAAATTTACGTGTAATGGGAGATATTATATTGTATCACTTGCCCAGTGCTGGTCAGTACTTATCTATGCCACATGCAAAATCTTGTTCAGCTTATATCAGACTCAGCTCTGACCAAAGGAAGTAAGTAATGCTGAAAAAAAGCAACTTTACAGACTTCAAACACCTCCTCGCCACTTGGATGCACATGTTTTGGAAATGTCATCAAATATATGTTGGTGGTTTCAGGTAAAAATTGTCCTTCCCTTTACAAGATGTTGGTATTGCTGTAGAATTTCTTATAAGGATGGTCTTGTTGGGTAGCAAACACAGCCAACAATTAGACTGTTCCTTAAAGCTAATTTTCATATTTTTAGTATTATCAGATTTCAGTTTCTTGTCAAATTGTGTCTGAAATCTGAAACGGTGCCTTCCTTTGTGAAACAACGCAAACGAGGAAAGCTGTTATGCAACTAGTGGAAGACTTCTGTAACAGCGAATTGTAAGAATTAGGCAAGGTTTATAAATGATATCAGTATTTTTTTACCTTGACCGGGGTATTGGAGTCCACTGAATTGAATTGATTGCCTATCGTAGTGCAATAAATCTGCTGATTATTTTAAGAAATCATGACCGAAGAAGAATGTATTATGTGTTAATTATCAAATATAGCTCTGAAATGCTTCACAAAATCAAAACGAAAGTTGATACAAGACTAAGAACACCTGGATCAAAAAGGGTCATTCAAATCCTGCGTGGAAGCTTTTGTTTCCGCATCCCTGATAGACGCCCGCACCGTATTTATTATCCGTGCCTCTCTGGTGGGAATCTAAGAGCCTTCACACCATTTGCTGATCCGGGATATGCACTATCAGCATAGAGGTATGCTAAGCAGTTGCCATTTTTTGGCTCTGTTCAAAATATTTCTTTGTTTTAGTGACAGCAACTCACAAACTAAGAATTACTTCCCTAAAAAAAAAAAAACTCTCTGACGGGCAGGGATTTCTTTTCTTCTCTGCGTAGGTGCCATTGTGAGTTTGTGAGTTTCCCTGCCCAAGTCTGCCTTGCCTGGATGGCTCGGTCACGGAACATCAGTGTTACCTGTTAAACAGTGTAAGATAAGCCATGGGGTCAAGGATTTCTTATGGCAGTGCCAACTAAGGCTGTGTTGTCAGAAACCTTGTGATTCCCCCACCATCAAATGGGCAAGGGAGCAACAGGTTTTGTGGAGAGGGAGCACTTACAATTTTTGACAGTGTTCCACCCTACCAAATCCTAAATGAGGCAGATAGTCTATACTACTGGGCAATTATCAGGAAATTTATGAATTCAGTAGATTTGCACAAGCACTAAGGACCTTATTGCGGGTTTGGTGGTCTAACCGCCATAGGACCGCATCTATCCCCACCAGCAGCCCATGATGCTGGCGGTCCAAAGACTGCTGTATTATGAGTTGACCACGGGGCTGGAGGTGTGAAGATGGGAATCTTGCGGAAGTGGTGAGTATTTTTCACAAATATATTGATGCCTGTGTGTGCATTTCAACTGCAGATGTGCTGGATGCACACATATTCATGATATATGTGGAAAAATACCATATACCCATTAGCAGGGTTCAGCCCATATGTGGGCAGACCTGGGAATGGGTATTTGGTTCGAAAATGACTCACCTGAAGATTGCTGCAAACAGGGTCGTAATCCTCGGGGTGAAGATCCTGCTGTGAAGGGGGGACATGGAGAAAGGGATCTAAGTCGAAATCTGCCTGGAAGAAGAAAGGGGTGAGTACGCTTAATCAGGCAGAAAAACAGCTACTTGCCCTTGGATTATCGTTTTGCCCGGAAAGCAATTTCAATTACTGCGAAACTCGAGTCGATGTTTACAAATTTATAAGAAAACTAAACTTAACCAAATATTATACCATCAAAAAGTATGCTGAGAATATCAACAAAGACAAAGAACAAGATCATACTATTCAAAGTGGGCACATTGGACTACAATCAGATGATGTACCGCTCATTAGAACATTATATGCCTTAAGGGATGATACCAACAACACTTCCCAAGATGTCATTAACACACAAGGCGTAGCTATTGCAGAGGGAATCAACACCACCAAGCCCGGCCAGAGTCCTTTCAAGTCTACATCCACATTTGTGCCTACGATGCCTCGTGATGCGGTGGATATTTTTCATGACTGTGTTACCGATGAACTTAAGAAACTTTACCGCAATACCAAAGCTCACAACCACACCCCCAAATATCAAATCAAAAAATACTTTGAACTTATGACGAAACTCAAGAACAATTCAGCTGTTGTAATCAATAAATCAGATAAGGGGGGTAACGTCGTGCTTTGGCGTAAATCAGACTACAAAAAAGAGGCTTATAGGCACCTCAACGATGCAGCATGCTACAAAAAAATGAACCCTGCAGAAGTAAAAAAGATGAACAAAAACTACAAAGATGACTTGACACTCTGGAAAAGAGAGGCCGAATCTCGAAGAGTTTAGGAGTAGTAAAGTTAGGACTCCTAACTTTAGGACTCCTAAATGCCTTCTGTGAATACCGAAAGTCTTAAAGTTAGGATTTTTCTCAGTTTAGGAGTAGTAAAGTTAGGAGTCCTAACTTTAGGACTCCTAAATGCCTTCTGTGAATACCGAAAGTCTTAAAGTTAGGATTTTTCTCAGTTTAGGAGTAGTAAAGTTATAACTTTACTACTCCTAAACTGAGAAAATCCTTTCAAAAGACTTTCGGTATTCACAGAAGGCATTTAGGAGTCCTAAAGTTAGGACTACTAACTTCTGTGAATACCGAAATAGAGTACGTTCATTCTGTGAATACCAAAATGAGTAAGTATATTCTGTGAATACCAAAAGTACTAACTTTACGTTTTTGACGTAAGTTAGTTCTGTGAATCAGGCCCATAGTCAACAAATCTGGTCCAGTGACTTTATGTTCTTAACCATGGACATTACTGCCCTCTACACCAGTATCGCACACTCTGATGGTTTAAAAGCTGTTGAATACTATTTGGGGAAAAGACCGATAGAAATGTATTGCCACAACCAAATGCTCCTCAATATGATACATTGGTGTTTATATAACAATGTATTCATCTTTGACAATACCATTTTCCAACAGCTACGAGGTGTAGCTATGGGGGCATGTTTCTCCCCCAGCTACGCCTGTTTACATGTAGGCTGGTGGGAGGAACATGTCCTAAAGGTTGAACACAGGAGTCATTGGATGCTACTTGTAGTAAAATGGTGGCGTTATATTGACAATGTTTTTATTATATGGAGAGGTACCGCTGCTCAAGCAGAGAATTTTGTTAATAAAATCAATGTCAACAATTTGAATTTACAATTCACAGCACATATCGATGAGAAAACCACCAACTTTTTTGACATTAAAGTCTATATCGATAAAGGCAGAATCGAAACATGTTTGTTTAGGAAACCCACTGCAGGAAACACACTGCTGCATGCCAATAGTTTTCATCCTCAACACACAATTATGAGCATTCCGTATGGTGAATTCCTGCGCATCCACAGGGCATGCAGCACTATAGTGGACCTAGAGCATCATCAATTGGAGCCAAAAAGAGGTTTATAGAAAGAGGGTACAATCCTAAAAAACTTGATGTTGCTATAAGAAAAGCCAACAGTAAAGATAGGCATATGCTACTCAACCCCAACAAAGAAAGGGAGGTGGATGAAATAGTGGATGACATGAACACACTAGTTACAACACAAAAGTCACAAATCAGACTTATCACCACTTACAGCAAACAGGCCAACAATATTAAAGCTCTAGTCAATAAACAATGGCCTATTATCCTTACAGACGCAACCCTCAAACAAGTACTCCCTACAAAACCTGTATTTACATTCCGAAAAGCATATTCTATGCGGAATGACTGAGTCAAAACCTGTCCTGAAACCGATAACAAGGTCAGCTGGTTATCACCTAAGAGGGGTTTCTTTAAATGCAGCACATGCCGTGCTTGCAAATTTGGCACTAACACCATTTCATACAACACTGCTTTCTCCAACTGCAGCATTGAGTTGAAAGGTCACTACACTTGTAGAACAGACCACACTGTCTATGTGCTTCAATGCAGCTGTGGTCTGCGCTACATAGGGAGCACCAAATTACAGGTATATGTAAGAATACTACAACACCTACGCGCAATAGTCAATTCTGATCCAGCCTACCCTGTGGCGAGGCATTTCAAACTGGCTCATAATAATAACCTTAGCTTCCTCCAATATTTCGTAATTGATGCAGTGCAAGTCAACAAACGAGGGGGCAACCGTGAGAAAAAGCTACGGCAATTGGAATCAAAGTATATTGTTGAGCTCGATACTAAGTCCCCACAGGGTCTAAATATAGGTGAGGATTTACACAATTACCTGTAAGTTAAATCAATCAATGCAATGTCCCTGCACTAATTTGCCTTTTAGTACAATAATAACATTTGCTATGATGGTCGCTACACATTAGATTTGACCACTACCACGTGATAGTTTTTAGCCTGTCAATTTTAACCACCATTTGACACATTCGGTGCTTTAAACCTATGGTGGCCCCCATAAACATTAACTATCCAGGTTATAGCTTTATATACTTCCCCCTTTCAGCCGCCACTTTTTTAATTGTATATATGACAGTTTTTTTGAACTTGGTATTTTTCAAGTCATCAGTAACACATGTAATTAGCACTTTATGCTTATATAAATTTTGCACTTTAGCACTCCTTAGCACTAGTAGCACTTTATTAAGGACTAGTATCTTTGTACTGTAGAAATGAATATGTGCCACAAGTACCCATACCATGAAGGTAGCTTATGTTATTTGCACATTACATATTTTTATGCCATCGATTTTATGTATTAGTACAATTCATTTATTTATTTTATTTATATATTTGAATCTGGTCTTCTATTTCATCTAGCTTTCATGTCTTTATAAACCATGTTTTTATATTCATGTTTTTATAATTGGGATATACTTAGCAGTTTGCACATATTCCCTGTAAATAAGCACCGTACAAATTAAGCAATCATGTTCCATATTTTACATATTAGGACGGATATAATATAATTTAAATTTGATAATGCTTTGTCAATAATCATGCATTGTACTATATAGTATGTCTTTTGTTGCTACTAATGCCGTCACTTGTCACATGGTGAGTGTGTTACCTTTAAAATCTTGAACTCGCGTAGCCTGGTCATGTGATCAAGGCCACAGGACGTGGCCGAAACGTGTCATGGGCAGCACTGAACTGAAATAAACTCTACATTTTGGCACCAGCAAAACCTTGTAGTCCGTATCCTCGTCTGTGCGTGAATGCACTTGGATTGGAGTTCTGATATATATATATATATATATGTATATATATGTATATATATATATATATATATATATATATATCATGAGATTGTTTAACACTATAGTCCTTCATTTTGGTGTGCCATAGTGATTTTTCAAGACTACCATAGCAACAGTTGAATATATTGCAGATTTCTTATCCTCTCAATTGTTTTGCATTGCCCTGTACACTACCTTGAATGTGCCACACTTTCAGGGCAAGAACTGAGAAGACTCTGCCCCTTTGTTCTGAGGTCTATAGTGGTAAACACCAAGACAGTATAAGTGTTGTATTCCGCTTTAGGTGTCCGTATATAGGTTTTCCTGAAACATGTCCTTATATAGGCACAATTCGCATTGCCCTTATATAGGCATAAGATCCCAGTCCTTTTTTTTTTTTTAAAACCTTTATTGCTGCCAAAGGGATCCAAACACGGCATGATGCCTACATCCCAGGCGGGCCGGCAATGCAAATTCAATATATGATACGATAGTAGGGGCGGGGAAGAGGGTACACAGCAAGCCGCCTACAACCTCAATGGGCCGGCCGCGTTAGGTGGGCAGTTGTATTGAAATGGCAACATAATAAAAGGTCTCAATTACATATGATCAAGCGTAAACTGATAACGTAATAACATTGCCACTATCCGCTACACCAACAGAGTTAACAGTGCTTGTTCTTGATGTCTGTCGTAAAATAATGTTCAAATATAGTTCGTCCTAGTTCCGAAGTTCCCTATTGGTACCCTCGGGCCTGTTTATCTGGTGTCCCATATATGTCAGTTCCCATCCCTGTCTTGTGTATTTTCTCTATCATTTTGGGAGTCGGCAATCTTGTCACCGGTTGTGGTATGTTTCATGAGGTAAGTCTGGAGAGGGCCCCAGATGTCCCGGGGGCGAGAGGGGGTGGCAGGAGTTCAGCGTAGGTATGTAGTTGTTCTTGGCAGTATATGAGATCTTGGAGCCAATCCTTAAATTTAGGAGCTCTGCCTCTGCCCCATTTACAGGCAATTCGTCGCTTAGCAAGGAGAAGTGCCAATGAGACATATCGCCTTATCGTCATGGGTATCGGTTCAGTGTACCCCAGGAGTGCAGTAAGGGGATCTTCCGGGATATGTGACCCTGTCATGTGGTGCAAGGCTAAAATAACTTCATCCCAGTATCGGCGAACAGGTCCACAGTCCCAGGCCAAGTGTTTGAAATCAGCCCCCTCAGCTCCGCAGCGATCACAGCGGTCGTTGTCCCGTAGTTGAAGGCGATGTAGACGTGCGGGCGAATAGTATAGTCGGTGTATGTACCTATTGTGGATGATACGCAGTCTTCTACTGGCGGAAATTTCACCAGTTTGACGGCAACAAAAGACCCATTGCTTTTCAGTGAGAGGATGCCCTAGTTCTCTCTCCCATTTAATCTTTGCTGGAGAGGGGGTATGTTCGCCGCTATTTTGGGTGGTGCGGTATAAAAGTGACACCACATGCATGGGAGTGGTTTGTTGCAGGAGAGCATGCAGGGGGGCATGATAGAAGGTTCTTGCGGGAAACAGGGGGTGAGAGTTCGCATATCTTGCCTAAGTCTAATGTAATAAAACCGCTCTAAAGGGGTGGGGGAGGCGGCTCCAAAGAATTCAGTGTTGGAGCAAAATTTCCCTGCCACATATAGTTGTCCCCACGTGAGAATGGAGAGTTTGCGTAACAGGTTGCGGCATCCTCCGTCTTGCGTAACTGGAAGATCATGTCTCCCCTGTAGCGGAAGTAGGGGTGAATATAATAGGGGACATTGAGTTCGACAGGCTAGGTCTTTCCAGGCACTTGTCGTGCATTGAACAGTGCCTCTTGTAATTTTGAAGGGAGAGGACTGGACACCGTTGATTCTAACTCTAGCCTGCAGGCCAGTATATAATAAATTTATCCAGGAAAGGCGCAGGAAAGCCCATGCGTTGTAAGACGAAGGCAAGATAGTCCCATTCAAGTGAATCAAACGCCTTTGTTGCGTCAAGAAACACTGCTGCGGCATTCAAGGTGGGGTCAATGTCCTGGAGGACCGCGAATAAGGTGCGTAAGTTGTGGGAAGTACTTCTATTGGGCACAAAGCCCGATTGGTCTGGAAGCACCAGGGCGGTCATAAGAGGGCTAATGCGGTTGGCAATTAATTTTGCTAAGATTTTGGCATCGACATTGATTAATGAGAGAGGTCTATATGAGTCGCAGTGCAGAGCCGATTTTCCTGGTTTAGGTAGGGAAATGATGCACGCCTCACGCATCGTTGGGGGTAATATGCCTGTTTCCCAGGCCTCCTCAAATACATGTCGTAGCACCAGAATAAGTAAGTGGCGGAATGTCTTATGAAATTCAGCCGGAAGGCCGTCCGGCCCCGGGGCTTTGCCTGATTGCAATTGCATTATAGCCGTAACAATTTCTTCGTCTTCGTGGTGTGCAAGGAGAGCTTCCCTTTGTCCATTTCCCAGCCAGGCGATTGCTGTGTCCTCAAAAAAGGGGGTAAAATTTATCGATTGAGTTCTGTGGGTCTTATAGAGGATGCTGTAGAAGCTACGAAAGGCTTCCACGATATCAGAAGTGTCCCTATATAATTGGCCGTCTGCATCTTCAATCTCCAGGACCGTGTTAGAGAATCGGGGGGGGGCGAATTAGAGATGCAAGTGCCCTTCCCAGTCTATCTCCCTCCCCATAGCGGCGCGCTGTGTGATACTTCCCTCTGAACTTGCTTTCTGTCTCTGCTGCCGTTTGATACTCTGTAATGAGGCTTCTCAGTCGGGCCTGCAATGCCGGAGTGGGGGTCGTTAGTATCATATTCTCCGTGCGTTTGAGCTCTGTTTCCAGTTTGTGGAGCGTAGGTCTCTCAGGATCCCTCCGCCCTTTGCAATGCATATTCCCCGGATGGTAACTTTAAAAGCCTCCCATGTAGTGGAATATTGTTCTACCGAGCCTTCATTGCGTGGGAAGAAATCAGCTATTTCTTGTTCCAGCTCGTGCAGGAATACTGAGTCTAGTAGATGTTGTGGGTTCAGGCGCCAGGACAGGAAGGGCGAGTTGATCAGGGGGGGAGCGAGTGTGAGTAGTGCAGGAGAGTGGTCGGAATATGTGCGGGGGAGGTATGATGTTCGCTGCAGCCAGGGGGTGAGACCCTTAGTAAGTAGCCAACCATCTATTCTCGACCAAGATGAGCGGGCAGTTGTATAGCAGGAGCCCTCTCGCCTCTGAGGGTGTAGATGGCGCCAGGCATCGAGCAGTTTGTGTTCTTCGACAATCGTTTTAAGGGTGTAGTGCGCTTTCGAGTAGTGATGTGGTTGCGGGTGTGAGCGGTCCAAAGTGGGGTCTAAGGTCACATTAAAGTCCCCACCCCAAATCAAGTGTGTGGACCCGATGTCTAGTATCTTTCCCCAGAGTACCCGGAAGAACTCTGGGTCATCAGTATTGGGTCCATAGCAGGAGACAAGAGTTATTGATTGAGCTGCTAATCGGCCCCAGGTGACAGTGTAACGGCCTTGGGGGTCTTCCTGAGTCCCTATGTGTGTGTACGGTAGAGATTGTTTTACCAGAATGGCTGTACCTCTGGCGTAGGAGGAGTATGAGGAAAAGTATGAATGGGTTGCCCATCGAGATGCGAACGAGGTAGAGGCAGTGGGACTGAAGTGTGTTTCTTGTAGGAATGCACAATGAATATTGTGGCGGTCTAAGTACACAAGGATGTGCCGGCGTTTGCGGGGGTCTCCCAGACCACGGACATTCCAAGTTAGGAAGTTGTATGTAGTGGGTTTAGGGTGGTCTTCCATGTTGAAGATGTAGGGCATGTGTACTAGGGCATGGGTGTCGTGTGCTGATGTGCTGCAACTGAATCGTATAGTGGCTTGGTGAGACAGTAGTGTGTGGCATCAAAAATAAAAAACCTCTGTGCCTATTAGAGCACCGAACAGTGTTTCCCCTCCCGCCTCCCACATCGGCAGCCCAATCCTGCCGTGGCCCTTATCCCCCCCCCTCCCGAATAACCCCATACGCCAGCCTCCCAACTGGGGAGGGGGGTCTAACTAGCAACATACTTATACAGCAAACAATTCGTAGGTTCACCTGTCGGGTGGAATCTAGAGGGCGACCAGTCTCTCCTCGCATGAGCGAGGGTGCTCGGGTAATGTTGTACATTTTCATCTTGTCACAGTGTCTGTTACGATTCTTTGTCTATAGGAGACTATATGACGCGTTAACATGACGTATTAATGATGGATCTGATATCAGCATGCAGCTTCAATATAAGGGGTATATAAGTCACTGCGGAGGAAGAATACTGATGCATATTCCTCACCAGGCACATTTAGCAAGAGGTGAAAAGTTATTTCAAGGCAGTGGTGCATGTTGAGGTCAAGGACCTCACTCTCCACTATCCCAGTGTGCGGCTGCTACCGTGGCCAGTCAGGCTCTTCAATGAGGGCTGCGTTCCAGCCTTTTTTCTGCCTCACAGGTCGTTTGGTGTGGGCTGAGTTGCCTGTGCCAGTTCAACTCCCGCAGAGGTCCTAGGATTCTGAGCCTAGAGGCAAGTGTTTAGGGTGCAGTCTCCTTGCGGTAATGCTAGCCTCCTATGTTTTTATTCTATATCGGAGGCATTTCCACTCTCCCCCTGGCGGATCACAGGGGACGACCGGCCCGTGGGTAGTTTGGGTAGGGTTTTTAGGAAGTCCTGGGCATGCTGTGGGTTCGTGAAAAAGTGCTGTTTCCCTTGATGTGTCACTTTAAGGCGGGCCGGGAACAGCATAGCATAGGGCAGATTGAGTTGTTGTAGCTTCTTCTTGACCTGGAGGAACTTGCGCCTCTGCTCCTGGACGGCCATGGTGAAGTCGGGATAGATAGCTAGGTCCATCCCTTCGTATCGGAGTTGACCTGTTTCTCTAGAGAGACGGAGGGCGGTGTCTCGGTCCCGATAGTTAAGCAGTTTAGCTATTATGGGTCGAGGAGGGTACCAGGAGCGGGTCGGTTTGCCAACGACCGGTGTGCCCGTTCCACCACGAGGACTGGCGAAAAAGAGTCTCTGCCAAAGAGTGTTATGAGGAGATGCTCTACATATTCTTCCATCTTACCGGTAGCTGTCGATTCCGCCACTCCCAGAATACATAGGTTATTTCTTCTCGAGCGGGATTCTAAATCTTCGTTTTTGGCAGCTATCACTTTTAGGACCTTCTCCATCTCAAGTGTACGGCTGGTGGTAGCGTTAGAGACGTCCTCCAGATCGGATATCCGTCGTTCCGCCTCTGTTAGTCGGTCATCATGCTTCTCCACTCTATGAGTTAGGCCGTCCAGCCTAGCGTTCATAATAGTGTCCATTTTTGACTCGATGGATGTCAGGCTTGACTGCATCACCAGCAAAAGCTCCTTCAGGTCTGCGGTAGAAGTGGTCGGAGCTTCGGCTTGTTCTTCATCCGGCTCCGTCTGGGATCGGGAGGATTTTCTCGTATCAAAATTTAGCTTCGGCTGCCGCCCATCCGGTTTCCCCATGGTGACGGGGCGCAGGGCGCGGCGATGCAGTTGTGGCCGAAGACCCCTCTAGTTGTGCCTGCTATCACAGGCCCAGGTTCGTAAGGTCGGTGATCCTTCAATCAACGGATGGGGAAGAGTGTGTGTGGCTCTCTATGAAGAACTCCAGAGCACCCCGGCCCCCGCAGGTAGGTCCAGCGGCAGGCAGCTCCTCCCCAGCTACGGATCAGCCCGGGTGTGGCGTGGGGTCGCAGATCCGGCCTGCAGATCTCACAGCTGGCCGGGGCAGGCTCACTCGTACCAGTATGCGTTAGGGCGCAGCCTCCGGGGCCGCAAGTGCGGGGCGTCCAGGCGACTTGAGTGTCAGGCCGCAGCTAGGCACGCATCGGGGTGGCACCCGGCCAGAATGACGTTCGCAGGCTCCGGGCAGTCACTACCCAAGTCAGGGGCAAGCACTAGCTAGGAGGGGGGGGAGCAGGCCCCACCAGAAAGTCAGGCGTGTGTGTGGACCCGCCTCAGAGTGCTGCCATCATGAGGCGGGGCAGGCGTGCGGCCTGGGCTTTCGCGGCCCCTGCAGCTTCATCTCATCTCCCTCCTCCCATAGTGAGAGCTGAGCAAGCGTGTCCGCAAGAACGGATCCGGGCATCGCGGCAAGGAGAGATCGTCTCCGGGACCCACCCACAGCTCAGGGTAGCAGCAGGGCGGCCTCCAAAGCCCACCGGAGCTCTCGACAGGTGCAGTCTGGCTATATTCCCCGCCGCCGGGAAGGGGGGAGGCGGTGCAGCGCCGAGGTTCAGGGCCGGAGCACACTGTGCGGTTTCAGCGGCAACGTGGATGTCTCAGTGTGTGCAGGGGGGCCGGCAGGCAGCGCATTGCACTCACCGCCTCAGGAAGTCGCAGCGCCCCAGCGTGCGTCTCGACTCGATCCTCTTGATTATGCTCCCCAGGGTTATGGCGTCTTACAGTGCGGCGGTGCGCCTAATCCCGTCCAGAGCGGGCGTCGGGAGCTCAGACCAGGCGGGAGCCTCAGTGGCACAGGGTCGACGCCAAGAGCTGCGGGTCTGAGCCCAGAGCGGAGAGCTTGCTCCCGCGGCGCTGCGTCCCCGCCTGCTCAGTCGGGGACGGCGGCCACCATCTTGTGTGGTCCGGCAGAGGAGATCGGGGTCTGCCGTTCTCTGCTGTCAGGCAGTTGTGCGGGCTATGAAAGAGATCCCCGAGGTCTCCGGCGCCTTACCAATCAGGTGGAATCGTTTATCAGCTGAATCAGCTGGAGATGAAGAGTATTATCTTCGGATTCGTCCCCGAGCAGCAAGAGCCTCACGCAAGTGTGGCCATCTTGCTTGGCGCCCTCTAGCGCCCCCCAAGATCCCAGTCCTTATTTAGGCATTAGCCATGCACTCCAAATACAGGCATGGTCACCGACATCCGTCCACCCTAACGTCACAACGAGTTCTTAGAAACCAAACCCTAAGCCCAGCACAGGATTATTGATTTCTCCAAGAACTCATTTATTATGCATGAACCGCTATACCTTAAGGGTTCATTCCTGACGTCTTCCTCTGTCCGACTTCACGTCAATGCTAACATTCCAAGGCACCTACCAGGTATAAATATACCTTCCCTTGTCCAAGCAAGTTAGAGGAGACCTCGACTTCAGAGGAGCCCGTATCCCGGCCTGACGCACTGAGAAGAGACGCTGTCATCCCTGCTCGCAGAGAATCCAGATTCCAGTGTTCTGACTCCCTTCACGGGGTGTTAGCATTCGAGATCCGGAAGGAGATTCCCACCTCTCTCATTCTCAAGGTATGGAGCTGACTAGAACCTAGAGGGACTCTTGGCATACCAGACTCTAAGTATACCATACTACAGAATACTTCACCTACTTCTTACCTTGCCCTACACCTAGACTCGGTTAGGTACACTGGGGTAGAACTAGCGTAGAGAAGCATTGTATGAGTACTCGCATTTTTAGCTCATGTTATTTATGTATGTGAATATATGCTAAAAGATAATGCTAGCGCAGTATTATTTCTTTCTACTGCTTACGCTGTACATTATATATCTTGCATACTGTCTTGTGATCATAACAGCTCATATCTCTTACACGAGAAACAAGACTGTTCAATAAATCCTTTTATTGAAACGCCCGTCTATTCTTTCTGTGTAACTCTGAAGAAACTAAGCATGCACGATTAGCTGAGTGAAACTGTTATCTGTTGTTTCCACAATTCTGAGAGTGTTCCGATTCTAAAGGGAAACAAAGTTGTCATGTTTATGCGGTTGCCAGAAACTACTCCCTTCTTGTTTACAAGGAGTTTCTAGTGTCCTCTGAGTTAGCTGGCACAAAGTAATTAAGTTTAATATACTCAATAGGGACATACTGACCTCAGTCCTATGTCAAACCTATAGGGTATATTATTCCAATGCGCAGAGCCTATTAGGGAAATAGGAACTACACTACATAAGGACAGACTCGTACTTGATGACTAAGTGTCTCAACTGCTGAACTGGGGATGGACAGTCGCTCTTATCAGCAGGCCAGAAATTAGTTGACCACAACTTTTTTTCGTCTTCCACAAACATCAGCTTCATCATGTCTGAGTTCAAAATCATCAATGACTCGTCATATATTTTCACCCAACCTACATACATGCTTTCAACTGAGTAGACTCAAAACCAAATTTTATGAGATGCTGTGTGTCATCATCATAATTTAAAAATTGTAGCTAAACAACTGGATAAGGGTAGTCAGAGACTGGATGTAAACAGTACACACAGGGAGGACAGAGTGCAGCCCTAACTGCGAAATAGTTTTTGACTTAGAAAGGAGAGAAAAGCAGCAAGGAACACACATTTTGAAAATAAGGAATGCCATAAGAAGCCTGGAAGTGAAGAAAGTATTATTTCTAAGCCCCCTCAAAAAGAGTGAAAGGCTGTAAAGGCCGACCACTGTACTTTTAATGGTTTTACCCATGTGGAATCATTCAACAGAACATTTTAAACTCTAAATGCCTGACATGATGAAGATTGTAAATCTTTAAATAAACATCAGTTTTGAAAAGAAACCGGATATTGGATATATGCTTCTTAAGTAGAAGAGTGATTAGATTTCTGAACTGCCTGTTCAGACAGCCCGAAATTCCACAGCCTCAACCACTCAACATCCAAGCTTCTAAGTTAATGCCTATAGGGAAAGAGGAATTTGACTCCTTTATTGGACCAATGGCAGTTTTTAAAGTCAACCCATTATTATGCTTAACACCAGATGAAACCAATTCAATGTGGCCAATAAGGCAGTACCACCCTCTCTCTTCTGGTCTATAGGAGCACTTGTGGAATTAATGGAAATGGTGGAAATGCATACAGAAGCCCCTTGGGCCATTGTATTAACAAAACTCACTCCCTCGGCTAGCAAGATCTGGAATTGCAAGAAGAACAGAGGCACCAACCTGTTCTCAGTATTGGCAAATCCAGAATAGTACGGTGGCATGACCTACACTGAGTCCTGAATGCCCTGGGACTGATGGATAGAGGGCCTGATGAGGGGAAGATTCTGCTTAGAAATTTAACCCCCTGATTTTCTGCACGCTGAGATGTACTGCATTGATTGAGTGAACCATTCTCTTTGCTCACTGCATAATCTGATGTACCTAGCACTGCTAACTCCCCACCTTGGTACCCCCTTGATGGTTTATGTACACCTTGGTCACAATATTTTCTGTTCTGAAGCAACAGTAGAACTCCCTCCAAAAAAGGAACAAATGCTATTAGACCCTGGCCTGGAACTTTCTGATCCGTTCATGTGGCACCCCATACCCAAGAGCGAAGGTTAGGTGAGACTTGTTGATGGTTGATCAATAGACTGCATTCCAGCAGCATAAAACTCACTCTTTTAAAAAAGGACCTCTGCCAGATGTTTTGTTGGAGCATGGACTAACGAGCTGTCCACGTTGGGGTTATCCCATCTGCATGCAATGAACCGACCGTAGAAGCAAACACCTTTGTGAATACTCTGGGGCAGAACTCTCTCAGAACATTCAAAAAGAGGCATGAAATCTTACACACTATTCACCCTAGTCTGAACAGAACAGATTTCTCTAGCATGCACTCTTTTTAGAGTCTTTTTGTGGCCAATGTCAACAACAGTCATAGACATATGCCCCTTTATATTAGAAACATTGCATGAACTGGTACAGTGTCGGTTAAATCAAGTTCCTCACCAAACTCTGGGTACATTTTAGCCATGAATTCTGGTATAACCAACTTCTCTCGGTCTCCTCACTCCATTAATACCATACTCTATTGACTTGTGAAGATTCACTGCAGAAGTGGAGATAAGTTTATGTTTGTCAAAAATGTCTCCAACTCTCACAGGAGATACCGACTGAGGCATTAGTCTCACATTTTGCCCTCATATGAGGGAAGTTTCCGCACAAGTTCCTTTACCAAACAGGATTGGGGGTGGCACCTCTTTTTCCTCCTGCTCAAAGCTTAAAGATAAAAATGAGTGGCTTTCCTCCCTCCTGTCTTCCGCATCAATATCATATTTAATCATAGCTTGTAATTTTGCATATGGACGAGGCACGTCTCTCACCTCCGTGGCTGCCCTGAGCCTTTTGTGTGAAACAGAAAAGGATAATGATGATGTAGGGTAGTGAGAACAGGATGGGATATACTTCTTTGTTCCCTCCCTTTCTGACTACCGTCCTCTTTGGAGGCAGTGGCAATACAGGACATCATTCGGGAATGGCCTATTTTGCTTCCTGAGCTCTGTTTCCGAAGAAAAAGTATATTAAATACAATATTTTTTAATAGGCTGGAAACAAATGCTAAGGCCACATACTCCTAGCCTCCTGAAGACCAACAGACAACAAAACAGGACATCTCTGTGCCTTAGATGTGGATACACACAATGTAAAGGGAAGGGGCAAAAACTAAAAGAGAGCTATAGATCTTTTAAGTGAAGCTTGGGGCTTTCTGGCATCGGCCACCTCACATTGTTATGTCGAGGGGTCCCTGCATGCTGAGGCTTTGCCAAGCAGCTGCCTACCATCCAGTTTGTGACCAATATGGGGATCTGCATTCTTTCCCGCCAGGCAATGGGGTTGGATCATCCCATGAGGGGATACTTGGCTATATACCTACATACACTCTAGACGCACATAGAGTAGGGATTGCATAGTAGTAATCCACTTTGTCTTATATGCTTGCATATGTACACTGTTTTATCAGCATGGTGGAACTATACCTGCTATTCACTATTTTGGTGCTTCTAATCACTTTCATGTGCTTCTGTCTACTGATCATCACAGCACATGTTTTCTGTACAAGAATAACATTGGCTCAATAAATATATTGAAAACGTCCCATTGTGTATTCTCTGTATATTTCTCTGCAAACAAGAGTGCACAAGTGATTAGGAAAAAGGGTTTAGATCTGTTACCACGATCTCTGAGGGGTCAGGGTTGTCATGTTCAGTAGTTGCCAGAAGCCATTCGCTCCCTGTTTAGGTTAGAGGGGCTTATGGTGGCACTGTGAGCTAGCTGGCCTCCAGGCCAACATATACTACGGAGGTGCTTGGAATCAGTCTAAACACCTCACCCAGTTTATGTTGTTCACATACGTGCAGATCCTACGGATTAGTGGGAACTACATGTCAGTAGATAGAAATTCAAACCAAATTTGATATTTATTGGCATTTGGATTTGTCCTTTTCAAGACACCTTTAAAAGAGCCCAGTTCTTCAGTGCAGAGGGTTGAAATGGCAGACAACTTCTAGCCTACGGCATAAACCTCCTCCAAATCCATAGATAGATCCTCTACTCCATGTAAATATGTATCATATTTTTTGTAACTTCATGTTTGTAAGATCTGTGTTTCACTCAGTTGTCACCGAAAAGGGCCCATCACAACCTCTATAAACAAAAGCTGCAATATCTGCAATTTTCTTCCTGAAACCATTTCTTTGCTCTATACAGTGTTTCTCAACAAAGCATTCATTTTGGCTTTAATTAATTAATTAAATCTAATAAGGTTCAGTGAAATATGTTTATTGTTTCTGAGTGTTTTGCAAGGGATCTGATGCACAAATAATTACCAATGGATTACAATGAGACAAAATATAAAAACTCCCTTCTCTTCCTTCCTTCAATATTTAATTCCAATATTCAGAATGTGGGTGGCAATGAATGTATGCCCTCATTGCAATTCACTGGGATTAATTGGAAACTTTGTCCAACTCAAAAGAGGAGTTTGTTCATTGGTAATACAAACAGTTAAAGGAAGGTTTAAAGTGCTACACTTAGATTTCCACAACGTCTGTAAAATGTAGTTAAACTTAATATTCAAATCACTCTTCTTCTAAGGATAGGAAATGTGGCCTTTGAACAAAGATTAATGTTTTATTATGCTGCCAGCATTGGGGGATGGCTTTGTTGCCAAAGAACACAGCCATATGAATCCAACTCTCGCCACAGTCCGCTTAACAATCCTGCACTATCAGGTATGTGGGTGGGTCATCCAGCACTAAAATGAGAACTGAAGGCTGGAAGGATGCAGGAGAGACTTGTGGAAAAGGAGCACGGTGATGAGATTGAGCTAGTGATTGTCTGCGGCCTAGATGCATGGAAAGACACAGGCTGCTTGCTGCATGGTCTCGATCACTGAAGTGTGAGGTGTCCCCTTGATGTTACTGTGTGTGGGTCAGGGGGGCAGTGCACATGCAACACATGTGCGGAGGAAAATAGCAATGGAAAGGCCAGTGCCCAGGAGTGGTCCACATGAGTAGAGGAGCACCACAGACTCTCAAGGGGGTGGTGGAATAGCACAAATGAGTGCTGTAACTAGATAGCAACCCAACCCTGAAAGAAAGCTGTGAGGATGGGCTCACCCTGTCTCTCTTTCCCCTGAACAGTGAGCACTTGACAAGGAGAAGGAACTGGAGCACTGGCTGGCACGTGTCTCCGGGAGAGACTGGGATTGGCCTGATCAAAATTGGAATGGCGAGGGAGGTAGGGCAGGAATGCTACTCATGGGTGCATCTGAGCTCAGCAGTCAACTTCCTATGTGGGGGAACTTAGGGGAATGAGGGCCCAGGCATACCACACTGAAAGTGAACCGCATGTGGACATTGAGGACATTGAAGAGCCAGGGGTTGAGATTTAGGGTTGCACAGATGAAGATGAGGATAAAGTGAAGGTCAATGTGGGAGTGCCAGCTCCTGAATCCCTGGGACTGGAATCCAACCACTGACCCATACTGCGGGGCACCTTGGACCTTGAATAGAGTATGCACATAAAGGCATCACAGAAAATTAAAGTATTGGCTCAAGGCAGCAGAACCCAGGTGCACACACCTTAGTGGGAAGAGCCAGATCATAACTGTGTCTGACTGCTTATTGGAGCTGTTCCTCCCCCTCTTTGACTGTTTTCACTGGACTGGCCTCGGGGACCCAACATGAGGGCTCAGAATTAGAAAGCATAAGGTGCACAAGATGCATATCAAACCAGATTGGAACATGGATCAGTGGGAGCCCTTCATGATCAGGACAGGGGTGGAAGAGACAAGGTCTGAAACACAAATGAAGGTTGATATGACCTTAACACCAATAATAGGCAGCTTTGGGGTCCCTGGAACAGTACATAGATTCAGTGGTAATAAACATGGGTCTTCTCAGGGATGATCAAAGGAAGCTTCTCAACAGGGTAAAACAGAATGAATACAAACTGGAAGCGTTGATACCTGAAACCACCCCGTTGAAACCAAATCCAGGAGCTTATGGGACAAATTCAAGTTTCCTGGAAAGGCAAGCTGAAAATTCAGAAAAATTATCATGGAATAGCAATTTAAGAGTGCTACGATTGTCAGAACAAACCAAAGATGTATATATGGGGTCCTACAAGGCTCACTGGTTACAAACCATGTACCACCTGAAGGACTATCATCGCTATATGGTGTTGACCAGGCCCAAAGGGTCTGAGCAAGGCCCCCACCACAGGGCACATGGCCTTGTCATATGGTGATGTGACTGTTGCACTTTAGGGCAGTGGTGTTACAGGAAACTAGGAAAGAAGGATATCACACAGTAAGAGACATAATCTTCATGGTTTACATGTTGGCAGTCCAACACCAAAGATCAAAATTCATGAGAGTCAAGAAACATTGGGGAGAAATTTGCACTCTTGTTCCCAGCCTGTCTAAAAGTTATAATGATACTGTACGACAATAACCAAATTGTTGATGACCAAAGAACGTTAGCAGATCGGAAGAGGCATGGAGTGGCAAAGCTATGAAGGGCTCCAGCCTAAAGAAAGGAGACATCTGAAGTGTTGCAAGGCAAGAAAGAAAGAATATGGATGGACTGAACACCCACACTGGTCAGGAAAAGTGCAAAAGGGATGACTTCAGCACAAAAACAAAGGGAACACTAGAGGGCTGACGGGCTGCTATGTCAGACTGAATGAACAATAGCACTGCCAGCACAGAGCATGACTGATGATGTGCTGAAGTCAGACAATTTCCTCCGGTGGTCATATCATAAATGGCTGGTGATCTGATTTAGGAAATTTAAAGTGATTCTCAGTTCTCTGGCAGGCGGTACGCATGCCGGGTGGAGTTGGTCTCTTGCTGAGTGAGGACATGGTGTATTGATGGTTTACTGTCTTGGACAATACTCTGATTACTCATTTATCTACAACTTGAACGTTAGGTTAGATAAAATATATTGTACAAGGGAGATACTACTTAAAGTCACACACACAGAATATTTTGGCAACACCTACTCAGACCACAACTCACTTCTTTTTTTTCAGTTCAAAAAGAAAATTTTATTGATATAGATAAAAGTGTCAGTACAGAGTTCAAAGCATTAAATTCCTGTCATTACAATAAAGTTTGCTACAATAATGATAAATGACTCAGACTTATGATTGAATAAGGAAAAATTATACAATAAAAAAAATAAAAAAATCATTAAGAAAAACGGAATAACAAATATTCTAGGAACAATTGAGGGATCAAGGAGGTTTTAGGACCTCTTGCTGAGATGGTTGCAGTTGGTAATATACGCTTGGCACATGTATCAAGATATATTGTAACAGGTGACCACAAATCTATACGTTTCGCTGCCATATGTATTGGGTAAACAAAGGAGGTGTCCAATCTATGATTATGGCAAACAGCATACCACCATGCCTTATAAGAGATTTTTGTGAAATCCTTCCAATTTACAGTGATCTGCTGAAATGCGACTGCTAATAATAAATCAATAATTTTAACATTGTGAGTAACCTTCTCCCAGCAAGGTGAGAGACTTCCCAAGAAAACATGGGTCAAAGAAAAAGCAAATTTAGCTCCAAAAATTAGGTTAATTTGAGACCATACCTGCTTCCAGAAATTGTATACATTTGGACAAGAGAATAACATATGAAATAAATTAGCGTTCGGAGTAGAACATGTCCAACAAACATCTGATGTGGTCGCAAAACTTTTACTTAAGATAGCTGGTGTGAGAAAAAGTCTATTATATACAAAAAAAGCGTTTGTGTTATGTTAGCTGCTCTAGATGATTTACGTAATTTGAGCCATAATTTATTCCACAAAGACACTGGCCAAGATACCATGAAATCCTGTTCCCATGCCTCCTCTGTTTTAGACTTCTGCCTAACGCTATCCTTGCCCTGCAAAAAACTATATAAAGTGGAAGCTTTGGGCATGGTTTTTAACAACGTGTGGAGTTGTGAAGGAGGATCCAAAACAATTGGAGCAATGGACGTGCCCAGGAGATGGGTGTATCTATCTGTCACTGCCTTCTTAAGTAAATTATATTTATGAATGTAAGTGGTAGGTAGGTTAAATATTTGACTGAGTGAGGGGAAAGATAGAAAGTCCATGTGTGTAAATAATTGATGTATCCAAATTAGACCTTTCAGTCGCCAAGTCTTCCAATAAAATGGTTTATTACGGATGGTCAGATTTTTGTTATGCCAAATTGTTGAATTGAGGAATGAATCTATAATGTTATGTGTGGGAGTGAATGCAGGTTCCAAAAGTTTAGAGGTCAGTTTGATTATGGGGGTGGACAAGGCCTGTGGTTTGCGTGAAAAAGAAAGATATTCATGAAAAGAGAAGGGGCTAAAAAAGACGTTCAACTGTAGTCCATAGAGGACAATCTTCCGTGGGGTCAAGCAACCAACGAGAGGCTTGACGCAAAAGGAATGCCTTCTGATATGCTTGAAAATCTGGAAAGTTAACCCCCTTCTACTTTAGGTCGAATTAATTTAAATAGAGACATTCGGGATCTCTTATTATTCCATAGGAAGGAGGATAGAGATGAATTGATCTTTTTAAAAAAAATTGCGGAAATAGGAACTGGAATGTTGGAAACAGTATATAAAATTATGGGGGACAGCATCATCTTTATGGTATCCAGACGACCCCACCAGGACAAATAGAGGGGATGCCACTTGGCAGTTAAGTCTGAGATTTTTGTATACATTTATTCATGCACAATGACACTGTGTCTGATATTGAGGAAGTAACATGTAATCCGAGATATTTAATATGATTCGGGCTCCAAGTAAAATTGGAAGTCATAAAATCCGATTTAAAAGTAAACTTAGTCAGGGGTAAAATCTCACATTTATCGTTGTTTAACTTATAACCGGAGATATTAGAGTAGGCTTGTACCTCTGCCAAAAAGGCAGGAATTGAGTCACTTGGTTTGGACATAAAAAGCAAAATATCGTCAGCGTAGGCTGCAAGTTTAATATGGGAGTTCAATGTTTGAAAACCATATAAATTTGGATTTTGACGTAGTTTAGAGAGAAAAGGTTCCAAGGCCAAATTAAAAGGAAGGGGAAAGAGGGCAGCCCTGACGCACTCCTCTCCCCAGCTCAAAATATGGGGAAATTAAGCCGTTGGCGCACACAGCCGCACGTGGATTAGAGTAGAGGAGAGAGATGAAGGATATAAATTTAGGGCCAAAGCCGAACTGTTTAAGAGTATAAAATAAATAAGTCCACTCAACTCTATCAAACGCCTTTTCAGCATCCAGAGCTATTGCCACAAGGGATTGTTTTAAGTGGGAAGATTTAGATAAGACGTTAAAAAGGAGTCTCGTATTGTCAGTTATGAACCTACCCTTAACGAAACCAGATTGTTCTTTTCCCAATAAATCAGGTAAGTAGGAATCTAAACGTAATGCTAATGCTTTGGAGAAAATTTTATAATCAATGTTGACCAAGGATATGGGTCTGTAATTTTTACAATATTTAGAGTCCTTGCCCTCTTTTGGTATAAGGCAAATATGTGCTTCCGAAAAAGAACCCATTGAGCTACCTAGTGTGGTGAAGGCATCGATTAGAGAATGTAACTTGGGCATTATGAGTTTAGAGAAATGTTGATAAAATTCTACGGTGAAGCCATCTGGTCCCGGTGCTTTGTCTTTTTGAGATGTTGAAGAGCAATTAATAGTTCTTGGTGTGTTAGGTCTAACTCCAGAGATGATAAGTCCGGCAGCGTGTATTGGGGATTCTGAATATCAGAGAAGAAGTGCGATAGTGATTGCTCAGAGGGCTGTGTTGCGGAAGTATATAGTGATTTGTAAAGGTGGAGAACTCATTCAGTATTTCAGCGTCTTTAAATTTTAAGTCTGAACGTTCATCATAGATAGATTCAATATTTAGTCTATTATGTTTAACTTTTAAGTAATTAGCCAATATTTTCCCTGCCTTATTTTTGCCCCCATAAAATTTTGCACTGGATTTTAACAGATATAATGAAGCGTCCTCTGTTGATTTCTTATTAAATTGCATTTTGGCTTTTATGAGAGTTGTGAGACACTCCTTCGAGTGTGAGGTGTAAAATGAGTGTTCCAATCTTTTAATATCCTGAAGCAGATCTTTAGTGAGCTTACGGAAAGTTTTCCGTTTCTTTGCAACATAGCTAATTATGAAACCCCTCGCCTGAGGCCTTGAATGCATCCCATAGAGTGGAAAAGGGCATGAATTGGGTTTGGTTCAATTCAAAAAACTCTTTGAAGAAGTTAGGGAATGAGGCAGTAAACTTTGGGTCCAGAAGGAGAGCATTGTTAAAACGCCATCTCTTGGGGCCCGAATCCTTAGGTAGAATATCAATGCCAATCGAGATTGGGCGTGATCTGATAATAAGATGGGACCAATCTCTGCATGCGTAAGTGTTTGTGAGATGTTGTGCGAGACAAATATATAGTCAATTCTTGATTGAGTTTGGTGAGCTGGGGAGTAAAAAGTATACTCTCTAGTGGTCGGGTTGCAAAGACGCCAAGCGTCCAAGAGTTTATGTTGATTTATAGCATGAACAAAAGATTTATGTGACTTGTTGGGAACAAAGGAAACTTTGGAATTTCTGTCGATAAATGGGTCAAAAGTCTGGTTACAATCTCCAGCTAAAATAAAATTGTCCTCCATACAGTGAGTAATTCGCTTAGCCATTGTATGCCAAAAGAGGATTCACCACACGTAGGAGCATAGACATTTAGAAGAGATATTGTGACGCCCTTCAAAGATAATTTGACATTCAACCATCTGCCATCCAGATCGGATTCTTGGGACACAAATGAAAGTGAAAGGGAATTGCGACAAAGTATCATTACTCCATTTCGCTTGCCATCTCCAGGGAAAAGAAAACCTCCCCCACCCAACCTCTCTTCAACTTCAATGACTCAACATCTGAGAGGTGAGTTTCTTGCAGGAATACAACATCCGCGTCTAATTTGGCTAAATGGCTCAAAATTCTCTGCCTCTTGATGGGAGAGTTTAATCCCCTAACGTTCCATGTAATCAGTTTTAATGACATAAGCACTTAAGAACAGGTTGTAATAATAATGTAGCACATAAGTCCAATTCATTATATAAGCAGTATTCAAAGTAAGAGAGATAAAACAGGAAGGAATTAATTGATTTAGTTTCATAGCAAAGCATAATAGATAAGACCAATAACCAGAATAAAAAAGGGAATCAAGTGACAGGATATGAAAAAGAAAGTCCAAGTAGAGAGGTAAAGGGATATCATAAGAGTCAAGATATTTGCAATTGTACTGACTAAAAGAATAGTGATTATAGGAAGGCAAGAAAAGTTGAAAAAAAAAGAAGAGACGTAAATTGACGAAAGAATAGAAACTACAGAAAAGAGACAGAAAACAAAAGACAAAACAAACAATATATCTAAGAGGATGTATGAAAATACCATACTTACGAAGAAGACTCAGGTATACACGGGGGGATGGAGCCACATGAAGCAGGCAACACACCCAGGATCAACGGAACAGAGGGTCGGGGAGAAACCACAATACAAAGGTAATAATCTGTGGGGACAATACCAAATAGGGATTGAGAAAAGCATTGGGGCAAACACATGAAACAAATATTAGAACATTCCAATGCGAGAAGGAGATCAGTAACAATGATCCATAACTCATTAAACAGTATTACTTCATGAGAACAGTAGCAATAATATCCAAAACTAAGAAAAAACACCTGTGAGTTACCAAGATATTATGCCAAAGAAAACCGGATCTAAAGCAACCTTAAACAAACTATTAGAGAATCAAATGTTGAATGAGGACGAAGGCCCAGAAGAGTCTATATCAGTCGTTTTATAGGAATTGATGAAACTTTGCAAACGTAACGGGTCTTCATACGACGTTGTCTTGTTGTTATAAGTAACCTTGAAGAGACACGGGTGGAACAGGCCATATCTGGCTCCCATGGAACGTAGATCAGCTCTCATGTTGAGGAAAGCCTTACGTCTGTCAGCAGTGGCTTTAGAATAATCTTGCGCAAAAAATAAAGGCGATCCTGACCAGACAATTCTCGTAGAAGTTTTAACCGCTGCGAGCACTTTCATCAAATCCGTGTACTCCAAGAAATATAAGATAACTCCTCTCGGTCTCTGTGAGGACTAGTGTGAGATGAAGCCCGTCCCAATCTGTGGGCCCGCTGAATGTTGAGTTGGGTTCCCTCTGGCATGCGGAGTAGTTTAGGGAGAAATGACTTAAAGAACGTGGGCGGATCTGACCCTTCAACTCCTTCTTCCAGGCCATAGATACGCAGATTGTTCCGTCTGTTGCGGTTTCCAAGATCTTCCACCTGTTTCTGGAGTATGGAGACATGGGAGTGTAATTGAGAGACAGTTGTGCATGTCTCTTTCAAAGAGGAAACAGTATTTTCGACTGAGGAGACTCTCGCGTCTAATTGAGACCAATTATCTGTTAGGGTTTGCAGTTTGATGTTAGTCTCTTCCATGAAAGGTCGAAGGGCCCTAATTTCCTCAAGTAATAGTTCCATCGAAACAGGCGAGGCGGACTTGGGTGGTGAAGGAGGGTCCTTTTAAGCCGTTTAGTGAGAGATTTTCCAGCGGTTCCAGAGGATGAATCCATATTTGCTTGAGAGTACTGGTGCGAAGATGATAGAGAGTCTTCAAACTTAGAGAACTCAGTGAAAATTTTGAGTTTTTATGAAGATATGCCTTTTGTGTGGAGAGGGTCGGACTCCTTTTGTTCCACCCATAAAACGCTAACCCCAGACTCCCACTCCCATTCAGCAGTATAGGAGGAGAAAAATAACTCCAATGCGAGCTCACTCAGAAAAGCTAAGATGGCCACCAAATAGATCTCTCATAAATCCTCAGTCAGCCTTAGCGCCCTCACACAGCTTCATACCTCGGTGCTCTGAGGAGAAAACATGCGCTGTAACCCAAACTGAGGTAAACTGGATGCGTCAGATCATAGTCAATGCCATTAGTGAATAATCACTCCGCAATTGCCACCATTTAGTAGAGCAAAATAAGGAAGATTATTTTCTGTGAGGAGCTCCTCAAAAAGACCTAAAATGGCTGCCAAACATAAAAAATCGCAAACTTCCTGCAATTCTTGACGTTTTCCTATAAACTTTTACCCCATTAAAGTGAAGAGGTGTCAAACATCTTCTAGGCGTTATGGAATGGTATGAAGTACTTAATGAGGGGTCCAGCCTGAAGTGCAGGAATGCCGCGATCGCGGTAAAAAATTCAAAATGGCGGCCGCGATAAATCGCGGCCGAAATTTAGCAGAAAATGCAAAAAAGAGTTACTTGCTAGTGACATTCAGGTGCTGCAAGGGTCCCATGGTGCTCCTTCCATCTTCCGCCACTTGTATTTGCCCTCCGTTAGTCCCCGTTTAGTCTAGAAGTGCAGTTCCTCAGAGACACACCGGGGAGCTTCACCCGTGTGCCGCCATCTCCGTTGGGCGCCAAGCCACGCCCCCACAACTCACTTCTAATTCACCTGGAGTGGGGGAACAACAGGACTAAAATCCCAAACTGGGGTCTACTGGTGGCAGCTGTAGATGACGAAGTATTGATAGGTGCAATTGGTGAGCAAATAGCTACTAACTAATGAGGTACTAGCAACTGATGCAACAATTGAGTGGGAAATTTATCCAAATGCACAGAGGGGAGAATGTCTAATAATGCAGAAAAAACCCGCTGTTGCTGCCCAGGCTCAAATCTTCACCTACCTTAGAATTGAGCCTCATTTAACATGGGTTAATAACACACACCATAGGTTCCTGTAACTAGGTTACAGCCGAACACTCTACATGTCCTCGTAGCATAGCCCAGGCAGGGCATGTTTGTTGCTTATTTACCTGTCTGCTCATGTGACGGACATTGTGCACAATGCATTTTATTATTTTTGCTAATTTTATTCCTCTCCAAGTAAGTTGCTCATTGTACCTTTCCTAAAACAGGCTAATTTTAGACAATGCACGTCTGCCATGGAATTTGTACAGTCATTGCCAACAGTGAGGATATGCTTTTTAACTGCAACTTTTAAACAGCATGCCATATGGCATAAGGTCTGCAATTATGTCATGAAATGTTACCTTCTTTGACATATACTAGTTATATGATTTTTATATGAAATGACAATTTTTTTGTATATTGTGTAATGCATTTTGCGTGATTTTATTCTGCTTCTTTTATGGTCACTGAATGACGGAATAAAGAATAAAGAATAAAGATTGATATTAATTGAGTGGGAAGTATATAAGATGGTTATGCAGGCCACTGCATAAGAACAACTTATGCAATTTTAAGTCTCTAAGCAGGACAGAGGAAAAATGTATAAGATTGCAGAGGGTAATCCCAAATACAGAAGAATGTAAAGCAGAAATAGCCAAGAGACTCGCATGCCGAACGAGCACATTGCCTAAATTGCCACAGTTATAAGAAATACATGGCCGCCAGACTTGACGAGGGGGTGAAATTCGGAGGTTACTGTCCTGATTGATCCAACCAATTACTGAACTGCAGGATGAAACAGGTCAGATTAAATGTGCAAACAGAGGTTAACAGAGTATTCCGTACCTATTATGAAAGTCTTTATACGATGCTGGGAGCAATGCTGGATGCAGAATTGACCAAATATCTAGGTAATACACACTTTGAGTGCTTATCCCCGCGAACAAACAGAGGAGATCGAGGTTCCCCTAATAATGGAGGAGATTTGTGAGACTCCCACCAGTTTAGCAAATGGTAAAACAACAGGCTCAGTTGTTCTACCCATTGAATTTTATAAATGTACGCAAATGCCCTGGCACCCGAATTATTAGCAACATATGAAGCAGAGCACCAAAATGGGAAACTAGCTAAAACAGCCTTGGAAGTCCTGATATCCTTCCTTTATGGCTTCTTCGACAAAAGGAAGTAAAAAGCAAAAAAAAAGCACACTGGCAGTGTAGGCTAGAAAAGGCGCACTGGTGTGTTATTGGTTATTTTCCCTAATTCCAATGCTCTGCTTTTTGTGACCCCATTGCCCTGAAGCCACCAAAACACAATGTCCAAACAAAAACAATAAAGAAAAAGGAGCATTCAATTTCAATCAATAAATGTCCTTTCAATAATCCCAAAGATTATATTCTTCTCCAACACTTCATCCAATAGTCGTGATCAAGGTGAAAGTACCACACTTCATCCAATAGTCATGATCCCATTTAAAGTAGAAATTCAGGAGTCTTGTATATCTTTGCATCCAATCTTATTCAAATAATGCAATTTGGCAGAAGTAATCCACACAGCCCAGCCAACGCGTTTTGTCCCACATGGGACTTCATCGGGGCTGTCAAATTCTCTTTTTCAATTATTATCGGTATTCGATCCTTTTCTTATTATATCATTCTTCATAAGAGGGAATTCCTATCAAAAGGTGGCGTGCTGTTTCCAGTCTCATCTTCATCATTCTGGCTTCCAGGTCAAAGTGCCCATCAAGTCCACTCCTTGAAAGGACATTTATTGAATGAAATTGAACGCTCCTTATTCTTTATTGTTTTTGGAAGTATAAAGCACTTTTAATGCTAAATGTTAATTACAAAACTCTTAGTAACATATTGACAATTAGACTCCTCAAGGTACTGACAGAGCTCATACAGCAATGTGGGTTTGTGCTTGGCTTGAGTATTTCACCCATTATTAGACAATTAATTAAATCATTGCGTCTACCCCTGCAGCCTCCCTGGCCCTGGCGGTTTTGTTGATTGACCTTGAAAAAGTGTTTATCAAGGTTGAGTGGGAATTCTTATATGAGATCCTATGGAGGGTTGGGGATTTCGTGAGACAATGGATTAAGCTGCTCACATCCTACAGCCAGGGTGAAGAAAGGAAAGATGTTCTCTGAGGGCTTCAATGTCCTAAGAGGTAAATAGCAGATGTGCCTCATCTCTCCTTTGATGGTTGCACTAGTCATAGAGCCAATTTCTAGAAAATTCAGAAATGAAGGGCAGGCCCTTGCCATGAAGGTTGCTGGTGAGCCAAAGTCCATCCGCCTGTAAGTGGACAACACCCTAATATATCTTAATGATGCTACCAGTGGAATGGAGAGTGCCATACATATGCTGAGTGAATTCAGCAAGTGGTTTAGACTTCAAGCCAATTGGGGTAAGTCATGTATGTTTCCCATTAACCTACGGGATGAGCGGGTGCAACCCATAGGCGGACCTATGGGGCTCAGATAGGAACCATACACATTTAAGCATCTAGTCATAAAATATATTGCAAGGAGCAAGAAATATTAGAGCGAAACTTAGGTTCCTGAAAGGGAGTGTCACCTTCTGGACTACAATGACAATGATTTCCTGCATGGGACGGCAGGCACTCTCTAAGATGTTGGTGCTACCTCAGTTGCTTTATTATTCCACAAATATGCATTTCCTGCTACCTACGAAAATATTCAGGGAACAAGATTCACTGCTGATGACCTTTATATGGAACAACAATAGGAAGAGAGTGGCTTTGAAGACCTTGAAAATGCCTTTGACAAAGGGAGGACTTGGGTACCCAAAATTGAATTCACTATATGGCAGCTCAGCTGCAATGGGCTGCCTGATGGTTCTCCGAGAATCAGGCAGCTGCGATAAGGTGGGCATGGCAGGGTATGAAGATGCATGAGACAGTGGCAGTAATGCTGCGCATAAGCAAATGTAAAAGAAGCGCACGCACAGAGTTGACTTTGATTATTAAACAGGTTTGGGAAATGTTTCTGCGTAAATGTAAATTTTAAGTAGCATAAGTACCAGCCAGCCCCTTGAAGGCAATAATAGAGACAGAGATTGATTTCGGGGTGCCAAGTTTGGAGTCTTGCGGAGTCCGCTGGGTGGGTGACCTATTTATAGATCGAAGGCTTCAGCCCTTTGCTGAATTAATGGAATTGTATGAGATACATTCAGGTCATTTTTTTACATTATGGCTGACTAGTGGGAAACTAAATATTAAATGGGAGAATGTAATTGTGGAAAATCCTGCCAGTAGCAGTACATTACAGCTCATAATTACTGGGCAATAAAAGGAAGGTTATCCCACAAATATATAGAGCTCTGCAATTGGACCTCCAAGGAGAATTGTCACAGTTGCAGGAGAAATGTGAACAGGACGTGAGACAGGAACTCACAGGTAAACAGAATTAATGAACCCAAGCAGATGCCTGCTGTGTTATCTCAAGACACAGAAAGAAAAATGTGGGGATCACATTTTTCGATCTTGTGCTACTGCTGGCTAAAAGATGCTTAGCGCTGAAATGGAGCTCGGCATCTGGTCCCTGTGAGAGATAGTGGAGAGCAGTGGTGCTCTGTTGGGTGGATATAGAGGGAAAGGTACTAGGGTTGGAAAACTGCAGAGGCAGGTGTAAGAGAGAGTTCACCCAAGGATGGGAAGAGGCAATACAATCCTTCAAGGAGGAGGTAAAACCAGCAGATGACCCTGAGGTTTTTACGGTAAAAGTGAAGCCCCGCATGGATAGGGCTATTCCCCCTGAAGAGCTTATAACTATGCAGGGTATATTCACAAGAACGTGTGATAACTACTGCAAGAGTAGCATAACGCAACTTTCAATAATGCAGCCTATCACAGGAAAATAACCCTGTGTCAACGTGGAATTCACAACAAGGCGGTAGCATGCGATAGCCTGCCGAAACCGTGGACAAAGTCCGCGATACAACCACCAAGATGGAGATAAAAACACAAACCACAACACCAAAAACACGCGATGGGCCAAATAGCGATAAGAAAACAGTGACAACCAGCGCGAGGGCAGCAATACGCACGCGCAATGCGGGAAAAAGCACAAGAACAGCGGAGTACCATGGATGCACCCTGGCCAACTGCAGAGGACAACATGCACACCACAACATCCACGCTCCGTGGAAGAACAGAACCCACAGGCACACCACTTGAAAGAGACCAGTGGCAGACAAATCAGAGCTGCAGGAGCGACACACCCACTGTGCAGCATATGCACATAAGCAGAAGTGCACCCGGACAGTGACAACATCCCGGTACAAACAGCAACACCTCCACAACTGAACACAGGACACAACTGGATCGGAAAATGCGCACAACCTGGCAAATCACACCTGAAACCCCAGGGACATGTAACATGACAATGTACAATTCCAACCTGTGACCTGCAAACATGTTTTATTCACACTTGCAGTGCAATTGGACATCCACTACTGTCCCATGAATGCCACGGAGGGTCACAATGTGACGTGCTCATGAGAAGTAAGTGTCAATGATGGAGTCCCTACGGGCCATTCCTGCCGCAGCTGCAGTGGGATGTGGGCCATCTGCCCCATCACCACCATCATCGTCCGGTACCTCTGGAACTGGGATCCATGGGGCCCTGGTGCGAACACAGATGTTGTGCAACACACAACATGCAACGATCATCTTGCACACGACGTCCGAGCTGTACAGGAGCTTCCCACCAGTGCCGTCCAGGCACCTGAAACGTGACTTCAACACGCCAAATGTGCGTTCAACGATGCCCCTGGTGCGTATGTGGGCCGCATTGTACTGCCTCTGGGCGGGTGTGTTCGGGTCTCGGAGGGGTGTTATCATCCAAGGGCAGATTGCATATCCTTGATCACCTGGGACAGTGCAGGGAGAAAAGAGTCAATACTTGGTTCGGCAGGACGTGATGGCAGGCCCACCAATCCAGTGACGCCTGTGCTGGCTGTGTGGGGGGTGAGTGTAAGCCAGCCCTCAGGGAGTAGCATGTGCTGGCAACTACACCAACAGTCATCAGGCACACAGACATGCAATGTCTGAACTACAAGGGGGGATGACTCGAGGCGCACAGGGCTAGTCGCCCCGGATGCAAAGCGGCCGACAAGGGCCCACCACCACGGGACACTGACCTGCGGGAGACCGCGGTAGGGTCATGGGGGCAGAGCAGTGCCTCACATGTGTCATGGCCGCATTCCGCATCTCCACACGTTCAGCTGTCGTGTGGCTGTGGTGCCATGTGGAGTCTGTATTGGGTGCAAGGGTATCCCAGGATGACCATGGAGTGGTGTAGTCATGTCTGGTAGGGGGCGTGTAGTTTAACATGTCGGATGTGGCTAGGTCACGTGTGCATCCCCACAGTTGTGCCTTGTGCGTTGGTGGCTGTGGGATGTGTGGTGTGTTGAATTGGTACTTACCAACGAGCAGTCCCGTTCCATATGTGCCATCCTGGAAGCGCTGGTTGATGATGGACTGTGGAAGATGAAGGAATCATGCACACTGCCTGGGTAGTTGGCGACGATATTGGTGAACATTCCCCGGTGGTCCACTATTGCCTGCACATTGATGGAATGCGTGTGCTTCCTGTTGCGGTAGTGGTGTGCAGTATCCACAGGGGGCACAAGTGGAACATGTGTGCAGTCGATTGCCCCCAACATGGCCGGGAATCCGGCTATGGCGTAGAAGCCTTGCTTAGTCTCCAGCTGTTCCTGTGCAGTGTTGGGGAAGTGAAGGTACTGGGGTATGAAGCTGAGGATGGCATCCAGGACGGGTGTGATGAACTTTGATAGGGCTGGCTGTGAGACCCCTCCGACTCTGGCAGTTGTTGGTTGGAAGGTCCCAGAGGCCAACAGGTGCAGCACTGCCAGCAGCTTTGTCTGCGGAGGGATGTTTGTTCTCCGCTGTGTTGGGACCGTCAGCCTGTGGGCAATGTGGGTCAGGAAGCGGAGGATGGTTGTCCTTTTGAGCCTGTAGTGGGCAATGACTTCCGCGGGCGTTAGGTCTGTGAGAGTGGTGCGTTTACGGTAGCTCCGCTGTCTTGCTCTACACTGCCTCTGTGGTGGTCTGGGGGGGGAAGCGGGTCTGGGTCCTGGGGGGGTGGCGGTCCAGGGCGTTGTGGTGGGGGGTGTTGTGGCCCTGTTGGGGCTCCGAGCTGAATGTAGAGTAACTCCATGGCGTCGTTTGTTCTTCGGGTATGGCTGTGTGCGGGACTCCGTTGCCTACTGCAAGTGGACGTCCTTCTTCACACCTGCTTGAGGCAGGTGTTAAATACCTGCGGCTACCGCACCTCATCGCCTGTTTTGTGTTCTTATCGCCGATGTGGCTGGTCGTTGTGAATGTTGAGGTGTGATGTTGTCTCGACTTTTCACACGGGAACGCCTACTCTGCATCTCATTAGCGATATTTGCGAGGGTCCTCTGTGGCGATGTTTTTTGCGGCTGCTATCGCGGGTAAACTGGTGCTGTGGGCTGTTAACACCGGCTTGTGAATGGGGGGGTAAATTTATCACGACTTTGGCTGCGATAAAGTGCCGTTAATTCGGCGATAGCTCCTTGTGAATATGCCCCTAAGTGTGTTGCAGAGTGCCCAGCCCCCCAGACAACAGTAGTGTGCCATCATATTTTTTGACTGTTTAATGTGTATATTGCTTTGTTATATAAGAACCATACAAATTTAAGCTCGGAGCATGTCTCTGAATTTGATACTCCTTATGAGTCACGCCAAGCACGAGTGAAATGAATTTCTGATTTTAATATGGGAATGCAGCATACAAATGGTGCTTAATAATCTGTTGCAGTTGAAAAATCAAAAATCAATAAAAAATGCTTTGAAAACAAACTCTGTTTCCATCAGCCCCTCCATTCCTGTGCCATGGTAAATAAGCACACATTTAAAAGGACTGAGCAGATTCTCTTGTTAATAATGTGGAGTAAGAAAATAGTCAAGTTGTCTTTGAAGCAGCAAGAAACTCAAAAATAGATAATGTCGAGATGCTTGTGTTCTAAGGTGCTATACAGCCTGTTTGCAGATTCAGGGCCCGACTTAGACCTTGATGGTAACTGAAAAGTCTCTAATTTCAGGAGGACACTCAGAAGTCTGTATTCGTAAAGGTGCTTTCAGCTGTAAGCATATGTTTACTTCCATAAATATCTCCATTTACACCTGCTTTGTGAATTGAAAAAAGTGCAAAAGTACATTCAGGTGCTGCGTGATAGTAGTGACGATAAATATTCGCTGGGAACGAGCAGAGAATGCTGTGTTTGAAATTTACGTGTAACGGGAGATATTATATTGTATCACTTGCCCAGTGCTGGTCAGTACTTATCTATGCCACATGCAAAATCTTGTTCAGCTTATATCAGACTCAGCTCTGACCAAAGGAAGTAAGTAATGCTGAAAAAAAGCAACTTTACAGACTTCAAACACCTCCTCGCCACTTGGATGCACATGTTTTGGAATTGTCATCAAATATATGTTGGTCTCAGGCAAAATTGTGCTTCCCTTTACAAGATGTTGGTATTGCTGTAGAATTCCTTATAAGGATGGTCTTGTTGGCTAGCAAACACAGCCAACAATTAGACAAAGTACAAAAAGTTTTATTTGTTAAGGAACTCCTACGGAGGTCCACAAAATGCATCAATACAATAAAAGACACAATTTTAAATACAATACAACAAATATTTCCATTTTTTCCTAAAATACAACAATAGTTTAAAAAGTGCGATAGAAGGGTGAATATGCTTTTTATACAATACAAACTTTATCGATATCCCCCCGTTAGACAATACAATCTAATAGCGAGATTTTAAGTATTTCCTAATAAATAGCCCAAAAAGTTTTAAAAAATCGGAATATCCTATACAGACCATTTCATTTGGTGGGGATAAAACAAATATTCTGGCCTCCTGGGCCGAATGAATATTACATTTAATAAATGATGGTCTTAAAAACATACGCCTTGCCCTTTGTAATTCCGGACACACAATTAGGACATGATTAAGATCCTGGATTTGAGTATAACACAATTCGCAAATTCTCTCCTCTCTTGGAATTTTACCCCATATGCCAGTAACATCTCTTAAGGGCAACAGATTAATTCTCAGAAGGAGTATCAGTCTTCTAATCCCATGTGGATGATTCCAAATTAAATAAGGTTGTGGCCTTTTCCCCAAGGCACTACCACAAACCAACTCATTTTGGGACTTAGATTTACTTAGAGCAATATCTCTTGCCATACTAATCGAGCTTGCAGACTTCTTTATAAATAGCTTCAATGCAGACTTTGGCATAGATGAATTACTATTTAACTGAGCCCAAATGTGTCATTTGCATAAGCAAATGATCTAAAAAATGCTGATTGATCCTTTAGCTTGTCAAAGATTTCCACTCTCAGGGCCGCCCTAAGGGAACCCTCATCTCCCCAAAGGAGAGCGTTCCCCCACCTCAGGACCGCTGACAAAGCTAAAATAAAAGAGGAGACTAAACCAAATTCCAAGCGTAAAACATGTGGCCAGGGAATTTAGATTACAAATTTGGCGGAAGAATCGGCCTTCAGCCTTGTCAAAGGCGAGCCAGTGATTATTATCCAGTACTTCTGCAGCATAAGTTAATGAGGGCGGAACTTTAACCTTAAATACTGACAGAACATGACTAAAAAGACGACTCCCACAAATTTTATAAAATCTATTCAGAGCACCAGCCTGGGAGGCAGCCTTACCAACACATAATTTAATGTGTTCTGAATCTCGCCCGTTTTTTGCAAAAACCTTTCCCAGATACAAGTATGAATCGACCAATTCTAGTTCTTCATGCCCTAACAACCACTTATACCCTTTCTTTATTCTATGACCTTTCTTGTGGAAGATTAAGATTTTGCTTTTGGAAATATTAATTTTCAGAAAATGATCCTCCGCATATTTGGTTAGGGCATCCAGTCGACGTTGCAAGCCAATGGGAGTTAAATCAAAAATTGCAACGTCGTCTGCATAAAGTAGGGAACCTATGGACAATGGACCAATTCTAGGGGCATCCCCCCTCACTGAATTTAGCGTGCATGGAAGATCATATATATAAAAGGAAAACAGAAGAGGGGCCAACAGGCAGCCCTGCTTCAGCCCATTATCAGTCACGATCCTGCAAGATAGACATTGCTGGCCTCCCATCATCACTTGACACCTAGTGTCTGCATGACATTCTATCAAGAGGCCCAGGAGATGGTGTGGCATTCTGAGATGATGAAGCTTTCTCCACAGCGTTTGACGATCCACTTTATCAAACGCCGTGGAGAAATCAATGAAAGCCGTATAGACTGGCATGCTTCGAGAGAAAGTATATTTCTCTACAATGGTCTGGACAACCGCAATGTTGTCCAGGGTTCCATGGTTCTTTCTAAAGCCTGCCTGTTCAGGTGGTAAGATGTTCTGATCATTGGCCCATTGCTGCAGGTGACAGAGTATGCTTTTTGCAAATAATTTGCCCGTAGCATCCAACAACGCGATCTGTCTAAAACTAGTAGGTTGACGCTTTGGGCCCTTTTTATACAAAGGAACTATAATGCTCCCCTTCCAGGAGGAGGGGATATTAATAGTTCGGAAGCAAAAATCAAACAAAGGTGCTAAAAAAGCTCCCCAGGCTGCTGGCTCCTTTTTAATTAACACGATCGGAATTCCATCCGGCCCTTGTGCGCCGGAGGATCTGCTATTCTTTATGTAGCCCACTACTTCATCCCTTGATGGAGGACCATATTCCAGAAGAGAAGACTCCTCTGTAGAGGGCATCAAGAAAGGTACTGTACCATTATTTTTATATAATAGTGAGATATAGACCACCCACTCCCTTTCTGGGATTGAAATAGGCAGAGCCCTCTGTCTTGAATCGCAGTATTCTGCGATCAGGTGGCAGTATTGTTTTGAGTTTTTGGCTCTGGCGGCTTCCCATAACCCGATCCATTTGGCATCAAACTCCCTTCTCTTTTCTCTAAATTTATAACAATTTCTAGCTCGCTTAAGGCGATTGATTTCTTGTTGTTTACCAATGGAGAAATGCAAATGTTGTTTTCTGATTAAACGGTTAATTTCTTGATTTAATACTTTCAGCAGTGGCAAACCCTGGTTTGCAACTCGGGAGCCAATTGAGTCAGTACTTACATTTTTTATCTCCTTCATTTGTGCCTCGAAAAACTGTAAAATGTTTAAGGAATCAGAACCCTGCCATTCTACATAACTTTTCTTCACCATCACACCTACCTCGGTGGTATCTTTTGGAGTCCAAAAGGAGCGGCCATTAGCTTTATTAAAAACCACCGAGCCCTGGTCCAGGTTCCCTTGGTTCAATGCGGGTAAATTAAAGGCTATTGTCAAACCCACTACACTGTGGTCACTCCATATTGACGGAGATACCACTAAGTTTTCACAGGCCCCAAACATTTGGTAGGAAACAACCACGTAGTCCAATAGGCTTTGTGTATGATGGGAGTTGAAAGTAAAATCTGCTATTTTATCAATCGGAACCCTACCATTTAAAATGACCACGTCCATGCTTCTGATACTATCAAGCAAGAGAAGACCCCGTTTGTCCGTATTTATTTTATGTGGTAGCAGAGAATCTGGAATATGCCAAATTTCCTCTTTGTCTGGATTGGCATAAATCTCCAGTGCAGAGTTCGAAATTTTCGCATTCAGATCTCCCACTAATACAACCGAATGGCATTCTTCCAGGGTAGCTATCTCATGAATATATGAGAAAAATGTACTTAACAAATGGTCAAAGTTTCTCCCTGGAGGGATATATAGATTTGCCACCAGAAAGAAAATAAGGCTGCCAGATTCTCCCAAACATGTCAGCTTGAGGCAGATACAAAGATTTGATGGATGGCGGAAGACTTTCTGATTCTAGTTTATCGTATTGTTGAGCAAAATGGATACCCCCCGCTAGCATGATCCCTTTCGGAGTGCTTAGCATAACAAGAGAAAACAAAAAAGCCATCACAATCAAAATCTTTACACGACCAGGTTTCCTGTAAGCATATAATTGAGGGATTCAAGGATTTAAAAAAATTCAGTTTCTCATCTTTATGACCTAGACCGGCCATATTCCAGGACAGAAGTACCACCCCCCCCCACCGGCTACCTCAATGAACCGCTTCTTTCTACCACCGGGCAGTTGGTATTCAAGGATTTTGCAACCCAACTCCACCGAGCCAAATCGTCATCTATGTCTGTGTCCTGATAGGTGCCTGCGGAATCTGACACCAAATTTATTGAGCGACTCCTTTTATCTAATGACACCTTAATATTTAGACCATTACCCGATGGGAACTCCGATTCGGGGCCCAAAGCGTCTAACATCACAGGATTACCGGGCCTCTGTACTTTCGAGTACTGCAATATATGGCACAAAGTGTGATATTCCTTAGAATCTAATACAGGCATTAGATCCAGCCCTCGTTTCAGAAAATGTTCGCAGTTTTGCAGGACCAGATTTGCCACAATCAGAGAGCTAAAAAAGACCCTGGAATAAAAGAGGCTCTCATGCAGGTTAATCTTCACAAGCGACATATCTCTACTTTCCACCAACTTTAATGCCTCTTTCTCAGAAAAGAGCTTAAGAATAAATCCTCTATTTACCGGGCAGGATTCACCGTCAAATAGCCAGATAAAATCCACGATGGAAGAAGGGACATTCTGCACCACATTATCTTTCTTTACAGCGTCTCTTGAAGGGATCCAAAGAGGCACTCTATCGCCGAGACTGACAGCTTGTGCCTCCTCATTAGACTGAGTCGTTAGGTGCGACACTGTAGTAGTAATTGGGATATCTGACTTTCTATTATACAATGTTGTTGTCCCTATGAGAGTTCTATTGGATCCCATCTGTGAGTTACCCAGTGCATGTGGCCCCACCATTAGGCTTGCATCCACTCTGGCCCCCAGTGCTCAGAGGTAAAGCAGCCCCACCTCCCTTTAAAATCCCCCTACTCAGGAGAGCGGACCGCTCACTGGTCTGGAGGGAATAAGGTACTTGTGGAGACTGCGACACTGGACTTGATGGAATATCTGCCGTTCCTGTCGCCCCCGTCTAATGAAAAATATACTATAGTCGGGTCTCTAGGAGCACCCTCCTCAACTGGCTATTTAAGACCTCCCTCCTCCATTGTAGTTTGGGGATCACTCTGACGATCGGGAATCAGTGAGAAATGTAATTTTGCCATTTTCCGTTTAGGGAATCGTCTTATCTTTTTATGATTCTTTTTCATATTATTCCCTTTAGGAATTATTGTAAGACCTCCTTTCTTCCTAGCCTTTGACCCCCTTTCCCCGATGAAGTAGGGGTTGGCCCTGAGAGGTGGATGGGATGGAGCCTCCTCCTCCATCTCTCCCCTACCTTTTGCCCCACATAGCTCCTGAATTTCTCATCTTTCTTATTATTCATACTGCCCCCCTTTTTTCCCTTGATAAACAAGGGGTAAGTGTGTTTTAGTGTGACGTTTCCCAGAGGGGGGCCCACTATGGACTTCCCGAAGAGTGAGTTTAAACAAACCTCTTCCTTGTCGAGATTACACAAAGGTTCAATGGGGGGTAATAGAAAAAGGGGTATTCCTGCTTGAACAGACGCATCGCTCAGCTCTCGCCGGAGAACAGGAGAAAGAGTCCTAGCATCTGACTGTTCTCCCGTTTGCGTACATATCTTAGGCGAATGGTTAATGATGTCAGATTTTGTTACCTTTTGCACTTCGAGCAACATTACAGAGATCATTTCAAGCATATGGTCTGAACTCAATACAGATTTCTCCAGTAAAGACAAAATGGAACCTAGTATTCTTTCAATACAGACCAAATATTCAGAGGGCACATCATGCTTCTCATTTTCATTTCCCAGCTTCACTTGTGAACAAGGCAAAAAAACATCATGAACATCATGTGTATCGTGATCGGACTCCACGGAAGTACCAATCAGGTGACTTGTGCTACAATATAAGAAAGGCAATGAGAGTTGTCTGGGGGAAGAGCTTGCTATTGGGGTATTCTTCTCCCTAAATCTATTCTTAGAATAGCCATCTTTATCAACTTGGTCATAAGGGACTTCCCAACCCCTTGATTGTACTTCAATATCGATGTCTGGGAGTGTAAAATCTTCCCTTTGATGGAGTTTTCCGCATGCGGTTGCCTTCTCATCCGTACCCAGAACACCCCCCCCTGAGACCTTCCGGGGGCCTCTGGTACGCCCAGGTGCACAGTCAACACTTGATCCCTTGTCAGCGCCACCCTGTTCCGAAGAGACAACAGATACAGCCACAGTCATACTGATGGAGCAAGGTTTCATAAACGAAACTTGCTTGTATACAATCCTCCTCATAGTATTAATTTATTAAACTTGTATTGTTTTACTAACCTTTGCATACAAAACACGAATAGAAAGGATGCTTGCCTATGTGTTTTACTAATGAATAACGCTTGTCTGTAATCTAAAATGGCCGCTAAAGCGTGGGAAACTATCTGCGCATGTCTCAACCATATCACATGGTGTGACGTCTCTCTTTGCTTGGTGGGAAATTTCTGCTTCTGCGCAGTGTGTATTAAAATGGCTGCTTGATGTTTTCACATGCTTCAGCTTGCTCTCATGTTATTATTAATTTGTCATTTCCTAATGCTACTAACGCGGGATAGAATTTATAATTAAATGGGAATAGAGTAGAAAAAGTGGGCATACAGTGAAACATTTTATTCTGTGATTTTAATATTTGCTTCTTGCACTTTTATTAGTTTGTAAACTTGGGCTTGGGTTGGTGATCTGAAACTCGAGAGGCAAATGGTTCTGCGCATGTGTCCTGTGTGCCTGCCAAATGAAGTCAATCTGGACGTCGTCCAAGGCCGCGACCCGATGGCCGAAGATGCTGTACTCTTGCCTTTCCTGTTGCACATTGATACATTGTCTATGAAAATTGGTTTACATTTGTCATGAGACGGGTGAGAATAAAAGCGAATGTATTAATTTGAAGGGGTGGGAATTTAAAGACAATAGGCTTTGCAATTTAGGCCAAATCGATATGGTGCGACAATCCACCCCCTGTCCCTGTCCAATCAGAAGTAGTGGCCCCATATTTTTGCAACATTAAGGGGAGGTACATGGGCGTAGAGGGGTATAATAGATATAGAATTAGCTAATTAGTTTAGCTTCAGGCTTCTAGCAGAGACCACAGCACGCACAAGAAGAGCTCCAGACCGCTAAGCTGATCGATTGCAGACTGAATCCCTGTCCAGAAGAGGTCCTGAGGAGGGGCGGCAGAGTCCATTAGAAGGAAGGCACGGGAGAATCGAGGAGAAGCCGAGTATCAGAGAGGGGAACGACGCAGGCGTCGTTGTAGAGCGGTCACCGGTCCTGTCCTGATCCTGGAGGAAGTCTTTGCTCTTCATCCTTCCTGGGTCCTATTCTTTCCAACTCCTTGGCCAAGGGGTTTGGTTCTCGCACCTAGGTAAATATAATGCAACCTTTAGTTGCACTGCTGTCTCTATTCTCTCCTTTTCCTTAAACACCGTCATTTATTAGCAATAATTATTCTATGCTTCATCTTGGGTATTTCGATTAAGTACCATGTGTTTTCTGTAATTTACTCTGCTAAATCTTTAGATAAACATTTTAAAACTTCCTGACTCAGTGGTTATTTCAGGATTATGTACTATAATGAATGTCACTCATTTTAAATTTCCCAATTAGCAAAGGATTCATTGGTAAGTCATTACTCTTCAATCAGAAGGTAATTGGTAGCAGGGATTTTGATAGAGAGTAACAACTGATAAAACCCAGCGTAAGTATTAGCGTAGTATGAATGTATGGGCCCAAGTGAGTATCTGGTGTATGAATGCTGTTTGCTAATATCGCGCTGGATCAGTTTTCTGGTAATCAGAGGATGGTTACTCTTTGTTAATTGGGTAATGAGAATTTTTTTTTTTTATGAACTAACATCCGTGTATTCAAAAGTTTTGTTTTATGTTGTCCAGAAAACCCCGGGGTAAAAGGAATAGTGGATGGTAAGTGGAAGCCATACTGCAGTGAGGTTATCTGCCAGGCAGAAATAGTACTGAAAAGTTAAGCAGGACTTTCAGTACTTGTTAGGGACTCTATGCGTGTGAGTAATAGCAAAAGAGTACGCTGGTGAAAATTTGATGTTATATCACCTAGAAAGGGTAACATTGAAGAAGTAACAGGTACTTCTGGAGCTTGTGTGAAGAGTAAATGGAAGGGTTTTTACTCGTAGTATATGTTAGTAAACGGAAAGGTTTTACTAAGTGTGAGAGAACAACTATCTTTTCGAATTTAGAAGAAACTGGCACGATAGCGAATGTTTTATGTTGTTACTGAAATTAAGAATTGTAGAGAAAATAAGTTTGCGTACATTTTTGTAAAGGGAGGGTCAGTTGCCGGAGAGGGAGCTGACGTCACAAAACGCTGCGCTGGGATTGGTTGAATCAGCGGGTGTGGAAAGACCCTTGTAAAGGAGGGGTCAGTAGTCAGGAGTAGTACTGACGTCACAGGTGCCGCGCTGGGATTGGTTGAACCAGCAAGGACAGGAAAGAGCAGATTGTAAAGGAGGGTTGACAGACAAACGTCACCATAAAGCCGCGCAAGGATTGGCTCGGAAATAAAAGATAGCAAACACTTGATTGGTCAAAATTATAGAAGCAAAATTCTTAGTGGATAAGGATTGCATGTTAAAACGCGATCCGACTTTAACAGGAATTCGTCAGGATAGGAGATATTTAGGCTTTGCAGAATATAATTTTATACATCGGTACTTACCCAAGATGTACGGAGAAAGGAGAAAAATATCATTTTTACAAAAGATTAAGAATTATTTTAAAAAGGACAAACCAATCAAAACTAGAGAAGGAATTATTATTCCACCAGCTAAAACGCCCGCTTCATTCATGATGTTGGAGAGAGGTTATCATACTTGTGTATGGATGGAGAATTGGATAGAATATACCAAAAATGATGGAATACTAGCATTTCCCGAGACTGGCACGTTCAATGGGCGAATTCTACAAAACTTGAGATTGAGGATGAATGACTTAGAACCCAGATCTAGATTAACTCAGTACGAAGCTCTAGAGGAATGGGAAACCGAGGCATTTGAGCGGGACCGATCTAGGAGTAATAGGGGTTATCCAGGATGTTTCCCCAGATACCTACATGAGTCTAGGAACGGTCAGATGAAACAATGGAGAAGGGCAATGATTACAGAAGGATTATATCCATTGTTCTCAGCAGAGGAGAAATTAGGAAGTAAGTGCACAGAAAAGACAAAACATTTAATGAGAAATGAGGAGTCTGAAGACGAATTTATGGAGGAAATGTTAAGAAACCCCCCCACCATATCAGGAAGGAACAAGTGGATGCACCACCGATAAAAACTCCATTAGTGCCACAGGTAATGCATGAATTCACCCCTAGTAGAATACTTCATGACAAAGAAAAAGATGCCCTAGAAAAGACCAGAGAACAAAAAACAAGGGAACCCTACTCACGGGGAGCCTGGGTAAGTAAGTTAATGGGGAAACATTGGCTCCTGTGGAATAATAATACAGTATTTCTAATGCAATTCTGCACAATGGCAATATACAGGGTTAGTAGGATGTCAAAAAGAAAGCTGGCCACTGACACTGAGGGTATAGTCAATGTGAGAATTGTTTTCGTTTATATAATAAATAAATGAAATAAACAATATATACATAGGGCTTGAGAATCACAATATGATTATACAACAAACAATGATTACAAATAGTGAACGGTGTCCCAGTGAAAAAAACATTGGAACCTAAACTAATAGTGACATAATACGTGACATATGTACAAGGTTTCACTTGAAAACATTTTGGCGACCATTAAATAAATCAAAATCAGTTGGACAACACTTTATACAATCATAAGTGTTTGATAATAGTTCGCCTTTGTTAATTGTCGACGACGTTTCGACCCTATCTGAAGTACAGGGTCTCTTCAGGACCTAAAGGATGTAGGGACACCTAAAAGAAATGGGAGGATACTGTCAGTGTGTGGCCAAGGCAGTGGCTTACAAAATTGGAGGTAAAGGCTTCTGAAAAGGGAGGGAGCGTACCTGAGGGGAGGCCTGCACTGCCTAATGTGAAAAGCAGTGTCACCGTGAAATAAGTGAAGAAAAAACTCACAGGGACCCGGCCGGGCACTGTGAAAGGTAATAAATGCATAATAGTTAGATCAGTGTACAATGGCATGGCTAATGTTTAATAGTAGATTCAAGATGTGGTAGCATGGATAATGTTTCTAACAAGAACAAGCCACAAGAACTTACCCCTTGTGAGGGTAGTGTTAGGCAGAAAGGATGGCAGGGCCTGGATATCTCAGCGTTACTCGGGGCACTTGATATTCTCAAGGTACAAGAACTGTATGTAAAAAACGAAAATGTCAAAAGCAGAAAATGTAATTCCTAGCAAATGATGGTGGGGTATTGGCGGGTAGCTGCAATGTTGCATTTAAGAAAAAGCTTACCCATGTGGGTTTCTCTGGCTGATCAGCAGAATAGCCGATCTAAGCTGCAGGCGATTGCTTCGTATATGGGCAATGAACGCCAAGGAAATAACAGGTGGAGCTCTAAAATAAGAAAATAATAATAATGAGGATGGGCGCTAGATGAATAACCAAGGACTTAAATGTAGAGCCAAGGGCATGGAGATCAGGGCTATTAGTACCTTGGATAAGCTGAATTAGCCGGTGTATTTCCCCGAGTGCTGCTGGAACAGTGCAGCGTCCGTCTCCCTGTTTGGTGCGATAACAACAGGATGGTAGTTGTCAAGCAGTAGATAAGCAAAAGTTCCCGCCAAAAACTGGTGAGTCAGGCATGGCTACATGATCCAGAATACCTATCTGCTCTATGGATCTGTGTGCCAAAATAGAAATAAACAAAAGACTGGTGGATGTGGTGGGTCGAATTTAAAAATCAGAAGGTTAGGAGGGAGGAGGGAGAATAGAAATAAAGAATAATAATAAATAATAAATAATAAATAATAAATGATAAATAATAAATAATAAAAAATAAATAAAAATAAATAAATTGTGTGTTTGTTTGTGTGGACCCCTAAGAAATGCTGTGGCATTCTCTACGTGCAATAGGATAACAAGCCTAATTGCGGGGTTACACAGGTTGTGGTGGAAGTTACCAGTAACGGAAAATATAAAGGAGCATACAATGAAGCATACAAGTGGTGATACAGTCCGTGAAGTGAAGGGCCGGGGATGGCTGATGACTCAGGGTGGAGTGGAATGGGTTTTGAGAAGAGAAAGAATAGAAGTAAGAATTGAGAAATGGTTGGCCGGATAAACCATAAATGTGGTAGTGTAGATAATGGAGGGAAGGGCAGGGGATGGCAAATAGCTACAAATGAAGTGAAATATTAGATAGAAAAACTAAATGCTGTGTTTACAGATCCCATCAATAAGGGCCGAGACGGGTGCTGTTTCAGTAAAGGGTATCAAGCGCGCTGCTGCACATGATGGAGGTTAGGTACTAAGTGTGGTGATAAAACCACGCCATTCTTCAGCAGAGTTTAACCCCTGAATGATAGAATTGGTGCGTTCAATCCAGCGACATTCTACTCGTTGAAGGATTTGAGCCAGGTCTCCTCCTCTGGGTGGGATGGATACTTTGTCTATTACTTGCCATGTAATATCATCTGCCGTATGATTTTTGTTAGAAAAATGGCTGACCAAGGGGGCATTAGGCACTGAATTTCTAATTCTGCTACGATGTTGTCCTATTCGAGCCTTCACTGGTTGCTGTGTTTGCCCAATGTAGGGCAAACCGCAAGGACATTTTATGCAGTACACAACATTTTTCGTATTACAATTGCCAAAAAATTCCAGCGTGTGTTTCACGTTTGCATGTTCAAAAGTCTTAGTGTTCAATGTGAATGCGCATGCTACACAGTTCCCGCATTTGAAATGTCCTTTAACCTCGGGTAAGCCCCAGGTTGATTGCAATGATCGCGTGGTTTGTAGTGGGGTTTCTAAGGATGATCTAATCAGATGGTCTTTCAAATTTTTGCCCCGTTTGAATGCAAACATTGGAATTCCAATGTTGGGGTTTATGCTTTTGATAATATGCCAATTTTGAGTTACCAATTTGCGGATTCTGTTGGTTTGTATTCCAAACGTGGTAACACAGATAAGTTCGTTTGTTTTGGACTTTTCTTTGGGGGTGAGTAGCGTATCTCTGTGACAAAACCAGGCTCTTTTCAATGAATTTTTGATTAGCCTATTTGGATACCCTCGTGCTATAAGTTTTTCTCTCAGTATGTCAGCTTCTTTCATATAATCTTCTTTTTTGGCGCAATTACGGCGCAACCAACGGAATTGCCCGTAAGGTAGTCCATCCCTTAGCGCGCGTGGATGGTGACTGTTATAGGCTAACAATGTATTGCGTTCAGTGGGTTTTCTATTTGAATTCTATACAACCACACTTGACCTTTACATCGACCATACACAAATCCAGCATTACCTTTTTGGATCTAAACATACAATATGAAGATGGAGGACTTTTCACCTCTCTACATAGAAAACCCACTGAACGCAATACATTGTTAGCCTATAACAGTCACCATCCATGAAAGAAGCTGACATACTGAGAGAAAAACTTATAGCACGAGGGTATCCAAATAGGCTAATCAAAAATTCATTGAAAAGAGCCTGGTTTTGTTACAGAGATACGCTACTCACCCCCAAAGAAAAGTCCAAAACAAACGAACTTATCTGTGTTACCACGTTTGGAATACATACCAACAGAATCCGCAAATTGGTAACTCAAAATTGGCATATTATCAAAAGCATAAACCCCAACATTGGAATTCCAATGTTTGCATTCAAACGGGGCAAAAATTTGAAAGACCATCTGATTAGATCATCCTTAGAAACCCCACTACAAACCACGCGATCATTGCAATCAACCTGGGGCTTACCCGAGGTTAAAGGACATTTCAAATGCGGGAACTGTGTAGCATGCGCATTCACATTGAACACTAAGACTTTTGAACATGCAAACGTGAAACACACGCTGGAATTTTTGCCAATTGTAATACGAAAAATGTTGTGTACTGCATAAAATGTCCTTGCGGTTTGCCCTACATTGGGCAAACACAGCAACCAGTGAAGGCTCGAATAGGACAACATCGTAGCAGAATTAGAAATTCAGTGCCTAATGCCCCCTTGGTCAGCCATTTTTCTAACAAAAATCATACGGCAGATGATATTACATGGCAAGTAATAGACAAAGTATCCATCCCACCCAGAGGAGGAGACCTGGCTCAAATCCTTCAACGAGTAGAATGTCGCTGGATTTGTAAAACAGGAAGGCAATCGACGAATGGAATAACCTTAAGTATTGCCCGGCGATGTCGCCTCTATTCCCCAAAATACGAATCAATGAAGAGGCAGGCGCTGGAGACTGGAAGGCAGGAAACAAAGGTTTATTCTCTCCGGAGGAGAACACGTCAGATCAGACCAACAGGGAATCTTCACGAGGAGCTCTCTGCATCTCTGAGGCCTGGCCTCTTATACACGCATTTATGGCAGGAAGACATTCTTTATTACAGTAAAGATACTTTGAAGTATGAAAGACATCCCTGGGATCTTCCGCTTCAGACCCGTTCCCACGCACCCTTACAGTGAGAATCCCCTCCCCATTCACCATACAGAATCGTCATCAGACGGCAGGATCAGCAGGGCATTCCGCCGGTTCCCGGAATGCATGTGGTGTGACGGATCTCATGGGGTGGGGGCCTTGATCTACTGTAACTCCTTTGAAGAGGGCGATTCCTTACAGTCGGGGCCATAAACTGTATCCGCAGGGCTAGGTGATAGCCTGGGACCGGCCTGGACAATCGGATACGGAGGAAGAGGGGTGTCAGAGGGTGTGATAGTGTATAGGAGGAAAGGGAGGTGTCGGGCAGGCCCGGGGTGAGATTCCCAGGGAAGTGCAGCGCAGTTGGAGGGGGTTAATGGCCCGTGCATGAGAGAGAGAGAGAGAGGGTGACCAGTGCGGGGGGCTTGCGAGGATGTGGAGCTGCGCTGGGGATTAGCGGTGTGCAGAGAGTGGGTCTGATCAAGGTAGCTAAAATGGCCGCCGCGGACGACGAAAGTGTGGCATTGGGAAAAAGGGCAAGATGGCGCAGACAATGTTTATCGATACAAATTAATTTTCCACAGTCCTCCCTTTTAACATTTCTCGCCAACTTGTTAATTCGGGTCGATCCCCATAATGCCACGTATTTCTGTCTCATACAAAGTTTTCATGTGTTCAGCCTGTAAGTCCAAAGTCTTTGGGCAAATGCAATTTGAAAATAATGAACACAGAGGAGGCAGACATTGGATACTTAAGCAACACCCGCATAGCACCACAATCGGGATCAGAATGAATGTGAACAACCTCCACCCCCAGGCTTTCAGTAAGTCCCAGAACCAGCTCCCAAGCGACCATCCTTCTTGCTCCTGGTGTACTTCAGAGGACAGTCTATGGAGGTGTTCGATGGCTTTGTAAACAGAAGGTGAATTGTCTGGCACGTAGGTGCAACAGCTGGACCCAATGATGCGGCATGCTCCTCCTCGGTCTGCCAGAACCACGTCTAGAACAAGGCAGTGTTCTGCAGAGCCACCAGGCGGACTGCCTGAAGCTCTGCGGTGTTATTGGTCAAGATGCCAGCTGTGATGTTCATGGTGGTTTCAACTGCCTGGGTCAAGTGTCGGATGGCGCGGCTGTTCGTCATCGGACCCCAGAATGGCACAAGTCCTTTCGCGGCATCCAAGAACTGTGCTCCTGTCGAGTCGGCCTGGTCGATGTCCCTTGCACGCTTTTGCCGGTGATGGCTTGCTGGGGCCACATACGTAGGTGGGAGGATGAAGGCAATGTAGCATGTGCCCCCCAAACCTTTGGGGAGCCAGGTGTATGCTTTGGTGCCACAAACAAAGTACATATTTGGAGAAGCAACAAAGGAGGGAGGGTCGGATGAATCCAGTGTTCTGGTGATGACGCAGGCGCTGCGGCCCACCAGTTGCGTCCCCAGGCCTTCGATGCACACAAGGCCCGAGACGTTGACAACAGACAAGGCCACTGTCAGAGTGGTGGCTGTTCGTTTCCGGAGGTAGGAGAAAGTGGGTCTGGCTGGGTTATGGAAAACTTGCATTTCCACTCGTTCTTTGGCAGGGATGTCCATGTGAATAGAGGTACCAGAGGTCAGAGGGTAAAAGGAGTAGCGGTTCGCCCAGTCTTATTCAGCCATGCCTCGTGGTAGAAATGCGAAACAGTTCTTTCTGATGTGGCATTGTCTTTAAAGCTTTCTTGCAGAAGAATCAGCCAGGCAAGACAGGAGCCGTGGATGGAAAAGGGCGAAGGAATGAACGGGATGGAGTGTCCGGCTGCATGGGGCAGCAGCCCGCAGATCCAGCAATTAGTGGCATTAGCGGCAAGGTTGTGTTGGTGCAGCAGTTGCACAAAAGAGTTATTCCAGAACTCCCTGCGTCTCTCTCGGAGCGGTGGAGAAAGGGCAATCAGGAAGTGTTCCTTGGTAGTTATCGGCAGTTCAGTGGGGAGCAATGTTTTGTGAGCGGGTGTGCTTTCTTCGATGATCCAGAAGGTTGTCATGAGGAGGAGGCAAAAGAAAGGGTAATGAAAACGGCTATAGTCTTTGAGCTGTGCAGTTTGTTAGTCTTTGGGTTTCGGTAGGTCCTCTTCGGATATCCAGTTGCTTCCATCATTGGGAGTCGGGCGCTTCCATCATCTTCAGAGTGCTCGGTAGCGGGCAGAACCACCGACTTTCTCTGACTTCTCTTCGGGCAACCTTGAGTGTGTTAGGCTACCGTTCTGAGATTTTACCCAGTCAGTGGTCTGCTTTGCCGAAGCTCCTCCCTTTTACGTAGGTTGTACCCTTCCCTGGACGGTACGGTGGGATCGGGAAACTCTGCCAGTTCGAGCGTTTCTGTGTCGGTGTGACAGCTCAACGATGGTTTGTCTTTTGTCAGGAGCTCTTCCTGAGTCGCGATGTCTTCTTCCGTCGTCAGAGTTGGGGGGCGCGTTTACAATGGTGCGCATGCACCCAGTGACGCTTGCCTTCCACTCGAAGGGCCGTCCGTGTAGTGATCAGGACTTGCCAGGGGCCCGTCCACCGAGGTTCCAAGCTTTTGGCACGCTGGAAGTTGCGGATCAAGACGTGATCCCCTGGGTGAATGTCGTGTCCTGGGCCCTGGAAGCGTCTAGGATGGCTTGTAGCACCTGTTGATGGATGACAGTTAAGGTTTTAGTGAGGGTGCACAGATAGTCAGACATTAGGACGTCTGGGACGTCATGGATCGAGGTTGGCCTAGGCGCGGCCCAAATATTCATTGGCCGCCCGAATACTACTCGTAAGGGGTCAAGTGGTGCTTAGTGGGGGTGGAGCGCATTGATAGCAATGCCAATGGGAGGGCATCAGGCCACTTCAGTCCGGTGGAGGCAACAATCTTAGAGATTTTTAGCTTGAGTGTGGCGTTGTGTCGCTCGACCAGGCCTGCAGATTGGGGGTGGAAGACTGCGTGAAATTTCTGTTTTACACCCAATCCCTTTAAGATAAGTTGGATGACTTCAGCTATGAAGTGGGGGCCGTTGTCACTCCATAAAATCCGACAAAGGCCATATCGGGGGAAAAACTCTTTTAACAGGACTTTGGCAGTGGTCATGGCAGTGTTGACTTCAAAGGGATGGTTCGGGGACCCCGAACCCACCCCGAGGGACAACAGTTCCTTTCCCTGGGTTGTGTTGCAAGCAGATTAAGCATTGTTGAACTAGGCGTCTAGCAGAGTCGGGAATCTTGTCGTTGTGCCAGACTCGGGTGATGAGTTCAATCATGGGGGCAGATCCTATGTGTGCTGGGGAGTGTGCCATAGTCAGTATGGGGATCAAGTAGGAATTGGGTAGCAGCCATTTGTTCGTGTCTTTTGTCAACCAGCAGCCTTCATCATCTTTCAGTCCCACCCGTGCCCATTCAGTCAGTTCTTGGGGGGAGCAGGCCATTTGTATGTCTCTAATGTGCTCTCTAGCATCCTTCCATTTTTCCGTCTGTGACCTAGTCACGTACATGCGTGTCGTCATCCTATTCTCAGCTGTGGTTCGAGCAGTGATGTCGGCTAGTGCATTTCCTTGTCCAATGATGTCTGTCACTTTCTTGTGTGCCTGGCATTTGATGACTGCAAGTCGTTCGGGGAGGAGGACTGCTTCGGTCAAGGCAGAGACTAGATCTCCGTGAAGGATGGGTGTGCCATGCGAAGTCAGGAATCCCCATTCCTTCCATAAGAGCCCAAAATGATGAACCACCCGAAGGCATACTGGCTGTCGGTGTAGATGTTTGCGACTTTGCCTGTTGCTAGGACGCATGCACGTGTGAGGGCAATTAGTTCTGCCGCTTGTGCGGACCGTTGGGTGATGCGGGCCGTCTCAACTACCGTCCGGGCTGTGGTGACTGCATAGGCAGCCGAGGTCGTGCCGTCGGGAGTTTAATGCACGAGCCGTCTACCCATAGCTCTCCATCAGGGTCTGGGATGGCAGTGTCACGGAGGTCAGCTCTACTTCTAGTTTGCTCGTCCGTGAGGATAACACAGTCATGCATAGGGGACACATTGGGGTCGTCATCGGGGAGGGGCAACAGAGTGGCAGGGTTCAGAGTGGTACATCGTTTCAACGTGATGTGGGGTGTAAGCAGAGTTAACTCGTAACCAGTCAGTCGTGCGCTAGTCAGGTGCTGAGTCTTGGTCTGGTTCAGGAGTGTGTCGACAGCATGGGGGACCAGCACAGTGAGGGAATTCGAAAGTACGATCCCCTCACTTTGTCGGATAGAGACCGGCAGCGGCAGCTACCGCTCGAAGGCAGGCGGGCAGAGCTCTGGCTACAGGGTCAAGAGTGGCAGAGAAGTAGGCACAAGGGCGTTGTTTGGGACCTATGGGTTGCGTTAGGACAGACAAAGCGCACCCCTCCCTCTCGTGGGTGAAGAGGGAGAAGGGCTTGGTGTAGTCAGGGGTTCCTAGAACAGGGGCTGAGCAGAGGGCATCTCGTAGTTCTTGAAAGGAGGATTGGCATTCAGGGGTCCAAGGGAGAGGGAAGGGAACGTCTTTCGCTAACAGAGAGAGTAGAGGTCTGACTATGAGACTAAGGTTTGGCAACCACTGCCGACAGAAGGACGTGAGGCCTACTAAGGAGCGAACCTGCTTTTGAGTCTTGGGAACGGGGGTCTCTAGGATGGTCCGGATCCGATCGGGTGTGAGCTTTCTCCCGTCCTTGGACAGGAGGTGGCCTAAGTATGTCACCTGTGGTTGGCAGAACTGCAGCTTCTTCTTGGAGACCTTGTGACCATTCTCCGCGAGGAAGTGCAGGAGTTGGATGGTGGCTGTGGTGGCAAGTGGCGTAGTGTCGGCAGCCAGGAGAATGTCGTCGACATACTGGATTAACACCACTCCGTCCGGGAGCTGGACTGCGTCCAGTTGTCTCTTGAGAGCCTGGTTGTAGATGCTGGGGCTCTCAGTGTAGCCCTGGGGTGCTCTACAGAATCTATATGAACGGGCTTTTAGGGTGAAGCCGAAGAGGTATCGGCTGTCTGGATGGATGGGGATAGAAAAGAAAGCATTTTTGAGATCTATGACGGTGAAAACAGTGGCAGTGGAGGGATCAGGGGTCAAGATGGTGGTGATGTCAGAGACTACTGGGTACTGAGGTACGACTACTTTGTTTACTTCGACGGAGGTCAATGATGAAGCGATAAGCCTTCTCATCTCCCTCGCCTTGCTTCTTGACAATGGGTAGGATAGGGCTGTTACAGATATTACTGACTACTTCCTCTACCACTCCTGCATCGACTAAGGACTGAATGATTCCTACCAATGCCTTCTCGCCCTCGGGCGATATCCGATACTGTGGGAGCTTTGGGAGTATAGCGTCTGACCGTACAGTGATGTGCACAGGGTCTATCATCATGCGTCCTACGTCTGAGTCGGTCTTGGCCCAAAGGTACGGGGGTAAAGTGTCTAGTAAGGACAAGTCAGCGTCAGTGATGGAAAACATGCGTCGGGTGGGACAAGGTCTGAACAGATTCTGGTTATCGTACAGTATGACTCGTACTCCGTCTGGGGAACATCGAATGGTGGCTCGAAAGTGCTTCAGGAGGTCAAGACCCATAATGGTGTCGGGGGTGTTGGAAGATAGCAGGAAGGTCGTGTCCGTGATGTTGTTCTCTAAGTCAAAGGGAATCGGTGTAGATAAGGGATTAGTAGGCGTTCCATCAAAGCCTATTGATGTCACGTGTGAGCCAGACAAGGGTGCCCTTGGAATCAGTCGTTTGGATAATGCACTACGTGTTGCCCCAGTGTCCACCAAAAATGGGGACTTCGTACCCAGGACCTTAGCAGTGACATAAGGACCTTGCTGGTCAACACAAAGCTCGACTGGATCCCTCCCTTGTCCCTGGCTGTCCTATGTGAAATCGCGGACGTTCTCGCAATCGGACTGCTGATACTGATTCTGTCGTGGGCGGTCAAATGTGTTAGGTCGGCTTGGTCTGTCATAGTTAGCATCATTGGTGTGTCCCCGTCCCTGGTCCCTGTTCTTTTGTCCGTTTGTCCCATCCCTAGCCTCTCGGTTCTTGTTTGCTTCATGAAGGACCGGGCACTGCGACTTCCAGTGACCGTATCCTTTACAAAACGCGCATTGGTTTTCATCTAAGTCCCTTCGGCTTGTATAGGGTACGGGCATTCGTTCTCTGGAGGGTGTATTTTTAGGGGCTGTCGGCTGGTAGTTCCCCTTGGAGGGTTCCTACCTATCGTCACCCCCTGCAGTTGAGCTATCATGACCCGCTCTTTCAACTCCTTCTTTTACGTTCGGATGCCCTATCATTCTCATTCTTCTGATGTTCATAGTATTGGGCCATCTGGAGGATAGCCGTGGGTTTAGAGGCTGCCCAGCTGCTTTCGCTCGCCTGCAATTTTTGAGAAACTTCTTGCACCAGGCCTTTCACGAAATTCTGAACGAGACAAGTGGTGTCCGGTTGCAGTGGCCATATCTTGGCCGCTGTAGTCGGAGAACACCGTTTCGAACCTAGAGAAGTATTCCGAAGCGTCTTCTTGTGGTTTCTGTCTACAGGCCGTCACTATTGACCAGTCTATTTTCTTCTCGGGAATCAGGGTCTTGAGTTTCTGGACGATCTTGTCCGGGAGTTCAAGGATGGTCGTTACGGGTTTCTGCCCGGCTCCTCGTTGCTTGTCGAACTCATCGAGTTGTTTCCAGGTATGTCCGAACAGCTCAAGGTGGTCGACCTTGCGGATCTGCTTCCACACATCAGCTGGCAGACATAACCCGAAGAACAAATCGAGGTCCGTTAGGGTCATGATAGTGGAACCTAAGGCTGTACCTAGTTCAGTGTAGAAGGCGGTGGGGTTTTTCGTAAATCGGGCAGAGATTTTCGGAACGTCAGAATATCCTGTCGATCCCATGGTTGGTAGACCCAGTTGTACACTATCCTCCCTTTTGCATCCGTATGGTTAACATCATCGTGTGTTCCCTGACCTCGTGGGGGACCCAATAGGGGCGGCCTCTCTTATCGGCATCATGGTGCTAGGTTGCTCTATTCGTGGTTCGGCCGCTACGGATGTCGTAGGTTTAGCTTCCACCTCTGATTCAGTGAGGTGGCAGAAAACCCTAAGTGTACGCGCAAGGAGGTCCGTCACGTCACACTCGCCCTCATCCCCGATATCAATTTTTCTATACAGAGTCGTTAGGCTCTCGGGACCTCTATCTCGATATCGGTCCTCATAAGCGTTTAGGACATGATAACATAATCGTACGACAAAGTGTCGTCTGTGGCTTCCCGCATATGAGTTGAATATATCCACAACGTGTTTCTCCTTCTCCTTTCGTTCTACTAGTGTCCTGACTACCTTGTCAATCCTCTCTTGCTCGTTTTTGCCCAACCTGTTCGTTCTTGTGGGTTCTGTGTTTCGGGCCTCATGGTCATCTAATATTGCTGCTTGTTTTGTATCTGGTGCGAGGATTCCGCCGGTGCGGAGGCCTTGGGGGCCGAGGCCCTGGCGCTACTCTCGTCTGTGCTTGGGGGTCGCAGTGTTGCGCTGAAGGTTGGGAAGGGGCATATGGAGGGGGCATGTAGATGATCGGAGGACCTAATAAGAGATCATCGTTGGTTCGCTGTTTCGAAGGTAATTCAGGGTAGAGCGCAGAGGGTGTTCTAACAGGACACTGGCTCGGTGTTTCGATCTCTTGTTTTCGCTTAGCCTCCTCTCTCTTCTTTATTTCTTCCTCTAGTTTCTTTGCAGCTAGGTGGGCTGCTTTACGTAGCTCTTTGTCTAACCTAGCTTCCTCTTTCTTCTTTCGCTGTACAGTTTCTTTGCGCCACAGGCCAACGCTGTTTAGCATGGTCGGTGTCGTTCTACGAGTTTTTAGGGCTTCATCTAGTGCATCTAGTTTGCTTTCTTCAAAGGATCCTATCAGTGGCCACTGACTCTGGGGTTCCTTCTTCGTATACCTGTGCCATAATTTGCAATATGCTATAGCGACTAGTCCATGCTTTGTGAACATGTCTTTGTTAGGGGTGCCTTCCAGTGGGACTGGATGATCCACCTCTAACAAGCGGTCCGGGCTGAACCAGCTACCACTCAGTGGGGAGAAGATAGGCATGACAGATTACAAAGGGGGACAAAAGTCCGCGTTACCTACCCTTCACTACCTGCAAAAGACTAGGCAGAATATTGCTATTCCAGGTTGTTTGCAGACAATGAATGTTTCAAGAGAACTAGATCCAAATAAATAATCAGTGGGGAGAAGATAGGCACGACAGATTACAAAGGGGGACAAAGGTCCGCGTTACCCATCCTTCACTATCTGTAAAGGGAGAGAGAATATTCCTATCCCTCGCCGTTTGTAGACAGGGAATGCCTCAAAAGGAGCTACTCTGATACTCAAAGAAAAAGGAGCTACCCTTGACAATCAATCAAACAAACAATCAGTGGGGAGAAAAGATAGGTACGACAGATTACAAAGGGGGACAAAAGTCCACGTTACCCACCCTTCACTGTTCACAAAGGAAGATAGAGTATTTGTACTCTTCCTCGTTTGTAAGCAGCAAATGTCTCAAAGAACCGTTATCGTTTCACAATTTGTCGTTTTGTACGACCTTACCCGGACCGCATGGGCTGTTTCTTGTCTTCCGAATCCAGCGCCCGATCGTCCTCTATCTTCTATCGCGGCACTCCTGATGGTTCCCAGTCAGGACCGTAGATCACTCGAGAGAGGTCTGTTCGGAACCAGTGAAGTTCGGATGATCGGCTGTCAGACGAGGGTCTATCGGACAGGAGCTCTCCCGATCGTTGCAGTCGTTCACTCTGTCGTCAGGACCTCTCCCACTGGATCCACTTGTCGCTGATGGGCCCCACGCTTGGGACGCCAATTGTAAAACAGGAAGGCAATCGACGAATGGAATAACCTTAAGTATTGCCCGGCGATGTCGCCTCTATTCCCCAAAATATGAATCAATGAAGAGGCAGGCGCTGGAGACTGGAAGGCAGGAAACAAAGGTTTATTCTCTCCGGAGGAGAACACGTCAGATCAGACCAACAGGGAATCTTCACGAGGAGCTCTCTGCATCTCTGAGGCCTGGCCTCTTATACACGCATTTATGGCAGGAAGACATTCTTTATTACAGTAAAGATACTTTGAAGTATGAAAGACATCCCTGGGATCTTCCGCTTCAGACCCGTTCCCACGCACCCTTACAGTGAGAATCCCTCCCCATTCACCATACAGAATCGTCATCAGACGGCAGGATCAGCAGGGCATTCCGCCGGTTCCCGGAATGCATGTGGTGTGACGGATCTCATGGGGTGGGGGCCTTGATCTACTGTAACTCCTTTGAAGAGGGGCGATTCCTTACAGTCGGGGCCATAAACTGTATCCGCAGGGCTAGGTGATAGCCTGGGACCGGCCTGGACAATCGGATACGGAGGAAGAGGGGTGTCAGAGGGTGTGATAGTGTATAGGAGGAAAGGGAGGTGTCGGGCAGGCCCGGGTGAGATTCCCAGGGAAGTGCAGCGCAGTTGGAGGGGTTAATGGCCCGTGCATGAGAGAGAGAGAGAGAGGTGACCAGTGCGGGGGGCTTGCGAGGATGTGGAGCCGCGCTGGGGATTAGCGGTGTGCAGAGAGTGGGTCTGATCAAGGTAGCTAAAATGGCCGCCGCGGACGACGAAAGTGTGGCATTGGGAAAAAGGGCAAGATGGCGCAGACAATGTTTATCGATACAAATTAATTTTCCACAGATTGAACGCACCAATTCTATCATTCAGGGGTTAAACTCTGCTGAAGAATGGCGTGGTTTTATCACCACACTTAGTACCTAACCTCCATCATGTGCAGCAGCGCGCTTGATACCCTTTACTGAAACAGCACCCGTCTCGGCCCTTATTGATGGGATCTGTAAACACAGCATTTAGTTTTTCTATCTAATATTTCACTTCATTTGTAGCTATTTGCCATCCCCTGCCCTTCCCTCCATTATCTACACTACCACATTTATGGTTTATCCGGCCAACCATTTCTCAATTCTTACTTCTATTCTTTCTCTTCTCAAAACCCATTCCACTCCACCCTGAGTCATCAGCCATCCCCGGCCCTTCACTTCACGGACTGTATCACCACTTGTATGCTTCATTGTATGCTCCTTTATATTTTCCGTTACTGGTAACTTCCACCACAACCTGTGTAACCCCGCAATTAGGCTTGTTATCCTATTGCACGTAGAGAATGCCACAGCATTTCTTAGGGGTCCACACAAACAAACACACAATTTATTTATTTTTATTTATTTTTATTATTTATTATTTATCATTTATTATTTATTATTTATTATTATTCTTTATTTCTATTCTCCCTCCTCCCTCCTAACCTTCTGATTTTTAAATTCGACCCACCACATCCACCAGTCTTTTGTTTATTTCTATTTTGGCACACAGATCCATAGAGCAGATAGGTATTCTGGATCATGTAGCCATGCCTGACTCACCAGTTTTTGGCGGGAACTTTTGCTTATCTACTGCTTGACAACTACCATCCTGTTGTTATCGCACCAAACAGGGAGACGGACGCTCCACTGTTCCAGCAGCACTCGGGGAAATACACCGGCTAATTCAGCTTATCCAAGGTACTAATAGCCCTGATCTCCATGCCCTTGGCTCTACATTTAAGTCCTTGGTTATTCATCTAGCGCCCATCCTCATTATTATTATTTTCTTATTTTAGAGCTCCACCTGTTATTTCCTTGGCGTTCATTGCCCATATACGAAGCAATCGCCTGCAGCTTAGATCGGCTATTCTGCTGATCAGCCAGAGAAACCCACATGGGTAAGCTTTTCTTAAATGCAACATTGCAGCTACCCGCCAATACCCCACCATCATTTGCTAGGAATTACATTTTCTGCTTTTGACATTTTCGTTTTTACATACAGTTCTTGTACCTTGAGAATATCAAGTGCCCCGAGTAACGCTGAGATATCCAGGCCCTGCCATCCTTTCTGCCTAACACTACCCTCACAAGGGGTAAGTTCTTGTGGCTTGTTCTTGTTAGAAACATTATCCATGCTACCACATCTTGAATCTACTATTAAACATTAGCCATGCCATTGTACACTGATCTAACTATTATGCATTTATTACCTTTCACAGTGCCCGGCCGGGTCCCTGTGAGTTTTTTCTTCACTTATTTCACGGTGACACTGCTTTTCACATTAGGCAGTGCAGGCCTCCCCCTCAGGTACGCTCCCTCCCTTTTCAGAAGCCTTTACCTCCAATTTTGTAAGCCACTGCCTTGGCCACACACTGACAGTATCCTCCCATTTCTTTTAGGTGTCCCTACATCCTTTAGGTCCTGAAGAGACCCTGTACTTCAGATAGGGTCGAAACGTCGTCGACAATTAACAAAGGCGAACTATTATCAAACACTTATGAGTGTATAAAGTGTTGTCCAACTGATTTTGATTTATTTAATGGTCGCCAAAATGTTTTCAAGTGAAACCTTGTACATATGTCACGTATTATGTCACTATTAGTTTAGGTTCCAATGTTTTTTTCACTGGGACACCGTTCACTATTTGTAATCATTGTTTGTTGTATAATCATATTGTGATTCTCAAGCCCTATGTATATATTGTTTATTTCATTTATTTATTATATAAACGAAAAAAATTCTCACATTGACTATACCCTCAGTGTCAGTGGCCAGCTTTCTTTTTGACATCCTACTAACCCTGTATATTGCCATTGTGCAGAATTGCATTAGAAAAACTGTATTATTATTCCACAGGAGCCAATGTTTCCCCATTAACTAGAAAAGACCAGAACAGAATTAATACAGAAGATAACTCAGATAAAAGTACACCCTGATTCGTTGACCATACCTGTAACAATTGGTCCAGTAGTTCCATTATATGGTACTCAGGAAGCTGTCCTCCACCGATACTTGCACCTACTCCTGTGAATAATTCCAAAACTGAAGCTCCAGTTATAATTGAGGATCAATTTAGTGACTGTGAATCCACAATATCACTCATGGACTTGCCTATTCGAGGTACTGTAAATAGCACTCCCAGAAAAGATGAACCTGGATGTTCAAAAGATGTAAGTTTAATAACTTCATCGGGAGCAAAAAGTGCCACCATAGTAACACCTGAAGATCTAAAAAGATGGGTGCAAGGGTCAGTTAAACAGTGCACACCTCCGAAAATAATGGACATTCATAAATTGAAAGTCGAATTAGAAGAAATAATAGCAGGAAATGTAGGACTAGAACGCTTAAATACCTATGATGAAGAAGAATTATTGTTCCTGTGCAGGAGTATCACCAGAAATGTAAGGTTATTTCATGAAAAATTATCCAATTTAGCACTACAGATGGGAATAGAAATAGGGAGATCAAAGGTACTACAGAAACCCTATAGAGCAGAATTTTCAGACAAAGATTTAGAAAATATGAATGCCTCTGGAAGAAGATTACAAATCAGAGAATTAATGTTAGTTTTGCAAAAATGGGGAGACCTAGATAAATGGAGAACTAGGTGGGCCAAGAAAAAGGAAGAAGCACGAACAAGTAGAACAGCATCTGAATATGTGATGAAGGAAACAGGGAAAGCAGATCAAATGTATCCAATGCGAGAAGTTGCGGGAGGAGGATATGTACATGTCCCATGGAGCAGACAGGATATTTTGTCATTTACGAATGATTTTCCAAAGTTGAGAGAAAAACCAATTCAATGGTACAAGCAGGTTGACAGGTTTGTGAAGGTGTCGAAGGTACTGTTGAAGGATTTGGATGGGTTGTTTGATATAGTGGTACCTGCCGATTTATGGACAGATTGCAAAATCACAGTGGATTGGCCAAGTGATGAATATCCTAGAGATCCGAAAACAGGTGCCCCGTCAAATGAAGTGATGAAAAGTATCAGCAGGTGATAACTTACCTGAAAGGGAAAATACCCCGAAAGAAACAGATTGGGTAAAAATAGATCGAACTACCCAAGAAGCTAATGAATCGGTGCATTCCTACTATGAGCGTTTATTGCAGGTATTTAAACAGTATAGTGGATTTGAGGACATTGGAGACAAGAACATGAGTCAGTTTGTGTATCGATTTGTTTACGGTTTGAAGCCAGAGATTTGTCAGATGATTAAACAACACATGCTGTGTTGGCAGGGAAAGCCCATTGATGAGATTTTGAAGTATGCAAAATATTGTGGAGACGATATTGAGGATAGACACAAGAAATTGCAGGAAAAAGTGATGTGGGCTCAGGTGAAAATGGCTGAGAAACAGGGAATTAATTTGGAAAATCCAAGTGAAAATCCAGGAAAAGATTCTGGAACGAATGGTGATACTGGGAATGGTGGAAAATTTAGAGGACGAATGAGTAGAGAAGAAGCTAAAAAGAAATTTCCTTGTCATGGATGCGGAAAATTGGGGCATTGGAAGGATGAATGTAAAAAGATTTGGAATAATAATGGTCCAAATCAAAATTTAAATCCACAGACGCAGAATGACTCACAGCAGGGTGTAAATCCTCAGAGTCAGTTGCCACCTGCACCTATTCAGGGTAATGTAAGCAGAGCAAAGCATGGTACAGACATCGGATATCAAGGAGGAAGTGGTAAGAATGATTATATAACATCAGTTTCTTTTTCAGGACGATTTCTGTCAAAACAGTTCATGACGGTGCCTAGGAGAGGGGAGAAGGAGTGCGTACTTGGCGCATCCCTACCGGTAGACCAGTCAGGTCCATATGTTGAAGGAAATGTGAAAGGTAATGATATTACTTTTCTTTTGGACACTGGTGCTACCAGGTCTACTGTAAGAACAGCAGACATTCCCGACCTTCCTCTCTCTGGTGAAAATATCCAAGTAGTGGGGGTAGCTAATCAGCGGATTAGAACACCTCTTACCAAACCCATGGAAGTTAAAATCGGAAATTTCAGAGAAATGCATCAATTTGTAGTGGGTGATTCTAGTCCAGTAAACTTATTAGGTAGGGATTTGTTGTGCAAGATGAATTGTACAATTTTCTGCATTCCGGATGGTGTGGCAGTTCAGACACCAGATGAAGATCATGTATATAAAATGATGATTGCAAAACAAGGTACAGAAGTAGACGAGATGTTTTCATTAATAACAAAAGATGAGTTGCCAGAAGAATTAAAAGGTACAGTAAACCCCATAGTATGGGATTTCACCGGAAAGGAAGTAGGACTTATGGCTAAAATAGATCCAGTTAAAATTACTGTAAAAGAAGGTGCAATTTTCCCAAATACCAGACAGTACAAAATGAGTGCAAAAGTAAAAGCAGGAGTCATTGAAGAAATAAATCGAATGATAGAACAAAATATCCTAAAAGAAGTAATGAGTAGCCCATGTAATTCACCTATAATGGGGTTAAAGAAACCTAGTGGAAAATATAGGATTGTTCAGGACCTGAGAAAAATAAATAAGATTGTGGAACCATGTTGTCCCATAGTGCCAAATCCTGCAGTAATTCTATAGCAGATCCCTTGGAGTGCAGGATGGTTCACAGTAATTGATTTGTGTCAAGCGTTCTTTTCAATACCATTACATCCAGATAGCCAGTATCTTTTCTCATTTAAATTTGAGAACAAGGTTTATGTGTGGAATCGTGTTCCTCAGGGGTACACAGAAAGTCCTTCTATTTTCAACCAGATACTGAAAAAGTGCCTTGAAAAACTAGTGATGCCAGGAAGCTCAGTTTTAGTCCAATATATCGACGACTTATTGGTGGCATTGAATACCAGAGAGGACTATGTTGTTGATTCCATAGCATTATTAAATCTTTTGGCAGAAGAAGGACATAAAGTCTCACCTGAAAAATTGCAATTCTGTACAACAGCTGTTAAGTATCTGGGACACCAAATTGAGAGGGGAAAAAGAAGAGTAACAGCTGAAAGGGTAACTTTAATAAAGAAAATGCAAATGCCTGTAACACAAAGACAAGTGAGAATGTTCCTAGGAATAGTAGGTTACTGTCGACAATGGATACCAGGATTTTCCATGTTAGCTAAGCCCTTAATTAACATGACAAAAAAGAAAGCAAAGGACCCTGTTGAGTGGGAGGATGAAAGTGTAGAAGCCTTTGTAAAATTGAGAAATGCTCTATGTTCAGCACCTGCCTTAGGCATGCCTGATTATAAAGAGAATTTGCATTGTTCTGTCATGAGAGAGAAAATTGTGCACTTTCTGTCTTAACTCAGAGACATGGATTAGAAAGACGTCCTATAGCATATTTTTCTGCTACATTGGACCCAGTAGCAGCCGCGTTGCCAGGATGCTTAAAAGCAGTGGCGGCTACTTGTTTGAGCATTGAACAAAGTGAGTCAATTGTGATGGGACATCCTGTAAAGGTGTATGTTCCACATGCGGTTGTGATTCTGTTGACAAGAACACGAACTCAGCATCTTACTCCTAGTCGGCTGACTAAATACGAAAGAATCATAATGGGTGCTGAAATGTGACCATGGTAAGGTGTACTATAATAAATCCAGCAACCTTACTACCAGACCCATATCATGAGAGAATTAAAGATGACGAAGAAGATGAACATGATTGTTTACAGATTACAGAATTATGCACAAAACCACGCCCAGATATTGAGGAACAGCCTCTTAAAAAGCCAGACAGGGAGCTATTTGTTGATGGTTCATGTCAAAGACATGAAGACGGTAAACTAACTGCTGCCTATGCGGTATGTGAATTAACTGGAATAGTTGAAGCATCTTATTTACCAGGAGTCAAATCTGCACAAGTAGCTGAATTGATTGCGTTGATAAAAGCATGCAAAATTGGGAGGAATCAGAGAGTAACCATTTTTACAGATAGCCAATATGGTTACGGGGTTGTGCATGATTTTGGCCAACTATGGATGCAGAGGGATTTCATGACTTCTTCAGGATCTCCCATTAAAAATGGACAATTTGTAAGGGAATTGCTAGAAGCAATACAATCACCAAAAGAATTGGCTGTGGTGAAATGTGCCGCACACCAGTCAGGAGATGACTGGGTGGTAGTCGGCAACAGATATGCAGATCTGGTGGCTCAACATTGTGCCAAAACCAGAATGTCAGTCAATAAGAGGGTGGAAAGAATGGGAATCAGCTGCCAACTTATGCTGTATATGCCACCTGAAACTTGGAATGACGTCAAGAAATTGCAAGATGAGGTTGATGAAAGTGAGAAGAATTTGTGGATCAAAGTGGGTTGTTCCCAAAGAGGAGATGATGAAGTGTGGATCAGTGCTGATGGCAGACCAGTCATGCCAGACTGTTTACTCTCACAAATGGCTAGGATGTATCATGGAGACACACACATAGGGAGAGATGCAATGATTAGGCTGTTCAGACAAAATTGGTATAATCCTAAATTCAGGGCTGTTGCAGAGAGTCTTTGCCAGAGATGTCTAACTTGCCAGATGCATAATCCGGGGAGGAAGACAGTAATTGGATTTGGGAAAATTGGAAAGGCAGAGGGTCCATTTATGAGACTTCAGTTTGATTTCATACAGTTACCACCATGTAGAGGGCTGAAATATGTACTAGTCATAGTGTGCCTGTTTTCAAAATGGGTGGAGGCTTACCCTACTAGGAGAAATGACAGCATTACAGTTGCGAAACTGTTGCTACGAGAGCTCATTCCTAGGTTTGGTTTTCCAGTAACTTTGGAATTAGATAGAGGAAAACATTTTAACAGTGAAGTGATCCAAATAATCTGTGAAGCATTTCAAATCAAACAGAAACTGCACTGTGCATATCGTCCAGAAGCTTCTGGAGTGGTTGAACAATTGAATGGCACTATAAAGTCAAGACTAGGAAAAATGTGTGCATCAACATCATTAGAGTGGCCAGATGCATTGCCACTCATTTTAATGGGACTCAGAAGTATACCTGACAGAACCACAGGATTGAGCCCACATGAAATAATGATGGGAAGAGCAATGAGACAAACACATGTTCCCACAAACAAACTGGTGAATATATCTGATGATATGGTTCTGGACTATTGCAAGGGATTGGCTGACCTAGTGCGTTCTGTCTCTCACCAGGTTGGAGAAGACGCAGTTTCCAGGCAGCCCGAGCAAGAACATGATTTGAATCCTGGTGACTGGGTGGTAGTGAAGAATCACACCAGAGAAACGTGTCTATCACCTAGATGGGGCAGACCGTGTCAAGTCATACTGACAACGAATACAGCAGTGAAGTGTGCCGGATTTCCTAATTGGATTCATGTAAGTCACACCAAGAGAGTACCAGATCCTGAGGAAGAAAATCCTCAGACAACGCCAATCACTGAAGAAGCTGAAGGTTGCCTAGCTGAAGGATCTCAGGTTCGAGATTCCAGAGAAGCTGAAGAAGAACAACCGAGCACAAGTCAGGATTGGATACCAGTGGTAGAAGTTTCCGAAGTTTACCACAGAACAAGAAGTCAAACAAATTTGGAAGAAATTGAAGAAGATCAGATAGGTGAAGAAGAAGCAGTTCAGGGACAAGAAGAAAAGACAATAAGAGAACCTGAACAAGAGCAGATAGGGAAAGGTAACTGGGCTCAAAGCAACGAAGATCTGATAGATTTTGAGCAGGGACAGACAGGTTTAGAAGAATCCGGTCAGGCTGCAGAAGTACAAAGTGCAATAAGCCCTGATCAGAACCAGTTAGATCAAGAAAAATACACAGAAGAAAAAGATTATGAAAATCAAGAACATGAAGAAATAAATCAAGAACAAGATCCCTTATTGGAAACTCACAGTGGAGCTGTTGCAGAGAAACCAATCAGACCTGAAAAGAACAAACAAGAAACACAGTAATTGCAGAACACGAAACAGTACTAATGAGTGAAAATAAAAAGATTTCTGAAGACAAAGATAAAGAAACATTGCCAACAAAGAAAACAAGAAAAGGAGATCATTGGCCGAGTGTCATTAAAAGAGTAAAGTACCACATAACAACCAGAAGTGAAGATCCAGATCAAGTACCTGAAGTAACAAGTCAAACTGATCAAGAGAAAAAGTCAGAGAAAAGAAAAAGTAAAAGACTGAAACTTGTGAATAACAAATTCAAGGGATTATATCACTGGACTTATATCATTCTTGAAGATTTTGAAAGCTCAGAGTCAAGTGACAGTGGTGGCGAAGGAACAAGTGCAGAACTGACGTACGAAAAAGAAACAAGACCACCCTGACTAAGCAAAAGAATAAGCTAAAGAAAAGAAGAAAAGATAAGAAGAGCAATCTTCCTTGTCGAAAAATGCCTGACGATAGAGTTGCTGGGAGACCAAAACAGAAATGTTGTAGAAGATGCTGTGCATTATGCATATGTAGTCTAGTGATGGTGCTTATAGTATGGTTAGTCCTGATTGTAGCAGTTCCTTACCTTATGATAATGGATAAAAAGATTAATAATGAAACTAAGGAGAGGACAGCAAACATGAAGGGCAATAGAGTAGAACTAATGACAGAGAATGAACCAGAAATTCATCATGAAATAGCTGACAACGACACTAGTTTAAACGTTTTCACAAAGTTATTGTTTCAATATGTAGACACCATGGAAGTTAGTAATTGTTATGTCTGTATGAAGTTACCTGAATCAGTAGCAGAAGGATTAACATACCATCACTTACCACTGACATATGGCATATCATGTAGTGTTTTGTCTAGTTTATTTTATAGAACAGGGAGACTTCAGTATTATTATTCAAACTTAGATGTGATATTTTCTGAGGTTCCGATTCGCAAGAGTATGAACCCAGTGCTTAGTAGTCAAGACGCACAGTTTATGGGAGAATTTTTCTTAACAATGAAATCAATAGACATAACACATGCACATAGACACAATCTAACATGTTCTTTACTTGAAGAAGAAAAGATATTTTTGAATTTAGTAGAAGATAGAAGACAAGATTTTCAAAAGAAAGCTTCTGAGCATAAGGCTCATTTGCCACCTTGGGCGGAGAAAGAAGGGAGTTACACACCTGGCAATTTGTCTTCATAGGTTAAAGACTGAATATAACAATGTTTTCATCGGTACCAGTGAATGTGAACACAATTTTTTAATTCTTGGAGGTTGGGGACTCAAAGGAGGAACAGATTCAGTTTTTCCTGGAATCTATTATGTGTGTGGGAATAAGGCTTACTTTAGGCTTCCTGCACGGTGGTATGGAAGTTGTTATTTTGGGATAGTATTTCCAAAGATATACCACGTAAAAAAAAACACTGGGAGCAATGAAAACAATAGCGAATGAATACGTAGTAAAAGAGCTAGTTTTTCAGAAATTGTAGGCGATATATTTGGTGCATTGATACCTTCAGTGGGAATAATTCTGAACTCAAGGAAAATATGTAAATTGTCTACAGTGGTTGATCGTTTATCAACGGATACTGCTGGAGGTTTTCTAATGATTAATGCGAAAATGGTTGCGATTAGATCTATGGTTATGCAAAATCGACTTGCTCTTGACATAATATTGGCAAAAGAGGGCGGAGTCTGTAAGTTATTGAAGACGAAACATTGTTGCACTTATTTTCCTGATAAGAGTGCAGAAATTGCAATGTATATACAGAATATAACTAAACTTGAGAAGGAACTTAAACCACTGGAAGTTGATAGTTTATGGGAAAGATTGACAAATAGTATTGCGTCAATTGGTACTTGGTTTGCTAATGTAGGAAAAGGACTTATAGGTCAAATATTAGTACCCTTAGCAGGGATAGCAATAATAATCTTAGCAATAACAATATGGTGCAAATGTTGTAGAAAGAGTGGAACATATAAAGTAACAGGTAGAGGAAAGAAGCGAAAATTTGAAGAAATAGAACTTGAAGAATGGAGAAGTGAATTATACAAGAAATTGAAAGGGGATGGCAAAAATGGAAAGTGTAAGAATGAGAATGAAGTAATTTGCTAGAAGTTGGCATCTGATTGTGGGTAGTATTTTGATGGCTCAGAACGCCATCAGAGAGGGGATTGATGGAGCAAGGTTTCATAAACGAAACTTGCTTGTATACAATCCTCCTCATAGTATTAATTTATTAAACTTGTATTGTTTTACTAACCTTTGCATACACAACACGAATAGAAAGGATGCTTGCCTATGTGTTTTACTAATGAATAACGCTTGTCTGTAATCTAAAATGGCCGCTAAAGCGTGGGAAACTATCTGCGCATGTCTCAACCATATCACATGGTGTGACGTCTCTCTTTGCTTGGTGGGAAATTTCTGCTTCGGTGCAGTGTGTATTAAAATGGCTGCTTGATGTTTTCACATGCTTCAGCTTGCTCTCATGTTATTATTAATTTGTCGTTTCCTAATGCTACTAACGCGGGATAGAATTTATAATTAAATGGGAATAGAGTAGAAAAAGTGGGCATACAGTGAAACATTTTATTCTGTGATTTTAATATTTGCTTCTTGCACTTTTATTAGTTCAGTAAACTTGGGCCTGGGTTGGTGACCTGAAACTCGAGAGGCAAATGGTTCTGCGCATGTGTCCTGTGTGCCTGCCAAATGAAGTCAATCTGGACGTCGTCCAAGGCCGCGACCCGATGGCCGAAGATGCTGTACTCTTGCCTTTCCTGTTGCACATTGATACATTGTCTATGAAAATTGGTTTACATTTGTCATGAGACGGGTGGGAATAAAGCGAATGTATTAATTTGAAGGGGTGGGAATTTAAAGACAATAGGCTTTGCAATTTAGGCCAAATCGATATGGTGCGACAATCCACCCCCTGTCCCTGTCCAATCAGAAGTAGTGGCCCCATATTTTAGCAACATTAAGGGGAGGTACATGGGCGTAGAGGGTATAATAGATATAGAATTAGCTAATTAGTTTAGCTTCAGGCTTCTAGCAGAGACCACAGCACGCACAAGAAGAGCTCCAGACCGCTAAGCTGATCGATTGCAGACTGAATCCCTGTCCAGAAGAGGTCCTGAGGAGGGGCGGCGGAGTCCATTAGAAGGAAGGCACGGGAGAATCGAGGAGAAGCCGAGTATCAGAGAGGGAACGACGCAGGCGTCGTTGTAGAAGGTCACCGGTCCTGTCCTGATCCTGGAGGAAGTCTTTGCTCTTCATCCTTCCTGGGTCCTATTCTTTCCAACTCCTTGGCCAAGGGGTTTGGTTCTCGCACTTAGGTAAATATAATGCAACCTTTAGTTGCGCTGCTGTCTCTATTCTCTCCTTTTCCTTAAACACCGTCATTTATTAGCAATAATTATTCTATGCTTCATCTTGGGTATTTCGATTAAGTACCATGTGTTTTCTGTAATTTACTCTGCTAAATCTTTAGATAAACATTTTAAAACTTCCTGATTCAGTGGTTATTTCAGGATTATGTACTATAATGAATGTCACTCATTTAAAATTTCCCAATTAGCAAAGGATTCATTGGTAAGTCATTACTCTTCAATCAGAAGGTAATTGGTAGCAGGGATTTTGATAGAGAGTAACAACTGATAAAACCCAGCGTAAGTATTAGCGTAGTATGAATGTATGGGCCCAAGTGAGTATCTGGTGTATGAATGCTGTTTGCTAATATCGCATTGGATCAATACTATTAGGTTTTTCCCTATTCACAGTAATGTTTTGATGAATCTGCTCGGTAAAGAGATGTTCCGAGTCCAGTTTTGCATAAAAGTCAACGACTGATGCGGTGAATGAACCGGCAGTAAGGTGCTCTAAGTTTGATTGGTTTAGAGAGGTGTGCTGTTTACTCTGCTGGCTCTGTTGGGTTGAATGGCGGACGCGTGAACCGAGGCCCATATTTATACATAGAGGTGGATCCGATAACTGCCAACTTGAGTCGTCCACCAGTCCTAAATTTGTCTGGGTCGTGGCCCCTTCGCAGTACTTTGTCTGGCCCCCCATGAGGCCACAAGGATTCCTCTGTGCTTCCCCCGAGGATAAATGAGGTGATGATATTAAGATGGGCTTAAGGAGCAAGCCCTCTTGACCCAGTATTGCCTCCACAAGAGCAGACCGGGGAGTTTTACGGAAGAAGCCAGTAATGGCTGGTTGAGCTTTATAACAGAGATGCTGTAAATGTCTGGACCCGCTATACGATATCCTTAATCCGCTTGTGCGACTTAGAGACGAGGAAAGTGCACGGCCCGAGCGTAATTTTTTAGCAGACGTCATGCACCGGCACCGGCTTACTTAAATGTCAAAAGGGAGCATACTCTCGCCTCCACTCGGGTTGCTTGCTGAAAAATAATCTCCAGCGGCAACTTCCTCGCTCCAATCAGCCTGCTAAGGATCAAGGCAGCAGTCCTCGCAACAGCTGGGAGGGGGCAAAGGTGAAGCAAAACAAAACAAAACGAGAGAGCCCAGAAACTTCAGGAATAACTGAATTGTGGGGCTTACAGTCAAACCTTCTTAACGTAAGAGTGGCGGTAAGGACCCAAAGATGAAAGCTCCAGGCAGGCAGGCACAGCGAGGAGACGAGTTCCAGATGCAGCAGAACCTTTCTAGAGCCTCCAGCCCGCTTCTGCAGGGTGGCCGACTCAAGCTCGCAGGTTAGACAGGCTGAAAGCAGCCACCCCAAATTCCCTGAACCCCAGCGCCCTCCAGTTGGCAGACCCAGGCTCGCGAGGCAAACAAAATAGGGACTGTAGAATTCCTTATAAGGATGGTCTTGTTGGGTAGCAAACACAGCCAACAATTAGACTGTTTCTTAAAGCTAATTTTCATATTTTTAGTATTATCAGATTTCAGTTTTTTGTCAAATTGTGTCTGAAATCTGAAAGGGTGCCTTCCTTTGTGAAACAACGCAAACGAGGAAAGCTGTTATGTAACTAGTGGGAGACGTCTGTAACAGGTTAGCGAATTGTAAGAATTAGGCAGGGTTTATAAATCAGATAAGTATTTATTTTTTTATTTGACCTTGACCGGGGTATTGGAGGCCACTGAATTGAATTGACTGCCTTTCGTAGTGCAATACATCTACTGATTTTTGTAAGGAATGATGAACGAAGAAGAAGTGTGTTTTAAGTATCAAATATAGCTCCAAAATGTTTCACAAAATCAAAACGAAAGTTGATGCAAGACTAAGATAACATTGATCAAAAAGGGTAATTCAAATCCTGGGTGGAGGCTTTTGTTTCCTCACCCCTGATAGACGCTCCCACCGTATTATCTGTGACTCTCTGGTGGGAAGCTAAGAGCCTTCACGCCATTTGCTGGTCCGGGATATGCACTATCAGCATAGAGGTATTCTAAGCAGTTGCCATTTTTTTGGGCGTGCTCAAAATATTTCTTTGTTTTAGTGAAAGCAACTCACAAACAAATAATTTTTTCCCAAAAACAAAAAAAGTCTCTGATAGACAGGGATTTTTTTTCTTTTCTGCTTATATGCCATTGTGAGTTTGTGAGTTTCCCTGCCCAAGTCTGACATGCCTGGATGACCCGGCCACGGAATATGAGTGTTACCTGGTAAACAGTGGAAGATAAGCCATGGGGTCAAGGATTTCTTATATCAGTGCCAACTAAGGCTGTGTTGTCAGAAACCTTGTGATTCCCCCACCATCAAATGGGCAAGGGAGCAACAGGTTTTGTGGAGAGGGAGCACTTTCAATTTTTGTCAGTGTTCCACCCTATCAAACCCTAAGTGAGGCCGATAGTCTATACGTTCTGGACCATTATCAGGAAAGTATGTCCTCAGTAGATTTACACAAACACTAAGGGCCTTATTACGAGTTTGGTGGTCTGACTGCCATAGGACCGCGTCCGTCCCCACCAGCAGCCCATGGCACTGGCAGTCCAATGACCGCCATATTGCGAGTTGTGGAGGTGTGGAGATGAGAATCTTGTGGTGAGTATTTTTCACAAATATATTGTATCTGTGGGTGCATTTTGACTGCAGATGTACCGGATGCACACATATGCATGATATATGTGGAAAAATACCATACACCCTTTAGTAGTGTTCAGCCCCTATGTGGGCAGTCCTGGGAATGAGTATATGTTTAGTAAAGTACTCACCTAAAGATCACTGCAAACAGGGTCATAATCCTCGGTGTGAAGATCCTGTTGTGAAGGGGTGACATGGAGAAAAGGATTCAAGTCGAAATCTGACTGGAAGAAGAAGAAAGGGGTGAGTACACACTCCAAATCCTTTGTCACCACCACCTTGAAGCAGGCGTGTGGACCGCCGCGGTCCACTCGTGGAACTAGCAACTCATAATATGGACGGCAGTGCAGCTCCCCTATACTGCCATATGGCAGCTGTCTTTCCCCGACTGCAAACTTGGCAGTCGGCAGCCTGGTGGCATTCTCATGGGTCCTGCAGCCGTCTTCGCAAAACCGATCTGCCAAATCATAGCATGGGGTCAGACCGCCGAGCTCACCATGCTCGGACCACCACCACCGATACGGCAGTCCACAGGACCCCCAAATAAGGCCCTATTTAGCAGAATTCGCGCTGGGTGCGCGAATCCCGCCGAAAAAATAAAAAACAAAACAAAGCACAGTATGCTGCGCTCTGTTTTAATGAGCCCCCGGGTGGGCCAGGCCCCGGGGGCAATATGCAAAATATATGCGGGGGCCGCACGGGCCCCCGCAGCCCCAGGGACCAACACCTCCCTGGGCCTTTTCATAACTATAGGCAGGGGGGCCTCGCAGGCCCCCCCAAGCCCTGGGGACCGCCACCTCCCCAGGGCTATTATAATAAGTAAGTGTGGGGGGGCTCGAGCCCTCCCACACTGCACCGGGGACCACCACCTCCCCGGGGCACTAATTATGTTAATATGGGGGTCCGTTGCGGACCCCCGGCCCTGGGGACCACCACCTCCCCGGGGCTTTAAACTTGTTGGGAGGGGTGCCGCGTGGCCCCCCTCCTGGAGCCCTAGATGGCCCTGGGGACCGCCACCTCCCAGGGCTGGCTCTGGCAATGTCCCTGGGTGCCCAGCCCCGGGACTTTGCAGTTTGCAATGACAGGGCGGGAGCACGGCTCCCGCCCTGTCATTGCAAACTTCTGCTTTGCTTCATGGAAGCGAGAGCAGGAAACCTGCCCTCGCTTCTATTTTATTTTTTTATTTTTACAGAGTTTTTATATAGCGCAAACTTGACCCGAAGGTATCGGGTAACAAAGAGTTTTACACGAGCACCAGTTGCGTTACATGAGGACACATTAATTTTTTTTGGGTTAGGCACGGGGAGATTAAGTGATTTGCCCAGAATCACAGGATGTTGCGCCTCCTTGCCGATACTCGAACCTGGTCCCCAGATTTGAGGTCGACCGCCCTAGCTGTTAGGCCAACTCCTCTCCCCGAGCAAAGCAGTATTGCTTTTGGACAAGGGGAGCTGCATGTCAGCAGCTCCCCTTGTCCAAAAGCAATGCCGGCTCCCGAAGGAGGTGGGGCGCCGGCTGGGACCATGGAGGCATTGGGGCTCCCCCCGTGGTCCCCAACGTGCGGGCATGCCCCGGGGGATAAAAAAAGCCCTAGAGGGGGTAAATGTTTTTTTTTAACATACAAAATGGCTGGGCCTCGGGGGATGGGGTCCCCGAGGCAGAGTTTGAGTAATGAGAATGGGGGGCATTTTTTTTTCTGGCATGCCTGGAGTCACGACTCCATCGCGGCTCTCCGCGCGGCCCCCCTGTGTAACAGCGATGGGTTCGCGACTCCAGGCAAAATTAAAAAAGAGTATGTATGTTTTTTGAAAAATAAGATTGACTGTTTAGTTATAGGGTGGCTCTAAAAAGAGCTCTTGTTTTCATTATGAGTTTGTTGTAGCTACATGTAAGTGTGGATGCACAGCTTTAGGTTGATGAAGAAGACTCTGTTTCCTTGATCTGTGAAGTGAACTCCATCACTTCTGTAGATGTCGTCCATATCAAAATGTAGATTGTTGTTATAGATGGACCCCATTCTATGATCTCTGAGGTATGCAGAAACAGCTTTATTGACATTCTTCCTAGCTTTCTCAAACTGTGGACAGAATTGATTTGACCACTTCCATTTCTGTCTTTGGCATATATTAGAGTATACAAAGACAGTTTGAGGCAAAAGCAACATCAATTCTGCAAAGGTATCCTTCTTTAGCATTACACATACTGCCCCTTTTCCCACTTTCAATACCTCTCTTGCTTCTTTCTGCACTTCTCTTGTCTCTTTCTATACCTTTCTTGCCTCTTTATGGACTTCTCTTGCCTCTTTTTGCCTCGTAATATCTCATCAGTTCCCCTAAGCTGACTAAATAGCACTTTCGTAGCGCAGAGATACCCCTTTGGAGGTGATTTGGGTGCTTTACAAGATACATAAATAAATAAATTTATGCACCTCTGTTGCTTCTTTCTGCACTTCTTGTACCTGTTTCTGCACCTCTCTTGCTCTTTGTTCACCTCTGTTGACACTTTCTGCACCTCACTTGCTTCTTTCTGCACCCCTCTTGCCTCTTTCAATACCCCTCTTTCTGTACCTCTATTGCCTCTTTGTGCACCCGTCTTCCATCTTTCTGTACCTCAGTTGCCTGTTTCTGCAACTCTCTTGCCTCTTTCTGCAGTTCTCTTGCCTCTTTCTCTATCTCTGTTGCTTCTTTGTGCACTTCTCTTGCTTCTTTCTGCACTCCTTTTCCCTCTTTCTGCACTCTGTATCCCTCTTTCTGCACCTCTCTTGCCTCGTTCTGCACCTCTGTTGCTTCTTTCTGCACTTATCTTGCCTCTTTATGTAGCCCTATTGCATGTTTTTGCTCCTTACTTGTCTCTTTCTGCACCTCTCTTTCCTCTTTCTGCAACTGTCTCGCCTCTTTCTGCACCTCACTTGCCTCTTTCGGCACCCCTCTTGCCTCTTTCTGTACTTCTCCTGCTTATTTCTGCATCTCTCTTGCCTCTTTCTGCAGTTCTCCTGCCTCTTTCTGTACCCCTGTTCCCTCTTACTACAGCTCTCTTGCCTGTTTCTGCACCTCTCTTGCCTCTTTCTGCACCTCTGTTGCTTCTTTCTGTACTTCTCTTGCCTCTTTTGCACCCCTCTTGCCTCACTGTGCACGTCTGTTGCTTCTTTCTGCACTTTTCTTGCTTTTTTCTACACCTCACTTGCTTCTTTCTGCACCTCACTTGCTTCTTTCTGTACCCCTCTTGCCTGTTTCTTCACCCCTCTTCCCTCTTTCTGTACCTCTCTTCCATCTTTCTGCACCCCTGTTCCCTCTTTATGCACCTCTCTTGCCTCTTTCTGTACCTGTCTTGCCTTTTTATGCACATCTCTTGCCTGTTTCTGCACTTCTCATGCCTCTTTCTGCATTTCTTTTGCCTCTTTCTGCACTTCTCTTGCCTTTTTCTGCACTTTTCTTGCCTCTTCCTACATTTCTCTTGCTTCTTTCTGGACTTCTCTTGCCTCTTTCCTGCAACCATCTTGCCTCTTTGTCCACCTATGTTGCTTCTTTCTGCACTTCTGTTGCTTCTTTCTGCTCCTCTCTTGCTTCTTTCTGTACCCCTATTGCCTCATTCTGCACTCATCTTCCCTGTTTCGGCACCTCTCTTGTCTCTTTGTGCACAACTGTTGTCTCTTTCTGTACCTCTTTGCCTCTTTCCGCACTTCTCTTGCCTCTTTCTGCGCCTCTGTTGCTTCTTTCTGCAGTTCTCTTCCTTCTTTCTGTACCTCTCTTACTACTTTTTCAACTCCTTTTGCCTCTTTCTGCACCCCTTTTATTTGTTTCTGTACCTTACTTTTGTTTTTCTACAGCTTTTTCCTCCTTCTGCACTTCTTTTGCGTATTTCTGCACTTCTCTTGCCTTTTTCTGTACATCTGTTGCTTCTTTCTGCATTTCTTACATTTTTTTAAGTAGCTGTGTTGTTTGAGTATTTCACTTTGCTGTTTGTAAACCTTTTGTTTTTTTTCCTTTCTCTTTTCGGGTGTGTGACACTTTTCTTTTATTTTTGCAGTTGTTTTGCTCTTTTTGATACTTTTCTCTTTTTATGTGTTATAAAAGTAATAGGAATTTAATTGTAATTTTGTGCTCAGTTGTTATTTTCAAAATTGAAATAATATTAAATTAAAAATGTTAATTGATGTACCAAAATTTTTTAACTATTATTTGATTTTTAGGAAGATATTTTGATTGGATTATAAATAAAAGATGGCAAGGAATCATGAAAAGGGAAGAGAACAAAGGAAACAGAAGTACATGAAAACTAAAAAGAGTGGAGTAGAAAAACACCAAAAGGATGCTGAAGATAAAGTGGCTTCTGGTAAGAGAACTAAACAATTTATTAAAAAAGTTGTGGAGAGATTGAACAATCAAAATACATAATCAAAGGAGGAAAGACATTTTTAGAACAAAGGAGAAGCAAATAAAGAAACACAATGGAAAAGAAACACGTGACAAAAAGACAGAAATAATTTAAAGACATACGTCTACATATGTTTCATAATAGAGTAATTCAAAATGTATTAAAAGATTGTAAAAAGTATTAAAAAAATCAGCAGCATATAAGAAGAAGAAACAGATTGAAAGAGTAGTAGATACTGCATTTGAATTGAAACAAAAATTATTTATATTGGTATTGAAGAGAATGAAAACATTGAAAAAAACAATGCACTTTATGAAGGAGAAAAGCAAAAGAAAAAGACTGGTTAATAGAAGTAACTTTTGCAAAGCTTTTTCTGGTGAATGGAAGCACACTTCTAGTACTGAGCCTTTTTTCATGAAGAAAGCTATTTTCAACAAAATGCATTAGTTCACGCAGTTGATACCAGTGGTCATTGTTATGAAATAAAAGATGGTTGCCCAATTGAATAAGAAAAAATTGGTTCCTAGAAATGTGGAAGAAGTAATAGCTGAAGAAGTTCAAGGGAGACGTGCACAGGCTCCAGAGTATAAGTGGGATTGTAGTAGTATTTGTAGTATTCGACATGAATCTATTGATATATTATGAGTTTTCTTGCAACAATATGCCAAAAAAAGTGTTAAACAGAAGATTAAGATTTTGCAAGGACTAGATCCATGTAAAGTAAGAAAATATACTAAGTTGCACGGTCATTCTCTGGCTTGTCTTTCTAGAAAAGTGTGTAAAAGTACTTTTCATCATTTAAGAATGTTAGCCGTACATCACTCAGAAATGCGGAAATTAGTAAGGAGATTGTACTACGTAAAAGTCCTGCATTATCTTTAAGTGAAATGAACACAGCTCTTTTGCATGGTTCAGTATCGGATGTAAAAAGTTTGTGATGATAAACAGTTTCGTTTCTTTGATTCACAAGAGGAGTGTAGAGAAAGTGAGAGCTTGATAAGTGTAGGTGTTGAACAACAGTTGGAAGATATTAGTACTGAGAAGCTTGCAAAAGAAATTACAAAGTTTAAGATACTCTCATGTGAAAAACCAAACTATGTTTGTATTTGTTTTTGACGTACTCACTATAGAAGTCAAACTAGGAATGTTGAGGTGTATTTAGAAAGTGAAAAGGAAAATAATGATAAGTGGGAGCAATTTGGTGCTTATTTGTTGGTGGAAGGTCGTTTTGAGTTGGGTACTGATCAAAGTATTTGTAAATATTGTTATAACAAATTAGAAGAGAACAAAATGCCAGCTAGAGCAGTACATAACAACTTAGAGTTGGTATCTATTCCTCCGGAACTGGCAGATTTAAATACATATGAGTCCATTCTTATTCAATCTGTGCACCAGTTTCAGGCTACAGTCCGTATGGAGCCTAAAACAGGTAAGCTGCCTCCAACAGATTTACAAAGAGCTCTGAAAGGAAGAGTTGTGTACTTACCTTTAGATTGTAAGAAAACTATTAAAACTGTTGGTATAGAGAGAGAAGAAAGTGAGCCTGTAGTTATTCTAGTTAATGGTGTACCAACAAAGAGTCGGAAAATATGGCAAGAGTTAGTAGATGTCACCAAACTTCAAAAGGCTACATTATATCTTGTACAGAACAATATTTATTATAAAACTGTAAATGTGGAAGAACAGGAAATATGTTTAGAAGAAGAAACAGAAATTTCAAATGGCCAAATAGAAAAAGTGGACAAGTCCAGGAGTGAAGAGATTTATGAATATACATCCTCTACATTCAAAATAAGTGATTGGAAACACTATTGAATTATTTCAAATGAAGAAAGCAAAGGGAACTCCCATGAGTGTATGGGAAAAAAGTTTAGAAGCTCGTTGTTTTCCACAGCTGTTCCCCACTGGAGAAGGTGGACGATATGATGAACGAGCAGTACAGATTCCAGCTTCAGAATTCCGCTCCACAAGATTGTACTCAGAAGATTCAAGATTTCGACAGTGCATTCCATATATATTTCATCTTCTATTTGAAAGTGACTTGTCTGGACAGTCATATGCAGTGAACCACATATTAAAAACAGGAATCATCTTACACATGTTTCTGCAAAGGAATTTATGGACAAAGTTCAACAAAGAGACAATCATTTGAAATCTCAGTTAATTAATTTGATGGCGTGTCAACGTGGTACTAATGAGTATTGGTATCATTGTCACGGCAAACTTAAAGGTATGTGAAGAAACTTAGGTACTCTTACGTGGTTTCTAACACTTAGCTGTAATGAATATGCATGGGATGATTTACTTGAATTTGTACGACAAGCAAATTCAAATGTAAAAAACATTGAATTGAAGACAGCTGGAGAATTGTGTTCCTTGGATCCTGTGAATGTGTGCAGATATTTTAATCATAGGTGTCAAGCTATGATGTCTTTTATCTGCAATAAAAATAATCCACCTCTTGGAGAAGTTACTGATTTCTTTTGGAGAAAGGAGTACCAAGCCAGAGGTGCTCCTCATATACAAATGCTATTATGGATCAAGTATGCACCAAAATTTGGAACTGATACCTATGAAAGTATTTTGTCTTTTATCGAAGAGCATGTTACCTGTGCCATTCCAGAAAAAGGAGGAGAAAACAGTTTGAGACAACAAGTTTTACGGTTTCAAAGGCATCGATGTGGAAAATATTGTCGATAAAAATACAAGTCAAAGGGAATATTTTATGCAAAATGCCGTTTTGGATTCCCACGTCCAATAATTTCAAAAGGAAGAGTCAATAGCTTTATGTTAGCAGTAAGACATACTATAACTCGAAAATCTCTGAAGAATACATACAACATAAAAAGAAGTGAAGATTCAAAGTATATTAATGACTACAATCCAGTGATTTTGACAATGTTGAATGCAAACATGGATATCCAGTATGTTACAGATAATTCAATTGCTGTTGCTTGCTATGCTAAATCATATATAACCAAATCTGAAAAGACAGAGTTGAAAGAAATGTGGGAAGAAATTTCACAAGAGAAGAGTATTAGTAACAAATTGTGCAGCTTTAGTTTGAAAATGCTTTCCGATGGAGAGATTGGATCCTATGAATGTTCGGATCGGTTGAGCTCTGCCAGTTTATATTCAAAGTCAAGAGGAATCATTTGGGTAAGTCTAGGTCTTGCCGCCACACGAAATAGAGTATTGAAATCTCTTCAAGAAATTGAATACTTAGCATTGAATGAACCAGAAAGTATAGATATTGTTAAAACTAATATGTTGGATAAGTACTATCCAAAAAGGAGCCCACATCTGGAAAACCTATATCTCTATGAAGTACTGCAACATTACAGCTTTAAGAGAAATGTTACAGAAAATATAAATGAAGAAAAATATGCAGTAATTGGATGTGATGGATGTTTGGTAAAACATGCCAAAGGAAATCTTATTAACCACAGAAAACTCAGGGGCCGATTCCGATCTCGGCCGGAAGTGCACCTAACAGTATTCGTCTGGAAAAAAACCCAGCCGAACGCGTATTTCACGACCGATTCGAACAGTCGTCCGAACGAACAAGTACGATGCGCATAACAGCCCAGATTCCGAGCGAGCCGTACTCACCAATTCCAGCTTCTGTTCCTCGCCCGAGCCGGATCCGTAAACGCCGATTCGAGTCGCATGGAAGCAAATACACAGCACCTTCCGGCCGGACGAGTACGATGCGCCTTCCGTACGCGCCAAACCCGTCGCTACGTCCGGCATGTCAGAGCATCCGGTAGAGCTGTACATAAGCTCCGATTCGCGCCACAAGATGATCCACGGCGACGAGACGAACAAGCCAGCGACGAGTACGAGTCGAAGCCACGAGAAACCCGAACGAGACGACCCAACCATGAATCCCATCGTGCAGGTCCTACCAATACTCTACATCTATTACCGGGACCGGTACGGACGTGTACGGCGCAGACGGTAAGTCAAACACCCACAACACAAACAAACGACACATACCCGACATATGTCACACACACATAGGGATGCAGAAATGACGTACACTAGCAACAGCAGAACCATAGGGGCGGGATGGCTATCACCAATGCCATACACACCCATAGGGGGATGGATGCCTACCACTAATACCATCCCCACTCATAGGGGGATGGATGCCTGCCACTACTACCATCCCCACTCATAGGGGGATGGATGCCTGCCACTAATACCATCCCCACTCATAGGGGGATGGATGCCTACCACTACCACCACCCCTACTCATGGGGGCCTGGATGCCTGTCACTACTACCCTCCCCACTCATAGGGGGATGGATGCCTGCCACCAATACCATCCACACTCATAGGGGGATTGATGCCTACCACTACCACCACCCCTACTCATGGGGGCCTGGATGCATGTCACTACTACCCTCCCCACTCATAGGGGGATGGATGCCTGCCACTAATACCATCCCCACTCATAGGGGGATGGATGCCTACCACTACCACCACTCCTACTCATGGGGGCCTGGATGCCTGTCACCTCTACCATCCCCACTCATAGGGGGATGGATGCCTGCCACCAATACCATCCCCACTCATAGCGGGATGGATGCCTACCACTACCACCACCCCTACTCATGGGGGCCTGGATGCCTGTCACTACTACCATCCCCACTCATAGGGGGATGGATGCCTACCACTACTACCATCCACACTCATAGGGGGATGGATGCCTGCCACTATTACCCTCCCCACTCATAGGGGGATGGATGCCTGCCACTAATACCATCCCCACTCATAGGGGGATGGATGCCTACCACTACCACCACCCCTACTCATGGGGGCCTGGATGCCTGTCACTACTACCATCCCCACTCATAGGGGGATGGATGCCTACCACTACTACCATCCCCACTCATAGGGGGACGGATGCCTGCCACTACTACCCTCCCCACTCATAGGGGGATGGATGCCTGCCACTAATACTATCCCCACTCATAGGGGGATGGATGCCTATCACTACTACCATCCCCACTCATAGGGGGATGGATGCCTGCCACTAATACCATCCCCACTCATAGGGGGATGGATGCCTGTCACTTCTACCCTCCCCACTCATAGGGGGATGGATGCCTGCCACTATTACCATCCCCACTCATAGGGGGATGGATGCCTGCCACTACTACCCTCCCCACTCAGAGGGGGATGGATGCCTGCCACTAATACCATCCCCACTCATAGGGGGATGGATGCCTACCACTACCACCACCCCTACTCATGGGGGCCTGGATGCCTGTCACTACTACCCTCCCCACTCATAGGGGGATGGATGCCTGCCACTAATACCATCCCCACTCATAGGGGGATGGATGCCTACCACTACCACCACCCCTACTCATGGGGGCCTGAATGCCTACCACCCACACAACCCCTACTCATAGGACGGGTAATGCATGACACAACCAGCATACTTCAACATAAGGAATGTCTGAAAAATACATCCCCCCCAACACCATGACAAGCGTGTGTAGTCTGTGTCAAATGCCTACAACACTGAACATGACATTGAACATACAATGTGACCCCCTATCACATGTGTCACACATAAATGTGTGTGGCCTCCACAATGCAAGCAGACCATGACCACTGTGGCAATGGGGTCTAACACCCCATCATCACAGTGAGCAAAAGGTAAGTGTGGGGTCCATAGCTGAAGCACATTTTGAACATTGTGGCAATGGGGTCTAACGCCCCATCATCACAGTGACCATAATGTAAGTGTGGGGTCCATAGCTGAAGCACATTTTGAACATTGTGGCAATGGGGTCTAACGCCCCATCATCACAGTGAGCAAAAGGTAAGTGTGGGGTCCATAGCTGAAGCACATTTTGAACATTGTGGCAATGGGGTCTAACGCCCCATCATCACAGTGACCAAAATGTAAGTGTGGGGTCCATAGCTGAAGCACATTTCGAACATTGTGGCAATGGGGTCTAAAGCCCCATCACCACAGTGACCAAAATGTAAGTGTGGGGTCCATAGCTGAAGCACATTTCGAACATTGTGGCAATGGGGTCTAAAGCCCCATCACCACAGTGACCAAAATGTAAGTGTTGTCATGGGAAAAGCTGCAAATGCCAAACTGCATGGATGATTCCTGGTCACACAACAACAAACACATCAGTGGCATAGTAGTGCTTGTGTCCCATAGCAACATAGATTGGGTGAGGCAAACAGTGCAGTGCCAATGAAACATCGCTTTGCCCATGTGCAGACAAACATCACCCATGGGGGCTCACATTGTCAACATTCACGAATAACACAATGACAGAAGTGACCATCATAATGCAGACCCACATATCTGCACCAATGGACACACAAATGTAGATATCCTGTGGAGACTGTAGATGTGAGGTGAACAAATACCATTCCATGGCAGCAATGGGACATACAAACCATGATCATTGTGCTGACTGATGACCTAGGAGTCCCAGGGACAGCAGGGGAAAGCCACCAAACAACATACAGCCAATGGCACACTAAAGAAATGCCAATGCAGTGGTGCAAATGCACAAACACAAACAGGCAGACTCACACTGCATATCAAACATAACAGGTGATGGGGGGGGGGGTGTGCCAGTGTTCCCAGGCAACCACACAACACATGAGGAGGCCTGAATCCCTATTACACAGATGTCAATACACTGCCACACAAAAGTAACTCATGGATCGGATTCCCCTATGTGGGCAATCAGGCATTGTTAGATGAGAGGGAGCCCAAATTACAAATGTCACACAACCTTGTAGGAACAGCAACTAACACAGCAAGAGACAGACCCACCACAGCACTACCCCCAGGGACCCCACATTGTGGTGACACTGGCCTGCATGATAATCCCACTGTGATGACAAAGGTAGATGTCGTACACACTGTGAACCACAGTCATGTGTCCTGAGCAACTAACTACCATCACACCTACTCAAGCACAAATCAATCAGCACGGCCTGTCAGCCAAGGCCAACATGGAGGTAGGGGTCTAGCCGTGCAACAACTCTCATTTGCACACACTCAACACCACACACCTTGATCTCCACCAATGTGCAGCAGTGAAGCTCACATGGACTGGTGACATTGCACATGCACCTATGACAATCCCAGGTGTGATGGTGGGGGGAACTAAGGTGGATATACCCATCACACATGGCCAGTCAACAAGACTTGTGAATGTCAGACACACTGCACAGTACGCTGTACATGGGCATGACGTCAAATCCACACCAACCAATGGGATCCCGGCCACAGTCACACACCAATGAAGAAGCCAAGGTCACCTACAAAGAACACACATAGACAACTTCCAACATTGCAGCTCTGACCCTGAGGAGTGGCAGCAGTCACACACACAACGTGTCACAATCACTGAAAGCTAACACAAACTGTAAATTACATGACTTGTGTAACCAACAAGTGCCAAGGGGAATCCTGACTGTGTCTCATCTGCGTTTGCCCACAAACTCAGCCCTGACAGCAAACACACCTATGGATGACACCCTGATGACCAGTAATGTGCCATGCACCCACATCACAGAGAACCCAGGGCGAAGATTTGGGGGAACATTGCTCAACTCAGCAAGCATCACAAACAGGAACATCACTAGGGACCCCAGCCTGCGTAGCAAAATGGAAGTGAACACACACAGACATGCTCACACAACACACACCTTGGGCTCAGGCAATGTCACGGAATTACACACTGCCATGAGGGGACTCCACTCCTGTGTAAGGAAAGCTGTGCCATACGTTGTCTCTGCAGGGCTCTATCATGTCAGCAGAACACTTGGTCACTCAGTCAACAATTAGCACAAAATGAAGGCTCTCGTCACATCAGCCTGGTCATGGCAGTGTCACCGAAATCATCTGCACCGATCAAATACACATGTATAGCAAGTTGCACTGATACCACATATGAGTCCTTCCACATTGATGCCCAAACTTGCATGTCCAGTGGAGATGGTCAGACGGTCAGGGAAATAGACAAATTGAACAATGGCAAGCACATCTGATGTGCAGGGGTGTAAGCCACAGATGTGATATTGCAAAAACATGTAGGGAATCCCATTGGCAAATATGACAAACATAACACCCTCATATTGCTGCAAAGGATGACATGGCTACACACCAGGATAGGACACATTCACCCTGCACCACATGGGGTCCTGCACAGTAACACTTCATTTACCTGATATCAAAAATCACCATCACTGCAGCAAGGGCATGGTTAGCATCCTCAACATCATGTACATCTGAAGCAAAACCACTAGAGAACTGAAAGTAGCTTTATTCAGCATATGTGATTTGAAAATAGAAAGTCCAGACAAAACCCAAAGGCCAATGGCCAGTCCATGACAAAAGTCCAAACAGGGTGACATTGGCAGATGTCACCCTTCGCTTGCCTGCACTGCTACTAACCAGGGACACTCCCCTCGGAGGGGCATACGGGGGGGCAGGCCAGGCACCGCAGGGACAGGATCAGGGCTCACCAGAAGGAGGCAGGGAAGGGGTGGCTGGTGCTGGAGAGTCACTGACAACTGCTGTGGAGGTGTCTGACATGGTGTGTGCCGGCACAACTGGGGGGCATGAGTCAGATGGTGTGGGTGCCGGCACAACTCCAGTGGGCTGGCCAGATGGAGTGGACAGGTTCCCCACTGCAGTGCCCAAGTCAGACGGGATGGTAGTGGACTCCACTGCAGTGCCCATCTCCAGGGGAGTAGAATGGGGTTCAGGTAAGGTGGGCAGGACAGAGGGGGAGGACACGGTCTCCACACCAGTGGCACAAACATGTGCAGCAGGGGGTGTGGGGCTGGAAGAGCAAGTGGTAGGTGGAGAAGGCCGCATCATTTTGGGGATGGTGTATCTGTGGGTGGGGGAACCTGGGGCATGTGTGGATTCGGGAACCTGTGTTGTGGGTGCCTGAGGGATGGAGGAAGGAGACTGTGTGGTTGACCTGCAGGGTGGTGGCGGGGTCTTGCTCTTCCGGGCCCGGGGGGACTTGTGGGTGGGGGCCTCAGTCTGTCTGCACCCGGGGGAGGGTGTCCGGGGGCGAGGGGCACTCCCCTCTGTGTGGGTGGACTTCCTCTTCCCCCTGTATGCTGGATCAGTGGGATCGGAGGGGAAGAGGCCGAGGTCACAGAGGAAGAGCTGCTTTGTAGGTGGGGTTGCAGGTGAGGCAAGGGAAGGGGTCTTGGAGGGAGAGGATTTTGAGGACTGCGGAGTGACTGTGGATGCCTGTGTGTGTGTCTGTTCCCCATCCCCTGTGGGTGTGGTATCAGTCCCCTGAGGATGCTTGTGTGCACGTTTTGCCCTTGTTTTGGGTGTTTCTGTGCTGCTCGTGTCTGTGTGTTTGGGTGATTGCGCAGGTGTGCATGTGCTTGGGACAGGTAGGGTGCCAGGAAGTGTGGATGGGGCAGAGGTAGGAGGGGTGATGGACTGTTGGAGGAGGGACACTGCTGCCATCAGGGAGGAGTCCATGGACCTATTGCTCCTCTGTAGGGCAGACATGCCCGTCGAGATGCCCTCCATGAACGACACCAGCTGTGTCAACAGAGTGGTGTGTGCATGGAGCACACTCAGCATTGCTGTCTGCCCTACATGGAGCCTGCGAAGTAGGTACACAGACTCCTCACTCAGGGCAGCAGGGGACACAGGGGCAGGGGGTGCGGTGCCTGGCACGAAGGAGACACGCTTCCGAACACGGGAGCCTCCACGCACCGCTGGAATGGGAGACAATGGGAGGGCGGTGGTGGTGGCAGGGCCAGACATACTAGCTGGGGTGTGGTGGCTGCTGACACCCGCCTCCACAAGGGAGTCATCCTCCGAGCTGCTGTGGTCCTCAGCTGAGGTGGATGGTGCTGAGGACTCCTCGGTGTGGCTCCCCTCGCCCTCTGTGCCACTGGGTCCCTCTGACCACTCATCGGCTGCTGACCCAGTCTGGCTCTGCAGCTCATCCTGGTCCATGGAGCTGTCCCCTCCTGTGGCCGTGGATGTATCTGCAAACAATTAGGGAAACAGACAAACATCAGTCACCTGCACTGACCGCACACACCACAGTAAGTACAGCACATTACAGAGCCAGCCCTGGCATCCTCAGTTGAACATTGCCAAAAGTCCTCACACAGATTAGGAGAAGCCAATTGTCAGTCTGATGGTCAACCATGGCACTCACACCCCTCCTGCCCTTGCACCCATTTGTCTGGTGCCTGTTGGATGGTAATACCACAGTGTGGACACATGCACCACGTACACAGTTGTTGGACATTGCAGAGAACACGGTGAAGTATGTGAACATGCACACATCACATCTCTTGCCACTGAGTCAGTACAGGTGTCCGGATAAAGGGATGGCCAGAGTCTAATTAGAAATGCATGTGATGCATACCAGCACCAGACACCATGATGCACCCATGTCCGGATAGTCAATGCCACAATGGGGTGCATGTTGCACATGTCCCTCCCCTGCAGGATCACTCTTAGGAAGTTTAATGCCATGGCACAGGCATGCCTGCAAAGTCATACATCACTGACTCCAGTCACATGGGCATGGCAGCCAGCCAACAACAGTCTGCACTGTGTCACAATCCTAGGTAATGGGGAATGCAAGTTATGTAGCTGACAAGTGCACATGTCCATCCCCCACAAACCACATCATCTGAACTCTTATTTGTCCACGTCATGCCAATTTGACATATGGGAGACATGAAACACAACTCTATGAACCTGAGCACCTCACAGTCTGCTGTGAATGAAAAACAGCTGCCTGAAATTCACAGTTGCATACACCTGTGTGCACAGTCAAGTGATCAAACACCTATAAGTGACAGAAGTATCGTCTCTCATGGTCACATCTCAGATGGCATGCTTAGCCCTAAACGATAAACATCCCAGTAGTCCTGACAACGAAGCCACAGCACAATGACACAGAGGCAGACACCTGAGGGAACATTTCACTGATCACAACATGTCAGCTGATACACTGGAGTGGGAGTACAGAGTGTATTGTATGCCCTAGAGTAGGCATGACTGTCCTGCTCCACCTGAAAGAGGGATGTGCCCTGGACAGTAGGCAGGTGGCTAAGCATGTGTGACACACTTGATATACTTACTCCTGAGGCCCAAACATTGTTCCCACCCGCAGCATGGGGGTGTGCCAAATACCCCAGGGACATGTGGTGATTCAGATCAGCAAGTGGACCACATATCAAAGTTACACCCAGATTACATGTCAGAACTTAGGCATTGTGTAAGCAATTGACCCACCCACGAATCCCACCACAAAGTCACGGGAACAAATGCTGTCCCCCACCTTGAGCGAAGCAAAATGCAAGGACACAGTACCCAAGTGACACAATTTCCTGACTGTAAGGGCCACACCTGCATATCAGATGAGGAGTGGGCATGTCACAATTGAGGGACATGGGTCCTGGACCACAAGACTGATGTACTGTGGAAGTTTAACCAGGCCAGAGGAGGGCACATAGCATGTCAGACAAAGTTCACAGTGCAGTCATGGACTCACCCCCTCCTTGCTGCTGTCTGGCCTTCAGCTGCCCATCCAGGTCAGGCAAGACCACCGCCAAGATCCTGAGCATGTGGGGGGTCAGGGTCCGGTGTCCGCCCCTCCTGCGAGGAGGCGACAGCTTCAGCTGGACCCTTGCGATCCTCCGGGTCCAGCCCCGAAGGTCCTGCCACCTCTTCTGGCAGTTGCGGATCTGGCGCTTGTAGACCCCCACGGATCTTACTGCCCGGGCGATGGTCAGCCAGATTTCCTGCTTCTGGTGTGCATCAACCTGTGAGGATGACGAAGTGAAAATGCCATTACTTCACATGCAACATATACGTGCATCACACAGTTGGATATACATGTCTCAATCACAGGGGCATATGATGTACACAGGCAGTGCAATGATGGCTATGAACAGTTTGCCAGCAGTTACTACATGGTATCATTGCATGGGAAGTAAACCTTGTTGGAATGCACTGTTACTGCACTGTACCTGTTCAGTGCATGTAACTACACACTTTGGGGGTGAGAACTACTCAGTGAGCATGCTAGCCAGTGGTGTGCACACTGTAAGTCTTGCTAGTCAGACAACATGCACAATTAGTTAGGCAGTGGACAGCACACTCACCTGCTCCCCTGGTTTCCCATACAGCTTGCTGTACTGTGGAAGGAGGCTGTCCAGCAGGGCCTGGTTCTCCTCAAGGCTGAAGGCTGGGGCTCTCTCCACAGTACGTGCCATTGCAGTAGCCAGAGGATGCAGAGACAGCAGCAGTGTTGGTGGCAGATGTCGTCCTGGGGCATGTTCTCAGGGGAACAGCCAGCATTATATGTGTGCTGCAGAGGCAGATACTGTCCCATGTGTCCAAAGTGATAGGTCCAAGTCGTTTGCATCTTCTGAATCTGGCCAATCCATGGAATTGCACCACTAATACACGCCCACAGCATCCTTCAAAAGTTCAACTTCATGCCACCCATGAATTTGCAACATTGTTGTGGCTGGCCAACTGAATTCACTGCATCAGACTCATTGAAGCTTCGAAAACGCGTCCGTTGCCATGCCAGGCCCTAGCCAATGCGTGCGCACCGATCGGTCCATTGCTGTACAACGCGTATTCCGGGAAACAACGCGTACCCGCTCACAACAGATGCAATGGCCAGTGCGTGCACACCGATCGGTCCATTGCTGTACAACGCGTACCCGCTCACAACAGATGAAATGGCCAGTGCGTGCACACCGATCAGTCCATTGCTGTACAACGCGTACCCGCTCACAACAGATTCAATGGCCAGTACGTGCACACCGATCGGTCCATTGCTGTACAACGCGTACCCGCTCACAACAGATGCAATGGCCAGTGCGTGCACACCGATCGGTCCAAAGCTGTACAACGCGTACCCGCTCACAACAGATGCAATGGCCAGTGCGTGCACACCGATCGGTCCATTGCTGGACAATGCGTACCCGCTCACAACAGATGCAATGGCCAGTGCGTGCAAACCGATCGGTCCATTGCTGTACAACGCGTACCCGCTCACAACAGATGCAATGGCCAGTGCGTGCACACCGATCGGTCCATTGCTGTACAACGCGTACCCACTCACAACAGATGCAATGGCCAGTGCGTGCACACCGATCGGTCCATTGCTGTACAACGCGTATTCCGGGAAACAACGCGTACCCGCTCACAACAGATGAAATGGCCAGTGCGTGCACACCGATCAGTCCATTGCTGTACAACGCGTACCCGCTCACAACAGATTCAATGGCCAGTACGTGCACACCGATCGGTCCATTGCTGTACAACGCGTACCCGCTCACAACAGATGCAATGGCCGGTGCGTGCACACCGATCGGTCCAAAGCTGTACAACGCGTACCCGCTCACAACAGATGCAATGGCCAGTGCGTGCACACCGATCGGTCCATTGCTGGACAATGCGTACCCGCTCACAACAGATGCAATGGCCAGTGCGTGCAAACCGATCGGTCCATTGCTGTACAACGCGTACCCGCTCACAACAGATGCAATGGCCAGTGCGTGCACACCGATCGGTCCATTGCTGTACAACGCGTACCCACTCACAACAGATTCAATGGCCAGTGCGTGCACACCGATCGGTCCATTGCTGTACAACGCGTCCCTGTACAGGTCACTCGCATATGTCACCATGCTTGTCACTGATGAACGTATGCCAGCCACATATACTTGCCAGGGACTCAGGGGCACACCTACAACACCACAGCCTGTCCACACTGTATCCTAAGGCATGTAAGGCTGCATTACCTTTTCTGTGTATGGGGGTCAACATGTGGTTTTTGGGGTGGCACTTGGGGGCAGCCACTCCCAGGCTGTGCACGTGTTCATGGGGATAGGATCCTTTGTGTGTTGTGCACATGACCACTGTGATGTGCAACTGTTCATTTCAGAGCATGTGGCATGGTCACATTTCCAGGTTGTGTATGTGTATGTCATGTCACATACCCCCAGAGTCCCATGTGGGAAGGTATGTACGTCACAGGGTGACCCATTGCCACAATAGTGATGGCCCTCCACAGTCTGTGTGTATGTTGTGTTTCCGATGTCTCTGATTCCATGTGCACAATGGGAGACAGTCTCCACATCCACGTTGTTTGTGCATGGACTTTGATGTTGTTCGTGTGTGTGTCACAGACGTCCATGTCTGTCCTGCGGAGGCAAAAGGGGCCACTACCTGTGGGAGTCATGTTTGTTTTTCTGACGTGTACATGATACGCCATGTCATGCCAGTATCCATGTGGCAAGACAGGGTCCCTGGGAATCTACCTGTCAATGAGCTGTGATGCGTGTGGCGCATCTGTCCAGACATGTCACTGTGGTGTGTGTTTGGAACGTGACAGCAGTAAATGGGTACTGTGACACAGCCTAATGGTTTCCCATAGCACAACCTGGAACCTGTTGTCAACACATGTTGAACTGAGATGTTAGATGATGGCCATGTAGGTGCCATATATGTCCATACAGAACGGCACACACATCAAGTACTTGTGTCTCGTAATGATGTATCATGTGATATTGAGTATGGTCAATGCCACATATGTGGGGTGACTGACAATCTTTCTTTCTTCACCTATGCACTGCAGGGCACCAGCTGTCCATAGACCATTCCCTGACCTTGCAGCGATGGTGGAACGTGACAGCATCCGACGGTACCGCTTCACCAGGCAGCTGATTGAGGATTTGGCAGTGCGCTTAGCCCCACATTTGCAACCTGGCCGGCCGTACACTACAGCGCTGACCCCCAAGGTGAAGGTGATGGCAGCCCTACACTTCTTTGCCACCGGTACCTTTCAACACACTGTGGCGTCTGCTGGTGGGATGTCACAGACTATGTTCAGCCGTGTGCTACGCGATGTTTTGGAGGCAATGTTGAGATGCCTGAACCAGTACATCTATTTCCCTAAACGTCAACAACTCAATGACGTCAAGAGTGACTTCTATGCCCTGGGGAGGATGCCACATGCCAATAGCTCCATTGATGGGACACATGTGGCTTTGGTACCACCACAGGCACATGAGCAGGCATACAGGAACAGGAAACATTATCATTCGATCAATGCTCTGGTGGTATGTCTTGCAGATATGAGCATCTCACATGTGTGTGCCCGTTTCCCTGGTTCGGCACATGATGCCTACGTGATGAGGAGTAGTCGCATCCCGAGGATGATGTCACAGATGCAGAACCAGCGTGCCTGGCTTGTCGGTGTGTACTGACTTTGTACCATTGTGTGTGTTCTGCTATGTTGTATTCCGCCCTCTTTTCCAACTCAGCTAATGTGCAATTGTCTGTCTGTAGGTGACTCCGGATACCCCAACATGCCGTGGTTGCTGACACACCTCAGGAACCCTGTGACACCAGCCCAGATGCGCTACAATGAGGCACATGGTCGGACCAGGAGAGTGATCGAGCGGACATTTGGTCTCCTGAAGAGCCGCTTCCGCTGCCTGGACAAGACAGGAGGGGCCCTCCCATATGCCCCAGCAAAGGTGTGCAAGATTGTTATCGTCTGCTGCATGCTACACAACCTGGCAGTGCAGAAGGAGTTGCCTCTCATCCTGGATGACGATGACCAACATCCGCCACCTGTGGAGGATCCTGGCCTGGGCCACGATGCCAGTGATGATGATGATGATGATGATGGTGATGTCCGCACACAGCTCATCACCAACTTCTTCAGCTGAATGTGAGTATCCAGAGAGTTGTCATGCCAATGATGTGAGTTTGCGTGATATGTGTTGGTGGTGCTCTGGTGCTGTTTGAGTGTGGCCATGTGCTACTTGACTGGAAGCGTGCAGCGATGTGTCCTTACAGGTAGTCTGTACTCCCCAACAATGTTGACATGCTAACTTGGTTTTCTGTGAGTATCTTGTGACATGTATTGGGCATGAGTATTGCAGTTCTGTCCTGTTCTTCAGTGCTTTTGACTGTGTGTCATGTCTGTCCTTCACAGGGTACTTTCAGAGTTGTTTGGTCAACTGTGATCGCCCGACACCATGATTCAACTTCCAGGGTGGAAGCAGTTGTTTCCCTACAGGTGATGTGCCACACACCCCTGGACTTTATTTCTTCTACACTTGTTGACTGTGTGGCCCCTGCCACGTAGGATTACCTTGCATCTGTAGTGGAAACAACATGTTGCAAATGTGTAATAAACCTGTGCTTCACTTTGGGATGTGCGTTGTCTGTGGTCACACATCTGACTGACATGTGCTTACTGCACCTGTGGGCTAGTTAACACAGACTGTGAATAGGTGTGGTGTCTGTGCATTCCACTGTATTTCCTGGCAACATCAGTGTAGGCGATGAGTCTGATGGCCCTGGTGTGTATGTGTTGTGTAGCCCTAGTGGTGTGTCTCCCTCATATGTGTCACGTCGCCATGACTCACATGACGGTGTTGAACTTGCTGTAGCAGTTAGCATGCACAGTGTCATTTAGCAGATCACCATCTCCATGACAGAAACCACGTTGGAATCACAACAGAGGCAAGTATGGTGTATTAGTGAGTTTATTTCCATACATGTGTGAGGATAGTGCACAGGATGGTGGGTGCTGTACATTGGGATTGGAATCCAAAGTTCCCAGATGAGATGGAAGTCTTGGTAGCAGACATGTCCTGAGTAAAGTCCACAGTCATCTGATACATTGGGCCAACTTAAGCTCCCCATGTCATGTGGGAGAGTTGGGTTGCATTCAACAGGGTGAACAGTTTGCACACGAAGGAGAATTTCCAGAACAGGTATTGGGTTCCTGTGGGATGTACATGGCCATCGGCCTCTCAGTTTTCCTTCCTCGGATGACGACTCTTCTTTCGGGGGGGTGAGTTGTGTGGAGTTTGTGTTAAGGGGGTGTGTGAGAAAAGCTGGTTGTAACTATGGTGAGAGCTGTCAGTCCTCCTTCCCACCCAGCCAGATATCCCACCGTGGAAAGTGCAAGTTGTCTTTCAGGATGTCAGTCAGTGGTGTCCTGCTGTTGGTTGGTGCACAGTTCCCAGCAGGGGCTTGTGCTCCCCACAGCAGTACCCAGTGTCAGCCATCTTGTCAGTTGTTTTCCACTCCCTGTGATGTGAGCATGGTTCACAGTGGTGTTGATGGGCCAATTGTGAGGGTGACCAATATCTGTGACTACAACTCCCATCATGCTATTGCCTACACCCCCCTTCCCAGCATGCCCATACTTCCTTCCTTTTGAGTGGACTTCACTGTGTGTGAGTGTGACAGCAATGGCAAGATGGCTGACAGTGGTGTCCTGCTGTTTGTTGGTGCACAGTTCCCAGCAGGGCCTGTGCTCCCCACAGCAGTACCCAGTGTCAGCCATCTTGTCATTTCTTTTCCACTCCCTGTGATGTGAGCATGGTTCAGGGTGGTGTTGATGGGCCAATTGTGAGGGTGACCAATATCTGTGACTACAACTCCCATCATGCTATTGGCTACACTGACTTCACCAGCATACACAGAATTCCTTCCTTTCAGTGAGCTTCCCTGTGAGGTGGTGTTCTAGTGGTGGCAAAATATCTAACTGTGTTTGTTGGTTAGATTTGTGCCACTGCCTTGCTGTATTTGTAGTTAGGTTTGTACATATCATGACACAGTTACATATCACTATGAGATGGCATGTATTGTGTTTATCTGACTGACAGACAAATCTTGGGGTGATTATCTTTTGGTTGCTGTGGATTTGCTAAGGGTGCATGGTTTGACTATCCCCTTGACAGTGATGTGTGTGTATTGTCACACAATATTGGGTATATTAGTTGTGTACTCACCAGGCTCTGGGATGTTTGATAGTCCATATATGCTCACTGGTGGTAGGATGGCCTGCACCTTCTCCTCCCAGGGCCTGAGGTATAGTTGTTTGGCAGGAGGGCCACTGCCGGTGCGCTGACTCAAGATGTATTCCTTCTTTAGTAGGTCCCTGACCCTCCTGCGCACATCATACCACCTGTTCTGGATGTCTTCCTTTGTGCGCAAACATGGTGATTGTGCATTCACCCTGTCGACGATCCTCTCCCACATCTTGGTTTTCTGCGACATGGGGGTCTGTTGGACCAATGTACCAAACAACTGTGGCTCTACCCTGAGGATCTCATCTACCAGGACTTCCAATTCACTGTCTAGGAACTTTGGATTCTTCTTTGGGGGCATGGTGATGGGTGGTGGTGGTGATTGATGTGTGTTTGTGTGCAAGTGAGGGTGTGTGAGTGTAGGTTTTGCTGGGTGTATGTGAGGGTGCTATTTGTTGAGGTGCTAATGGTGTGTGGCTTGTGTGATGGATGAGCTGTGAGTGTGTCTGTGGTTGCTGTCTGATGGTGTTCTGTGCTGGCAGGTCAGTTGAATTTGCAAAGGATCATGGTAGGGATTTGTGGCCTTTATATAGGTGGAGTTGGGGGTGTGTCCTTGTTCCATGTTTTTTTCCCTGTATTTATTGACTTTGTAATTGCTTGTTTGGCCTTTTTTGGGGGCATGGTGATGGGTGGTGGTGGTGATTGATGTGTGTTTGTGTGCAAGTGAGGGTGTGTGAGTGTAGGTTTTGCTGGGTGTATGTGAGGGTGCTATTTGTTGAGGTGCTAATGGTGTGTGGCTTGTGTGATGGATGAGCTGTGAGTGTGTCTGTGGTTGCTGTCTGATGGTGTTCTGTGCTGGCAGGTCAGTTGAATTTGCAAAGGATCATGGTAGGGATTTGTGGCCTTTATATAGGTGGAGTTGGGGGTGTGTCCTTGTTCCATGTTTTTTTCCCTGTATTTATTGACTTTGTAATTGCTTGTTTGGCCTTTTTTTTTTATTTTTTCCTTTGTATTTTTTGTGCATGTAGGAGACGTTCTTCTGACCGAGTAGGACGCTGCAGTTGTCTCGTGCGAGCTTCTCCGAGTCGTTCACGCTGTGTTTCTGCTAGGTTTATTGTGCGGCGTACGCGTCGGTCGCCGAGTATTGGCTTCCTTCAGCTGGCTTTTGTATGCGTGTCGGTCGTACGGCTTGAGCTCCGTGCGACTCGGTCTGGTTTTCCACGCATTACATCGTACTGCGCGGTTCGGAGTTCGCGGGTACGTTTCGTTCGGGTTCATTCCTGGTGCGTGTCGGTCGGTTCGATTCGCATGGTTTCCCGGCCGGATAGCTTGTTTCCGTCCGGTTCGGTCATTCGGCTTGTGTTCCGTACGAGTCGGTCGTGATTCACATGCATTTCATCGTACTACCCAGGTCGGGCAGCGCCGGTACGTGTCGGTCGGACTATATTCCCGTACCGAGTCGGTCGGTATGTTTTCCGGTCCGAATCGGACTCGACCCCTGAGTTGTGAAACTCCAGATAAAAGGGAATTTTTCTATTTAGCACTCCTGCAACTCTTCAAGCCTTGGCATAGTGAAATGGAATTACTTGGAGATTTTGACTGCTATGAAGATTCTTTTAATGAATATAAAGATAACATTAAATGCACAATTTTCCCTAATTATCTACAAATGTTAAATGAAGAGCTTGAACAAGAAACTACTATTGCAGCTGAAATAGCGAGAGACAGTTCTCAAGATAGTCTTAGTTCTGCTCCACTAAATCAAGATCCACTAAGACAACCAATTATCGAAAATGAAGCAGCAATAGCCATGAATGAAGTAGAAACGACAATGCAACAAGCACAACAGGATATTATTGAGTTGGGAAACTTGGAAGAAGAAATAAATATTGAACAAAAAAAAATATATCAGCAAGTGACACAACAGATACAGCATGGTTTGCTGCATGAACAAAAAGAATGCCAATGCACATCATTTAAACCTATTCGAATGTACATCAGTGGTCAAGCTGGAACAGGAAAAGGTTTCACTAGTTATCTACACAAAACTACTGAATCACATTTATCTTGTGTTGTAACAGCTCCAACTGGATTAGCAGCACACAACATTAAAAGGATTACTTTACATCGATTACTCATACTATCAGCTGAACATGAAAATAAATTGGAATATCACAAGCTATCTGGAGAAGCTTGTTATGAAGTCTCAAGAGTACTGAAGAAAATTAAACTTCTAATCATTGATGAGGTGAGCATGGTCTCAAACTTAATGCTTGCCTTTGTACATTTAAGAATGCAACAGATTTTAAAAACAGAATATGATGCTCTATTTGGAGGAAAACATGTAATTGTATTCGGCGATCTACTGCAACTTACTCCTGTGAAAGGATAACCTTGTCCATGAAGACACTAGGAAGTCTTTGGGAAGTATTGGAAATGTGAACATTTGGTCTCCTTTTGAATATAAAGAACTTATTAAGAATATGCGACAAGCAAGTGATGAACATTATGGAAACATTCTTCAAGATATAAGAATTGGTGTTTTGACAAAACATGGTAAAGAAGCTTTACAAAGTCGGCTACTAAAGAACTTGTTTGCAAATGAAAACATAGCACCTGAAATAATGTACAAAAAAATTGGAGAAAAGAAATCTATAGTTTGCCTAATGCCTACATTGCAAGAGTGTTCTACATTCAATCAAGAACTTTTGAAATTGGAAAAACAACCAATTGTGAAAATGGAAGCTATTGATAAAATGGATCCTGAAGGAGTTACTATTCTTCTCTCAGAGAAATTACAGTCAAAATTGGATTCTTTGGAAAAGTCTGTGTCTAAGACTGCAGGTTTAGAAAATACTTTATATGTATGTGTAAACTGTCGGGTAATTTTACGGCATAAATTGAATGTAGAAGAAGGTTTAGTAAATGGAGCAATGGGAAAAGTTGTTGATTTTGTAAATTTTCAGAACAGAGATGGAATTGAATTTGTGAAGATTAAATTTGATCAGATTGAAGAGGTAAAACAGATTGGATATTGTGCTGTTTGTTTTTTGCTTGTAAAAGACTTGTATGTTTGTAGAAAACAGTTTCCTCTTTCTTTAGCATATGCAGTAACCATTCATAAATCTCAAGGTTTAAGTGTAGACACTGCTTTGGTAAATATTGGAAGTACAGTGTTTAAAGAGGGCATTACATACGTTGCATTGTCTCGAGTAAGATCATTATCATGTTTTATTTGATTGATTTTGATGAGAAAAAGATTAGTGCTGATGCAAATTGTGTAAGAGAGTACAATCGGTTAAGAAGACTTTATGCTCCTAACTTAGGTGAATATCCCATATACGAGAAACGTGTAGTGGGTCCAAAACGGAAATATGACAATCATTCTACTGAGATTCAAAAAAAGAAAACAATTCAAGAGAATCATGAAGGTGCAAAGAAAATGAAAATGGACACCGTTGATGATATTGAAGGATACCAGTTAGAAAATAGTTCAGGTATCAACTGCTATGCTAATGTAATTGTGAATGTTGTGTTTTATCTAGAAGATCTTCATCATGAAATTATGGAAAATCAAGAAAAAAGATTCTGTTCTTTACTACATTATATTTTTCAAAAGTTGGTAACTGATAGAAGTAAAATCCGTACTGCTTCTGGCATTAGGCATCTTTTGGATATATGTACTGGTTCATTGAAATTTACACTGTATATACAACAAGATGCACAAGAATTTCTTATGTATATGCTTGGAGTATTGGAAGATGAAGGAATAGAAATTGAAAATGTATTTGGACTAAGTTACAGATGGAATCATAAATGTGAAGAGTGTTCATTTTCTTCTACTACTGAAATAGACACTAAACGATTCATATCCTTAGCGATACCAGATTGCAAATCAGAGTCTTTTAACAAATTAGTAAAAACAGCTAATCAAGATATGAAATGTTCTCATTGTAAATCAGAAATGTTGTCAACATTATATAAAGAAAGATTTGGAAAATATGTCATTTTAATGCTACAACGTTGTAAAGCTGATGGTAGAAAATTGGAAACCAAAATTAAAAAATTTGTGGCAAGTCAAGTATCAATTTCAGGAAGAACTTTTAAAGCAGTGAGTATTATTTTCCATGATGGACCTACTTCAACATTTGGACACTATACTGTATATTTAAAGTGCATTAAAGGATGGACACATTGCAATGATGCCCATTTGGAATTCAAATGTAGGTTGCCTTACGAATTACCAAATTCATATCTGATATTTTTGATGCCAACGTTTTGAAAATATCATTCGGCCTATTGGGAAGATGTGAACACGAATTAACAAGTTTATTTTGGATATTTTCAATGCAAAAGTTTCGAAAACATTATTTGGCCTATTGGGAAGATATGAACAATTAGTGTATGGATTATTGTTTGTGCTAATTCATATTGCATTTGGAAAATTGTGTTTGGAAACAAGTAGTTTATATATTTGTTGTCTATATTATACGAGATGTAAATGAGAGTGTACATTTTACAAAATCTACTTGAGAGAAATAAAAGACTTAATGTAGTTGAAGAATGTAATTAAGAAACTGTAGATAAGTAAACACATAGTTACACATGTTCTAAATAATGCTCAACGCTATTTTTTCTTTTTTATACAATCTCGTTGATAGTTTTTTTCCCCGCTGTTGTATGATGATACTACATTAAAATCACTGTGTATGGTGAAATTCAGTAGAATCTGAGAACAGCAAAAAAGGGAAACTGAGTATGTTATGTAATTCTAAAATTATGTTGTGTTTTTAAAAGTATAATATTATATTCAATAACAGTTTTTCTTCTTTTTTAGAGAAGGTAATGGTACTGTAAAATAGTTTCAATGAGTTTTGTATCTACATTAGTAAAAAGGTAAGAAGAAATAATGAAATATACATGATAATGTGAAATACTGTTTAGATCCACTTTTACTGTGCTCATCCATTCCTTCAAACACTACCCATGCACTCATCTATGCACTCAGGCACTATTCCCACACTCATTCAAATTACCCAGGTACTACCCATATACTGATACAATCACCCAGTCGCTACTCATGCACTCATGCAAGCTCCCAGGCACTACCCATGGACTCATCTGTGCACTCAGACACTACCCTTGCACTCTTGCATTCACTCAGGCAATACACAAGCACTCCTCAAATCACCCAGGCAGTATCCATGCACTCATACAATCCCCCAGGCACTCCTCATGCACTCATCCATTCTGTCAAATACTACACATGCACTCATCCATGCCCTAAGGTACTACTCCTGCACTCATTCAATCACCCAGACACTACCCATATACTCCTTCAATTACCCAGCCACTACCCATGCACTTATAAAATCACCCCGGCACTACCCTTGCACTCCTCCAATCACCCTGGCACTATCCCTGCACTCATGCAATCACCCAGGTACTACCTATGCACTCATGCAATAACCCAGGCACTACCCATGCACTCACACATGCACTGAGGCACTTCTGCTGCACTCATTCAATCATGCAAGCACTACCCATGCAGTCTTCCAATCATCCAGGCACTACCCGTGCACTCCTCCAATCACCCTGGCACTATCCCTGCACTCATGCAATCACCCAGGTACTACCTATGCACTCATGCAATAACCCAGGCACTACCCATGCACTCACACATGCACTGAGGCACTTCTGCTGCACTCATTCAATCATGCAAGCACTACCCATGCAGTCTTCCAATCATCCAGGCACTACCCGTGCACTCATGCAATCACCCAGGTACTACTCATGCACTCTTCCAATAACCCAGGCACTACCTATGCACTCATGCAATAACCCAGGCACTACCCTTACAGTCCTCCATGCACCCAGACATTACCTATGCACTCTTCCAATCACCCAGACATTACCCCTGCACTCATGCAATCACCCAGACACTACCTATGCACTCATGCAATAACCCAGGCACTACCCTTCCACTCCTCTAATCACCCAGGCACTATCCATGCACTCATGCAATCACCCAGGCATTACCCATGCACTCCTTCAATCACTCAGGCAGTACCCATGCACTCCTCCAATCACCCAGACATTACTCCTGCACTCATGCAACCACCCAGACATTACCCATGCACTCCTTCAATCACTCAGGTAGTATGCATGCACTCCTCCAATCACCCAGACATTACCCCTGCACTCATGCAATCACCCAGGCATTACCCATGCACTCCTTCAATCACCCAGGCACTACCCATGCACTTATAAAATCACCCAGGCACTACCTATGCACTCCTCCAAACACCCAGACCCTACCCATGCACTCATGCAATCACTCAGGCACTACCCATGCACTCATACATGCACTGAGGCACTTCTGCTACACTCATACAATCAAAGCACTACCCATGTAGTCTTCCTATCATCCAGGCACTACCCATGCACTCATGCAATCACCCAGGTACTACTCATGCACTCCTCCAATCACCCAGGCACTACCTTTGCACTCATGCAATAACCCAGGCACTACCATTGCAGTCCTCCAATCACCCAGGCACTATCCATGCACTCCTCCAATCACCCAGCCACTCCCCATGCACTCATGCAATCACCCAGGCATTACCCATGCACTCCTTCAATCACTCAGGCAGTACCCATGCACTCCTCCAATCACCCAAACATTTTCCCTGCACTTATGCAATTACCAGGCATTACCTATGCACTCCTTCAATCACTCAGGCAGAACCCATGCACTCCTCCAATGACCCAGACATTACCCCTGCACTTATGCAATCACCCAGGCATTACCCGTGCACTCTTTCAATCACTCAGGCAGTACCCATCCACTCCTCAATCACCCTGGCACTATCCCTGCACTCATGCAATCACCCAGGCACAACCTATGCACTCAAGCAATAACCCAGGCACTACCCTTGCACTCTTCCGATCATCCAGGCACTATCCATACACTCTTCCAATCACCCAGCCAGTACCCATGCACTTACAAAATCACCCAGGCATTACACATGCACTCCTTCAATCACTCAGTCAGTACCCATGCACTCCTCCAATCACCCAGACATTCCCTGCACTCATGCAATCACCCAGCCAGTACTGATGCACTTATCAAATCACCCAGGCACTACCTATGTACTCCTCAATCACCCTGACACTATCCCTGCACTCATGCAATCACCCAGGTACTACCTATGCACTCATACAATAACCCATGCACTACCTTTGCACTCCTCGAATCATCCAGGCACTATCTATGCACTCCTCCAATCACCCAGGCAGTACACATGCACTTACAAAATCACCCAGGCATTACCCATGCACTCCTTCAATCACTCAGGCAGTACCCATGCACTCCTCCAATCACCCAGACATTACCCCTGCACTCATGCAATCACCCAGGCATTACACCTGCCCTCCCTCAATCACTCAGGTAGTATGCATGCACTACTCCAATCACCCAGACATTACCCCTGCACTCATGCAATCACCCAGGCATTACCCATGCACTCCTTCAATCACCCAGCCACTACCTATGCACTCCTCCAATCACCCAGGCACTACCCATGCACTCATGCAATTACTCAGGCACTACCCATGCACTCATGCATGCACTGAGGCACTTCTGCTGCACTCATGCAATCATGCAAGCACTACCCATGCAGTCTTCCTAACATCCAGGCACTACCCATGCACTCATGCAATCTCCCAGGTACTAATCATGCACTCCTCCAATCACCCAGCCACTACCCATGCACTCATGCAATCACCCAGGCATTACCCATGCACTCCTTCAATCACTCAGGCAGTACCCATGTACTCCTCCAATCACCCAGACATTACCCCTGCTCTCATGCAATCACCCAGGCATTACCCATGCACTCCTTCAATCACTCAGGCAGTACCCATGCACTCCTCCATTGACCCAGACATTACCCCTGCACTCATGCAATCACCCAGGCATTACCCATGCACTCTTTCAATCACTCAGGCAGTACCCATCCACTGCTCAATCACCCTGGCACTATCCCTGCACTCATGCAATCACCCAGGCACTACCTATGTACTCATGCAATAACCAAGGCACTACCCTTGCACTCCTCCAATCATCCAGGCACTATCCATGCACTCCTCCAATCACCCAGCCAGTACCCGTGCACTCCTTCAATCACCCAGGCATTACCCATGCCCTCCTTCAATCACTCAGGCAGTACCCATGCACTCCTTCAATCACCCAGACATTACTCCTGCACTTATACAATCACCCAGGCACTATACAAGTAGTCCTGCAATCACTCAGGTAATTTTTCTATTTTTAACCAGTATATGTGGTTCCGTAGAACCGTTTTTTTGGGGGGGTTTTAAGAATTTAATTTTTTTTATGTCTTTTCTAACAATTGTTTCTTTTTTTGGGTGTTTTTGATTTTTTTTTTAAACAAAACAAAATTGAAGAGTCCAATATAACTGTTTGGAAAAAAAAGTAAAAGAAGATTTGGGAGTAGATAAAAAAAAAATTAACACTTATGTGTTTTAATTGCATTGATTACGACATCAATGTATTGCTCCCCAATGCAGAGTTTTGCATCGCACTCTTTGCAATTAACTGTGGCATCCAGAAGCTCAGGAAAAATGTGTGGCCTCGGTGTAGGTGGAACTCCTGCTGACGAAGTTGATGGAGCATTTGATTTAACATGTGCCACTTCATTTCTCTCCTTCTGTGATATTTCTTTGGCCAAATGCAAGGGGCAAATTGTCTCCAAGTGTTTCATCATGGAGGAAGTTCTGAATGAGTAATTTTTCTCGGAACCTCTGGACAGTACTCTTTTGCATATCTTGCAAGTCACCTTCCTCGCATTCACCTTCTTCTCACCCTCCGGCACTGTAAAGAAGGCCCAAACCACACTTTCTTTTCTCTTCTTGACAGGCTCCACCACATCATCTTCCTCTTCCAGTAGATCTAGATCTGGATGACTGGATGCAATTTTTTGGAGAAAAACAAGAAACACAGTGAAAGAAGAAATTGTAAGAAGATACAACAAACAGGTCTTGCCAGGAAGACAGACAAATAATAAGAGGAATAAAACAGGTGTTGGATCCTCCAACTAAACAGAATGAAAAAGTTTTAAACCAATCAGAAGCTATCTTTGCAGGTCACAAGGAGTCGCGTACGGTGGGTGCACCCATCGTGCACAATTCGCACACCCGTAAAATTTCGTATCGATAATTATAAAGTATAAATAGGTGTTTATAAAATATTTTAAAAAGTATATTAGTGAAAGTGTTTAAACAAAACTGATATTTTAACTTTGTATAGTGATATTTCACACTTTGAAAATTATGCCGGAGTCGCGACCCCTGCGCGACCCCAGAAATAAGTGCCGGCAAGGGTGGCGCACCCTATGCACATACGTCGCGCACTCATGAAATTTCGTACAGTTAATAGTAAAGTAAAAAATTCTGTTTATAAATTGTTTTCTAAATTATGTTAGTGAAAGTCTTTATCCAAAACTGATATTTATAATTTCTACAATGATATTTCATACTTTTGAAATTACCCCGGAGTCGCGACTCCAGCTCGACTTCGGAAATGCACGCCAGCAGGGTTCGCGCACCCTGAATCTGCGCACTCATTGTGTAGGTTCGCGTAGGGTGCACGACTCCTTTGTACAAAAAATTTAAAAAGAAAGCATGACAATACAATTAAACAACTTTCACAGTATTAAAAGCATTATTTCAAGTAAATATAAATGTAAGTTGTACATATAAATAACCCTGGGCGTAGTTCGCGTAGTCGCGCTACGCGAAGCTACGCGAAGACGTTGGAGCGCTGTGAGAAGTTGGCCTGGTATATGCTGTCCAGTAATTATAGTGGGCACCTTGCACCAGTCCAAACAACCCCTTATTGGAGATAGGTTAAAGACAACCTTATTGAAAGCTATCCTAGTGGTAGCTATGGAGAGCAGCCTTCAGGCTAAGTCTTGAAGGAATGTAAAGCAGCTTGTTTTACCAGTCTATAATCTCTTGAGTGATCAAATGAAAGAGCACCACACCAGGTATATATTCAAAATATATGTATTTATTGCTAAACACACCCCTCTAGTCTCTTTATGAGGCTAGAGTTCGAAATACATAAGTTATAAGTTATTAAATCACATTAATAGCACAAATACACGTTTGGGCCCTAGGGGCTTACCAAACCATATACCAATAAAGTGGTATGCGAACCATGACTGAACTAGACACTAGGCCTAGAGCCTCTAGAAGTGCTTGGACCACAAGGAACCACCCAAGGTAGTGACACAGGGGACCTACGGGAGACGCGTGCAGTGTAAATACACAACCGCGATACGCCGTTGACTTCTATGGAGAAAGTCGGGATCGGGAAATTAGAGAAAAGGGACACTTAAAAGAGGACTAGGACAAAACCCTTTGAGATCTAGGACTTTGAAGAGTCTCTACCCACGGGAGCACCGGAGTACTCGTGTTACCTCACCCAGGGAAGCCGGGTGCATAGGTGCCTTTCAGGGTCGGGTTTCGTCGTCGATTCGAATGGCGATCTGCTGCAAAGTGCTGCTGGCGGCCAAGAGAAAAGTGTCCGGGTGGATCCAAGAGTGGATCGGAGTTCTGAAGAACCTGAAAGCAGAGGGGACAGAGTCTGGGTCACTAGCCAGTGACCAGGAAGGCGATGGACAGATGCCCACCGATGTTGAGTGCTTCAGGTGCGTTGATGGTCGTCTTGACTCTTCAGCCACGAGGTCCAGGAGGCGTTGTCGGCGACCAGGAGCAGGATTCGGGCTGGTACACGATGTCTGTCGAGTGCTGAGGTGTCGGCGACCGGATTGGACCCAACAAGCCTTGGCAACGGCAAGTCTCGGTGAAGATGTAGATCGTCGATGGTGCAGACCAGCAAGGTCTGTGGAACTCACCCAGCGAGGGTAAGTGAGGGCAGGCGTGGAGCAACCAGGATGCCAAGTAAGAAAAGTATTGGCCTTCATTAAGGGCTACTAGCCAACGGGCTAGCGACCGCGAAGGAGCCTCATGACGCCGCACGTGGATCTGGCTTACAGGACACTCGTGGAGTGGGGGCCAGTGATCTTTGGTGCAGGTGGTGCTGGAGGCTAGGGCTACTCGGAGCCCAAAGCACGACTTCTTGGGAGACCCAGAAGAGGATGCACTTGCAAATGTGCTCGGTGTCCAGGGGTCACGGTCTCAAGTCACCCACGATAGCCACGGGCCTCAGCTTTGCTGGGGACTCAGGGTAGCCTCGGGAAATCTGAGAATCCACCTCTGGTGATGCGATGACTTCGGCGTCCGACGGGAGCTTCAGAAATGCGAACTGGACAGATGCTTCTTTGGTGCCTGCCAAGCAGGGAGTCACTCCTTGACCCCAAGGGAGATTCTTCTGTCCTCTAATCGTGAGTAGAGCGTCGAAGGTCCAGGATTCAGTTTCAGAGTTTCGTCCAGGTATAATCTAAAGTCCTAAGGACTGGGTTCCTATCTTTATACTAAAGATAGGGGTTGGACTACTCTGTGGCCCTACCTATGGGTGGGTCAGGGCAGAGGGGTGGCTACACCCCTTTCCCTTTGTCCAGTTCACGCCAAAGCAGGGGCTGCAAGCCCCTGATCCGGTTTGAACTGGGGTATGCACTAGGGACACCAAATGTGCCCCCAGTGCAGGACTTCAAAGCACCCGAAAGTGCTCCCGCCCAGCCCCAATACACATTATCCTGTCTGGGGAGGTGGTCACACCTCCCTGGGACAGGAAACCTGTTGTCCAGGCCTCCCCTGCCGGAGTTTCGTCCAGCAGCAGGAGGCCAGACTCGTGTCTGTGGCAGCAGCATCCATTTTGTGATGCCAGGGCTCTGGAAAGAAGTTACCAGACTAGTCAGAGTTAACATGTCTTTCCCTCTAGTAGGGTGGAATGCTACCCCCGCTGCCAGGATTGGCGGGGGGGTAGTATTCCAAGATGTTTGACACCAAACACGACATGTTTAGGTGCAGCCATTCCAAAGTTAGCATTTTACCGCGAGGATATAATGCGCTTAAGAGTATATGGTCAGGCTGCACTACAAACAGCATCAGAGATGGTCTCCGAACGCTGCAGAGGGGCCCTGCTCATGCAGGGGCACCCTCTCACATAGGAACCATGCACTCTGCCTTTAGGATTGATAAGGCCTGCCTTAGGAGTGGCTTATAGGTTTATATGTGTGTATGTATTTAGTGATATAGGTAACCTATATCACAGTAAGAAGTGCATGCACCACCTTACCCAGGCTGCAGTAGCAGACCTGTGGTGTCAGTTTGGATGGCCTTCCAGGGGTCTCATAATACATGCTGCAGCCCCTGGCAGGCCTCTGAGGTACCTATGCCCTTGGTACATAGTATACCATATACTAGGGACTTATAAGGGCACTCCAGATTCCAATCAGAGATGTGCCTAAGGCACATGGAAACCTTTTTACAGAGAAAGCAGATAGACTGGGGCCCTGAATAGCAGGATCCCAGTCCAACTAAGTCATAAACCAGCAAAACACCATAAACAAAAGTGGGGGCAACCATATAGTCAGATTCCACCTTCCTACATAACCCCCCCCAAACGAAAGGAGATAAGGCTAACCTTGGCCAGTTGAGCCTTCATTGACTAAGTGGTCATATAAGGAAGCACCTTGTGGTAAATTAAATTTACTTATTACCTCATTTCTGAATTTCTATGCTTAATAAATCATAATTTCTTGTCAATGCAAAGCGAGGAGTCCGTGGTGTTCAAATGAAGGAGGAGAAGACCAATAACTCGAGTTAAAGGGAGCACTTCCAGCACCAAGCGGGCACAGGAGCAATCTCTCAAGTCCCTCTCTTTAAGTGGGGGTTCTTTATTTTCAACAGCAGAATATTTATACAGTCTTGGTCACGAGGCAAAATAGAGGAACAAACAGGTCGTGGCAGATAGAGGAACAAAGATTCAGCAAGAGGAGCAGAGTGTGAAGAAATGGGGGCGTGTCTTAGGCTTCGTGAGGGGACTTGCGATGTGAAATAGTCTGACAGTTGGAAGGGGAAGGCTTCCTCATTTGGGGGTTTGTGCTCGTGCTTCATGTCAGAAACATGAACCATCTCTGCGGGGGAGCAGGAACTCATGTACTGGTTTCCCGGACTTGGCAGAAACCACAGAGACAGATGGTGAAAATGAGGAAAACCAGGTGCAGGGGTGTCGTGCTCGTGCTCGGGGTCTTGGGACACCAAAGGGTGAATTAAAAACAAAATGGTGCCGGCTTTTAATGTGGGCAATTATTAATCGCGCAAAGGGGATCGCGCAAAGGGGCCTAATTAGATCGCGCAGAGGGCAGCGAAGGGGCATAATTATAGATTTTATTTCCACATTCCCTCCTTGCCCCAGAGTGTACCTACATTATATCTCAATTTGCATGAGATCATTTATACATTCTTGTAACATGATTCTTCCCCTTTCTCTCTGCTGGACAAGTGGTTTAGGAATGCATTTTGCAGCGCATAGACCGCATAGGGCAGGACCACATTGGATGCAAAGGCAGCATCCAGTTATTATCAGGAATATTATGCCTGCTGCTGACAGCAGTTGCCATCCCCAGGACGATATTATCTTCCAGAACCAGTCAGACCACGTCCAAGTGCCAGGTTCTTGATGTAAACTTACGGCTATCTTGTGTAATTTTGTTATGGCCGTGTATACAGATGGGGAATTATCAGGAATAAATATACAGCAGCTAGAGCCTATAATTTTACAGGCTCCGCCTCTGTCAGCCAAGATGATGTCAAGGACAAGGCGATTTTGGAGAGTAACCAATCGTATGGCAGACTGCTCCTGGGTTAAGCTCCCCAGGGCAGACGCCGTCTGGTTTACTACAGCCTCTAAGGTCCTTGTCAACCTGCGTATAAGCTTGCTGTTCTGTACAGGGCCAACAAAGAAGAAGAACCCTTTGTTAAAATCTGTATACTGTTCCCATGAGGTTTCCGTTTGGTCAACCAAGGAGGTATCGATCGTTCTTTTATGTCTGACATGGGGCACTAGGAGGTCTCTGTGGTAAGTGGATGGGGCCACAAAGACAGGGGGTAACAGGAATGCTATATAGCAAGTTCCCCCCAGTTCAAGGGCAGCTGCACATAGGCCGTTTGGCCACAGATGAAATAAGTATGGCGAGATGCTAGAAATGAGGACTTTCCTCTGTCTTCAAAACTTATAGTGGTATGACAGTCACTGTGTCCTAATGGAACAGAGCCATTTTTCTGGATGCACAGGTGTCCTTTTACTGGTGAGACCGAGATGGAAGGGGAACCAGCATTCTTTTTAGGTTTGGTATTTAACATCTTGTAGGACATGGTCATGTTCCCTTGCTTGTATTCTTCACTTTCTAGGACTGTACCGGTCGCCTGAGGATCTCCCTCCTTATTAGGGTAACAGGCAGTATTGAGTACCTTGTTTAAATCCCCCAAGGCCACCCATTCTTGCATGAATTATTTCCGTCAGGGCAGGAGGTGGGGGTAGTAGCGTCAGCTGTTATTAGGGCGAACCAGGCTTCACAAGTTCCATTATAAGAGAATGGGAAAGAAAAAGAGGCATCCCTCCCTTTTTCTGATGAGGTGGGATGCGGCCACATATCCAACAATTGGTGCTATTACTGGCTTGCTGAGTGTGGTGTAGCATCTGTATGAAGGTATTGTTTCGCAAGGCTAGTCTATGGGCTTGTTCATGAGGGGGTAGGTCGTGATAGGTGTGTTCCTGAGTGCTGTTGGGTGTATGAGAGGTGTGTTGTGTTGGGGGAATAACAGTGTGGAGAATCCAACCAAGACACGTCATAACTGCCATGAGGAAAAATAATACTGTCAAACATATAATAGGACCATTATGTCTTTTTCTAGAGTTCATTTTTTTTTTTCTCCCACATAGTCAAGGTGTTAAAATCCATTCCCATGCTCCAACCGCTTCACCACTGGACCGACGCCCAATGGACTTAATTAGCCAGAGTCCGAATGGCAGACCTTAACTTTGATTTGTAATCCTGTTGTGGGGTTAGTTCCAAAGGCAATAAAGATTGTTCAGTCACAATGTCAGTGGGATTGGCAGGGCCATGAGCAACAGTGTCTTTTTGTCCAAAATGTTTCCGGCAGTGGCTTGCGTGGAGCCAGCCCTTCCTGCCCTCGACCTTCACTGCTGTCCGTGTTGTTAGTAGTACGAGTCTTGGCTTCTTCCACCTGGGCTGGAGGGGACTGGTCCGGTCGAAGTTCCTCACGAGGACCCAGTCCCCGGGTCGGATGGCGTGTTCTTCCGGGTTGGTTTTGTCAGGGAAGGTGGCAGCAACCTGAGAACGACAAGATTGGAGTGCAGACATCAAGGAAGCCAGGTAGTCAGTCAGCATAGTACTGTCAACATCAGTTATTCTTTTAGGCCTTGGCGTACCCCACATATTTGGTGGTCTGCCAAAGACCACTTCATATGGAGATAAGCCAGTTCTGGAATGGGCTACCATACGCATGTAGAAGAGGGCAACCGGTAAGGCTACCATCCAGTCCACGCCTTTGTCAGTGCATATCTTGGCCAATTTTGTCTTCAAAGTTTGGTTGTGCCTTTCTACTAGACCTGCTGCATGAGGATGTCTTACACAGTGAAACTTCCAAGTGTACCCTAACAGAAGAGACACTTGCTTCATGAGTTCAGAGGAAAAAGGTTGGCCGTTATCTGAGTAGATGACACGGGGCAACCCATACCTCGGAAAAAACTCTCTAACTAATTGTTTAGCAGTTGTCGTTGCAGTGTAATCTGGAGCGGGATAGGCTTCTGTCCATCTGGTCAGAGCACACACTACAACTAGCACATACTTGTGACCTCTACATCTCTCCATCTGGATATAGTCCATCTGGAGAACTTCAAATGGATGGTCAGGGGGTTGGAATCCTCCCTGTTCCACCTTTGTGCCTTTTCTTGGGTTGAACTGATTACAAATCATGCACGTTTTAACTTTTTGTTTGGCTGCAGCTCTCAAATGTTTGTTGTGCCATATATTCTGTATGCTGTCTAACATTGCTTTTTCTCCCAGATGTGCTGGTCCATGTATGGTGTTTACCATAACTTGTACCATGGCATCCGGTAGAAACCATACTGCTCTTTCAGGTGTCATCCAGCCTTGATCTGTAAGGACCCCTCCTTTGACAGCAAGTGCCCTAAGTATGCCACTTGCTGTAAACAAAATTGGAGCTTACCAGGGGAAACTTTATGGCCATTTGCAGCTAGGAATTCTAGTACTAGTAGTGATGCTTCAGCACATGCTGCGTCAGATCTGGCCGTAATGAGGATATCATCAACATATTGTAGTATGGCTGTATCCGTGGGCATTTGAACAGTATCTAGTTGTCTTTTTAATGCTTGGCTATATACGCTTGGACTCTCTGTGAAACCTTGAGGAGCTCTTGTGAATTGGAAACTTTGTCCTTGTAAGGAGAAGCCAAAAGGTATTGACTGTCTGGGTGAATAGGTATGCTAAAGAATGCGTTTTTCAAGTCAATGACTGAAAAATGCGTTGCTTCCGCATCTATGGCTGTGAGTAGGGTGGAGATGTCTGGAACCACAGGGTGTTGTGGAACGACACATTTATTGAGCTCTCTCAAATCCACCACTAGTCTGTAGACAGGTGGTGTTCCTGGTTCCACTTTTTTATGAACTGGTAAAACAGGGGAATTGCAAATGTTAGAAGTTGTTTCCTTAGTCACACCTGACTGTATTAGGTCCTGAATAATTAACATTAATGCTTGTTCAGCCTGAGGTGGAATTTTGTATTGCCTTATGCGTGGTAGTTGGGCTCCCTCTTTCAGTGTAACCTTGTGAGGTGTTATTTCCATACATCCTACTGTGGTGGAATCAGTGGCCCACAGGGTGTGTGGCAAATCTTTCAAACGCTCATCTAATTCTCTACTTGTGTAGTGGCCCTTGAAATCTCGCAGAAATAGTCTGACATCTGTAGGTGAGCAAACAATGACAGCTCCTAATTCTTTCAATGTTTTTATACCAAGCAAGTTTTCTGGACATGATTTTGTCAATATAAGATCTGTAGTTGTCATGAGGGGACCAACCTGCAAGGGCAGTGGCTTTGACGTGACGTTTGTCACAGGTTGTCCCGAGAAACCCAGAGAAATACTTTTTGAACCCGAGAGAGGAGCCTCTGGGACCTCTTGATGGCTTATTGTTGTTTTACTGGCCCCAGTGTCTAGTAGAAACTTCCTATCCTCCCCAAGAAGTCGTACCTCTATAAATGGACCTGTCTGATCTACTGGAATGGGGATTAGGGGCAGTTTGTCATCTTCTCTCTCTGGGCAACATCATGAGAAATCTGGGTAATATTCAGTGTAGGCGCTGTCTATAATATTCATTTGGGCCATTTGTGTTGTCAGTGGAACTGAAGGTGTTGAACTGTCTAGGGAACCATTCTGTTTTGGCTGATATGGGCGTGGCTGGGTCTTACCAGTAGCCAAATTGTGCTTTAAGACAGGGCAATCTTTAACGAAGTGTCCCATCTTTTTGCAATAATTACAAGTGCTTTTTATATTTGTCTGGCTACTTGGTGTCTGTTGACGCTGAAGTGCAGTTTGGGCTACTAATGCTTTCATCTTTGTGTCTTTCATGCGTTTCTTATCATTTTCTTCTTCATCCCTAATGCGATTCTGGTGATATTGTAGCATTTGTAACACCTGTGGAGGTGTATGTGCTTGCCAGGTACTTTCTACTTTTAGTACTCTGTCCTTAATGGCTGGCAAGGCGTTATCTACTAATTTGGAAACAAACAGATGCGGGTAAGCTTCACTTGTTGGCGTAAGGCCGCTATTTACCGCAAAACACTTTTCAAGTCTAGTGTAATAATCTCCTATGTCTTCACCATGTTTCTGTTTGCAGGAGGAAATGGCATCCCAGTCCTCCTTTTTCACTGTTAGTAACTGTGGTAGCACCTTTAAAATAGTGCCAGGAAGTGCTTTTAGTTTGTCTCCTATACCTTGACCTGCTACTCTAGTATTTTCGTCATTCTGAAGTTCAGTCCATTTAATGTGTTCACCTGCTACTTCCCAATCTTTTTCTCTTAGTTTGTCATATATACCTGATGGAAACAATAATTTCAGAATTGCTGTGATATCAGAAAGAGTATATGTTCCCATCATTAATACATCTCCTAATTCCTTAAAGAATCCAGCAGGATCCTTTGAGTGGGAGGGAACCATCTCTTTCATCCTTAGTAACTCAAGTTTTGTCAAGGGTACATAAATGAAGACGCGTTGTAGCGCGCCATTCGTGTCAGCTCTGGGGTGGACCTCTCTCATGGGGAACTGGCGTGTTTGAGGAAGTCTATTAGTTGATCCACACGTATTATGGGGAGATCTATATCCAGTCACTTTCTGGTATTTCTGTCTAAAATCTATAAATGTGTTAAGAAAAACTGAACTATTGTGGAGGAACATGTTATCAGCGCAGTCAGACAGAAAATCTTCGAGTCTTGGATCATGTTTAAAATGAGTGTCATTGAGTGTGATGAGATGTTGTACCATGTAGAGACTTGCTAATCTTTGATGTGAGCGTGGTAATGCTAGAAAAAGCTGGGCTATGAGATCATTGTCATATATCTTATATTGAGAGACCCATAGGGTCGCAGTTCTGGCTATTTCCTCCTCCTCCGGTGTAAGCGGAGGTTCCTGGTCTAACCAGTAGTCTAATGCATTGGATGTATTTTCAAATAACTCATCTGGAGATGACCGTTCAGAGTGACCTTGGAGGAATGTAGGCGGGGGTGTTCGTGAATTAGGGGCGGAAGAACGAACGGGTAGGACTTTTTCAGTAGGTTCAGTAATTTCCTCCTCAAGTTTCTTATTCTCTTCATTTGTTTGCAAGTTTTGCAGAATACGGGTCACATTACGGGTGAACCTGTCTAGTGCATCATTTATAAGTTCTAGACTAGTGTGGTCGGATGCGGAATCTAATAAGTCAAAAGTGAAACTGGTACATTTCTTTCCTCTGCTTGTATGTGTTTTATGAAACAGCAAAGGAGGAACCTATACATGTGCATTTTTACAGGGTGTGATCTTCTTGTAGTCATAGCGTTAATGGCTCGTGAGTTCTCTCCAGTACGAAGAAACTCAGAGGCCGCTTGAAGAAACGTGTCAATTGCTGGTAGATGTCTTATTTCTTCCCAGGAGTCATGAAGTATTTTACTTATTCGGCCCGCCTCCCCTGTGTTGCTCGGAGTCGGGTCATAGGGGCAGTCGGGAATTGTTTTACCTGGGTCTGGACCTACGGCACCCCCTTCTGGAGTGAGAGGTGGTGCGTTATGTTGTGAAAGGGGTGGCGGAGGCAGAGGGTGTTGAATGACTGGAACTTCATAGGGTGGTGGAGTATCTAAGAAAAATTAGTAAAAGTATCCTCTGGTGGTGGGGCTGTAGGCTGTGCTGATGCAATGTTAAGGTTTTCAGGTGCAGATGGCAATACAGGATAAAAACCAGTAGAAATGGCTGATTGTTCCCTTTTATTCCTTTCACTAACTACTTCTTTCCCTATTTCTTGTAACTGTTCTTTCTTGGCCTGCTCTGACATTCTCTTACCCTTTTCAACTTTATGCAATTCCTTCTGTTGCCTCCTATGGGCTTCTTTTCTCCATAATTCTACTGAGTCACTCTGTGACTGGCGGACTCTCTTTTTCTTCCATAACTGTTCCTCTAATTTCATAATACACTCCGTATCAAAACTACCATTTTCAGGCCATCTATATCTGAGTTCTAGGTCTTTAGTATATTCTACCCATAGATCACAATAAATAAGTGCACCGACACCATGTTTTGCATACATGAAGTGTCCTGGAGTATCCCGAGGAGGAAGGGAATTTCCTTCTCAAGAATACTCCTTTTGGTTTGCCATCTTACGTATTTTCGAGAAAATAGGCATGATGGCAAGACTTTCAAAGATTTTAGAAGTGAGAAAAACATAAACAGAACAAATATCTTTACCGTACCCACGAAAGAGGTGAGTCCGTCTTATATACTAGTTTAGTAGTCCTCACAAAATAAGTGAGAAACCCACAAAAAACATGTATCTTTACCGTGCCCACAAGGTAGTGAGTCCGTCTTTTATACTAGTTTTAGTAGTCCTCACCAAAGATAGGTGAGAAACCAAAAAAACGCGTATCTTTACCGCCCCCACAAAAGCTGTGGGTTCGTTTTTATACTTTTCAGCAGTACTCACCGAAAAGTAACTGGAAGGCCTCTTGAAGATTTTGGGAAAACGCGGCGCGCAGTTTCAAGGTGGGATTTGTAGAACCTCGGACTCGTCTGCTTCGCAGGTTGGGCTTTGGTTCAGGACGTTCCGCTATTTCCTCACCGCCTCGTGTGGATGCTGGGCCGCAGTCGGTCCCCCTCTTCGCCTCGAGGGAGTTAGCGGGAATTCCCCGCGTTGTGCACTTTTGAAGTCCGTCAACGGTCAGGAGGGGACAGTACCGGGTCCAATATCGCCGGCGCGTGGGGGAAAGGGAAGGTCCCTGATCGGGCGCCAATTACTGTGGTAAATTAAATTTACTTATTACCTCATTTCTGAATTTCTATGCTTAATAAATCATAATTTCTTGTCAATGCAAAGCGAGGAGTCCGTGGTGTTCAAATGAAGGAGGAGAAGACCAATAACTCGAGTTAAAGGGAGCGCTTCCAGCACCAAGCGGGCACAGGAGCAATCTCTCAAGTCCCTCTCTTTAAGTGGGGGTTCTTTATTTTCAACAGCAGAATATTTATACAGTCTTGGTCACGAGGCAAAATAGAGGAACAAACAGGTCGTGGCAGATAGAGGAACAAAGATTCAGCAAGAGGAGCAGAGTGTGAAGAAATGGGGGCGTGTCTTAGGCTTCGTGAGGGGACTTGCGATGTGAAATAGTCTGACAGTTGGAAGGGGAAGGCTTCCTCATTTGGGGGTTTGTGCTCGTGCTTCATGTCAGAAACATGAACCATCTCTGCGGGGGAGCAGGAACTCATGTACTGGTTTCCCGGACTTGGCAGAAACCACAGAGACAGATGGTGAAAATGAGGAAAACCAGGTGCAGGGGTGTCGTGCTCGTGCTCGGGGTCTTGGGACACCAAAGGGTGAATTAAAAACAAAATGGTGCCGGCTTTTAATGTGGGCAATTATTAATCGCGCAAAGGGGATCGCGCAAAGGGGCATAATTAGATCGCGCAGAGGGCAGCGAAGGGGCATAATTATAGATTTTATTTCCACAACCTGCACTAGCATGGTTGCCCCCTGTCTTATGGTCCACTAAGCAATCCCTCACCCTAAGGGTATGAGAGGGTCTCCACCATGGGGAATCACTACCTGTGGTGTGCTTAGGTAAAGTACAAGGCTGGTGAGGTGTCTGAGTAGAGAAGTGAGGCCCTAGGAATGTTGGCCTCAGCTTCCTCAGATCACTGGTCACCATGTATGCCTGTCTTTCCATGACTGAGTTGCACTTTGCTCTAAGGGTCAACCTTTGGCTGCCTACAGCTGGGGGTTGGGTCCCTTTGGATGGACTACTGGAGGGACATGGCAGGTTTGGAACCTTCTGGTCCCAGGTTTGCCCTTGCCTACCAGAGTCCTTCTGGGGGAGGTCCCTACATAAAGGTATGGGGGATCCCTCAGTGTGTAGAGGAATTTTCACCTGGCTAGGGCTACTAGACTGGATGCCCCTAATCCCCTGATGGGGGGCTTCCTCTGGACAGGGGGCCCTGGGGGGTCCACTGACCTCCCTGACCTCTGCAGCCCTGGGCTGACTGAGGCAGGGTAGAGAGGGGCAGGTTACCTGCTCCAGACTGGGTACCACCTTGGAAGGGTCCTCTGCCATCAGGGGGTGGCCAGGCCAGGCCTGACTACCTCTGTGGCAGTTCCTTCACTAGGGGTAGGGTCAGCTCCCTGAGGAGGCTGACCCTTATCTACTGTCTGGGGGAAGAAGACTTTTCTTCAACCCTTGTGCTCTCTTTTGGGGGAGAGTGGGCCATTCTTTCAGGCTCCATCTCTCCAAATTCTTGGGCTGGGGCTGTGGCCATCACAGCCCCACTAACCTTTACAGGGACGCCCAACATCCTAAGATGGGTTTGGTGTTCAACTTCAGCCCAGGCTGAAATTTCCAAATCATTGCCCATCAGGCAATCTACAGGTAAGGTGGGGGACACTGCCACTCTCTTTGGGCCGGTGACCCCCTCCCAGCTGAGATTGACTATGGCTATGGGGTGATCTGTTCTGACACCATCAATGTTGGTCACCTGGTACTTAAACTCAGGTAAAAACTGGTGAGGGGGACTAGTTTCCCTGCCACCATGGTGACACTAGCCCCTGTGTCCCTAAATGCCACAGCTTTCTGACCATTAATTATTGGCTCCAATCTGTACCTGCCCAACGCTGTGGGACCCATGGTAAAGGTGGCAAATCCTATACCACCATCAGAGTCAGAGGAGTCTGTTGAGGGGTCCCTGTCTAAACTAGGGCTCACCTCTGTTCCTCTTGCAAAAGCACCCAACTTTTTGGGTGCACTACTCCCAACTGGAGGATTACTACTGGTAGTACCAGGAGGGGTGGTAGTAGTTGTGGGAGGAACATTTTCTTTATTGCCAATCCTGGGGCAACTGGGATCAGTTTTCCAGTGCCCAGGCTTTTTACAGACATGGCAATATGGTTTCTTTTCAGGAGAGGAAGGAGTTTGGGACCCACCCCCAGAAGAGGAATTTTGGGGCCCTGTAGGGGACTTATCCTTAGATTTATCCCCACCTTTCTCTTGGGACTTAGTAGAATCTTTCTTCTGGTCACCACCCTGATTTCTAGTTTTTACTCTGGTTCTGACCCATTTGTCTGCCTTCTTTCCCAATTCTTGGGGAGAGGTCAGATCAGAGTCCACCAGATACTGGTGCAAAAGCTGGTTTTGACAATTATTAAGGATCTGCTCCCTCATAATCAAATTGTACAATCCTAAAAAGTCATGCACTTTGTTGCCATGTATCCAACCTTCCAGAGCCTTTGTAGCACAATCTACAAAATCAACCCAGTCTTGAGTCTGTGCTTTTTGGGTGTCTCTGAACTTCAACCTGTACTGTTCAGTGGTTAGGCCAAACCCATCAATAAGAGCACTCTTCAAGACCTTGTAATTATCAGCATCCTCCTCTCTAACAGTGAGGAGCTTATCTCTACCTTTGTCAGCAAAGGAGAGCCACAAGATTGCTGCCCACTGCTCCTGAGGGACCTTCTGTACCTTACAGGCCCTCTCTAATGCAGTTATCCATTTGTGGATGTCATCCCCACTCTGGTAGGGAGGGACAATCTTGCTCAGGTTCCTATGGTCATAGGACCTTTCCCTGTCTCTAGGGACATGGCTGCCACCATGGGACTCTAGTCCCAACTTTCTTCTCTCTCTAAGGAGATCTAGGGATTCCCTATCTAAAGCCAATTGCTTTTTCTGATTTCCAGCTGAGTTTCCTCATACTGGACCAGTCTGTCTCTTCTCTCATGAGAGGATTCCCTCCTGTGAGAGGAGATAGAGCTCCCTATGGAGGTGCCAGAGTGGTTAGACTCCTGAGAAGGAGATCTAGACTTCCTGGGCACACTCTTAATCCTTCCTGGGGGACAAAGAGGGCATCATTCTGATCATCCTCATCATCTTCCACAGGAGGGATTGGGTTATCCAGGTCAGGGTCATTGTCACCCTCCTGGCCAGTTTCAGAGGGGGGCTGGGGGTATTGGTACCCCTGGCCTCGTCCTCTTCCTCTGCCCCACCCTCAGCTCCTACCCCTTCAGTCCCCAAGGGCTTACTAAGGTCATAAGCCACCAACAACTCCTTGAGGTGTTGGGTGGTGGGGCTTTGGCCTGTTCTTATTTTTCTCAAGTTACATAAAGCTCTCAATTCCAAGAATGGGAGTGTATCATACTTGGAGGGTGGAAGCTCAATGGCTTCCTGCAAGGATTCTTTGGATCCTGCCCTTAAAGACATTACTAGTGTGGTGTGGTGTATGCACTACCTACTCTAGTGTGGCCTACTAAACTCTCTTGAGTTGTAGAAAGGGTTGTGCTATCCCTTAACACACAACTCTAAGTTCAGTAGAACTTACTGTATTCTAAGCTTAAATTATATGTACCTTAGGTACCTTTAGTGGTTTTCAGTTGATCAATTCAATTGAGATTATCTGGTAAAACAATAGCAAGCTGGAATCCCACACGCTGCACACCAAAGTGAGAAGTTGGCCTGGTATATGCTGTCCACTAATTATAGTGGGCACCTTGCACCAGTCCAAACAACCCCTTATTGGAGATAGGTTAAAGACAACCTTATTGAAAGCTATCCTAGTGGTAGCTATGGAGAGCAGCCTTCAGGCTAAGTCTTGAAGGAATGTAAAGCAGCTTGTTTTACCAGTCTATAATCTCTTGAGTGATCAAATGAAAGAGCACCACACCAGGTATATATTCAAAATATATGTATTTATTGCTAAACACACCCCTATAGTCTCTTTATGAGGCTAGAGTTCGAAGTACATAAGTTATAAGTTATTAAATCACAGTAATAGCACAAATACACGTTTGGGCCCTAGGGGCGTACCAAACCATATACCAATAAAGTGGTATGCAAACCACGACTGAACTAGACACTAGGCCTAGAGCCTCTAGAAGTGCTTGGACCACAAGGAACCACCCAAGGTAGTGACACAGGGGACCTACGGGAGACGCGTGCAGTGTAAATACACAACCGCGATACGCCGTTGACTTCTATGGAGAAAGTCGGGATTGGGAAATTAGAGAAAAGGGACACTTAAAAGAGGACTAGGACAAAACCCTTTGAGATCTAGGACTTTGAAGAGTCTCTACCCACGGGAGCACCGGAGTACTCGTGTTACCTCACCCAGGGAAGCCGGGTGCATAGGTGCCTTTCGGGGTCGGGTTTCGTCGTCGATTCGAATGGCGATCTGCTGCAAAGTCCTGCTGGCGGCCAAGAGAAAAGTGTCCGGGTGGATCCAAGAGTGGATCGGAGTTCTGAAGAACCTGAAAGCAGAGGGGACAGAGTCTGGGTCACTAGCCAGTGACCAGGAAGGCGATGGACAGATGCCCACCGATGTCGAGTGCTTCAGGTGCGTTGATGGTCGTCTTGACTCTTCAGCCACGAGGTCCAGGAGGTGTTGTCGGCAACCAGGAGCAGGATTCGGGCTGGTACACAATGTCTGTCGAGTGCTGAGGTGTCGGCGACCAGATTGGACCCAACAAGCCTTAACAACGGCAAGTCTCGGTGAAGATGTAGATCGTCGATGGTGCAGACCAGCAAGGTCTGTGGAACTCACCCAGCGAGGGTAAGTGAGGGCAGGCCTGGAGCAACCAGGATGCCAAGTAAGAAAAGGATTGGCCTTCGTTAAGGGCTACTAGCCAACGGGCTAGCGACCGCAAAGGAGCCTCGTGACGCCGCACGTGGATCTGGCTTACAGGACACTCGTGGAGTGGGGGCCAGTGATCTTCGGTGCAGGTGGTGCTGGAGGCTAGGGCTACTCGGAGCCCAAAGCACGACTTCTTGGGAGACCCAGAAGAGGATGCACTTGCAAATGTGCTCGGTGTCCAGGAGTCACGGTCTCAAGTCACCCACAATAGCCACGGGCTTCAGCTTTGCTGGGGACTCAGGGTAGCCTCGGGGAAGTCTGAAAATCCACCTCTGGTGATGCGATGACTTTGGCGTCCGACGGGAGCTTCAGAAATGCAAACCGGACAGATGCTTCTTTGGTGCCTGCCAAGCAGGGGAGTCACTCCTTGACCCCAAGGGAGATTCTTCTGTCCTCTAATCGTGAGTAGAGCGTCGAAGGTCCAGGATTCAGTTTCAGAGTTTCGTCCAGGTATAATCTAAAGTCCTAAGGACTGGGTTCCTATCTTTATACTAAAGATAGGGGTTGGACTACTCTGTGGCCCCACCTATGGGTGGGTCAGGGCAGAGGGGTGGCTACACCCCTTTCCCTTTGTCCAGTTCGCGCCAAAGCAGGGGCTGCAAGCCCCTGATCCGGTTTGAACTGGGGTATGCACAGGGACACCAAATGTGCCCCCAGTGCAGGACTTCAAAGCACCCGAAAGTGCTCCCGCCCAGCCCCAATACACATTATCCTGTCTGGGGAGGTGGTCACACCTCCCTGGGACAGGAAACCTATTGTCCAGGCCTCCCCTGCCGGAGTTTCATCCAGCAGCAGGAGGCCAGACTCGTGTCTGTGGCAGCAGCATCCATTTTGTGATGCCAGGGCTCTGGAAAGAAGTTACCGGACTAGTCAGAGTTAACATGTCTTTCCCTCTAGAAGGGTGGAATGCTACCCCCACCGCCAGGATTGGCGGGGGGTAGTATTCCAAGATGTTTGACACCAAACACGACATGTTTAGGTGCAGCCATTCCAAAGTTAGCATTTTACCGCGAGGATATAATGCGCTTAAGAGTATATGGTCAGGCTGCACTACAAACAGCATCAGAGATGGTCTCCGAACGCTGCAGAGGGGCCCTGCTCATGCAGGGGCACCCTCTCACATAGGAACCATGCACTCTGCCTTTAGGATTGATAAGGCCTGCCTTAGGAGTGGCTTATAGGTTTATATGTGTGTATGTATTTAGTGATATAGGTAACCTATATCACAGTAAGGGGTGCATGCACCACCTTACCCAGGCTGCAGTAGCAGACCTGTGGTGTCAGTTTGGATGGCCTTCCAGGGGTGGCATAATACATGCTGCAGCCCCTGGGAGGCCTCTGAGGTACCTATGCCCTTGGTACATAGTATACCATATACTAGGGACTTATAAGGGCACTCCAGATTCCATTCAGAGATGTGCCTAAGGCACATGGAAACCTTTTACAGAGAAAGCAGATAGACTGGGGCCCTGAATAGCAGGATCCCAGTCCAACTAAGTCATAAACCAGCAAAACACCATAAAAAAAGTGGGGGCAACCATATAGTCAGATTCCACCTTCCTACATAACCCCCCAAACGAAAGGAGATAAGGCTAACCTTGGCCAGTTGAGCCTTCATTGACTAAGTGGTCATATAAGGAAGCACCTGCACTAGCATGGTTGCCCCCTGTCTTATGGTCCACTAAGCAATCCCTCACCCTAAGGGTATGAGAGGGTCTCCACCATGGGGAATCACTACCTGTGGTGTGCTTAGGTAAAGTACAAGGCTGGTGAGGTGTCTGAGTAGAGAAGTGAGGCCCTAGGAATGTTGGCCTCAGCTTCCTCAGATCACTGGTCACCATGTATGCCTGTCTTTCCATGACTGAGTTGCACTTTGCTCTAAGGGTCAACCTTTGGCTGCCTACAGCTGGGGGTTGGGTCCCTTTGGATGGACTACTGGAGGGACATGGCAGGTTTGGAACCTTCTGGTCCCAGGTTTGCCCTTGCCTACCAGAGTCCTTCTGGGGGAGGTCCCTACATAAAGGTATGGGGGATCCCTCAGTGTGTAGAGGAATTTTCACCTGGCTAGGGCTACTAGACTGGGTGCCCCTAATCTGCTGATGGGGGCTTCCTCTGGACAGGGGGCCCTGGGGGGTCCACTGACCTCCCTGACCTCTGCAGCCCTGGGCTGACTGAGGCAGGGTAGAGAGGGGCAGGTTACCTGCTCCAGACTGGGTACCACCTTGGAAGGGTCCTCTGCCATCAGGGGGTGGCCAGGCCAGGCCTGACTACCTCTGTGGCAGTTCCTTCACTAGGGGTAGGGTCAGCTCCCTGAGGAGGCTGACCCTTACCTACTGTCTGGGGGGAAGAAGACTTTTCTTCAACCCTTGTGCTCTCTTTTGGGGGAGAGTGGGCCATTCTTTCAGGCTCCATCTCTCCAAATTCTTGGGCTGGGGCTGTGGCCATCACAGCCCCACTAACCTTTACAGGGACGCCCAACATCCTAAGATGGGTTTGGTGTTCAACTTCAGCCCAGGCTGAAATTTCCAAATCATTGCCCATCAGGCAATCTACAGGTAAGGTGGGGGACACTGCCACTCTCTTTGGGCCTGTGACCCCCTCCCAGCTGAGATTGACTATGGCCATGGGGTGATCTGTTCTGACACCATCAATGTTGGTCACCTGGTACTTAAACTCAGGTAAAAACTGGTGAGGGGGGACTAGTTTCCCTGCCACCATGGTGACACTAGCCCCTGTGTCCCTAAATGCCACAGCTTTCTGACCATTAATTATTGGCTCCAATCTGTACCTGCCCAACGCTGTGGGACCCATGGTAAAGGTGGCAAATCCTATACCACCATCAGAGTCAGAGGAGTCTGTTGAGGGGTCCCTGTCTAAACTAGGGCTCACCTCTGTTCCTCTTGCAAAAGCACCCAACTTTTTGGGTGCACTACTCCCAACTGGAGGATTACTACTGGTAGTACCAGGAGGGGTGGTAGTAGTTGTGGGAGGAACATTTTCTTTATTGCCAATCCTGGGGCAACTGGGATCAGTTTTCCAGTGCCCAGGCTTTTTACAGACATGGCAATATGGTTTCTTTTCAGGAGAGGAAGGAGTTTGGGACCCACCCCCAGAAGAGGAATTTTGGGGCCCTGTAGGGGACTTATCCTTAGATTTATCCCCACCTTTCTCTTGGGACTTAGTAGAATCTTTCTTCTGGTCACCACCCTGATTTCTAGTTTTTACTCTGGTTCTGACCCATTTGTCTGCCTTCTTTCCCAATTCTTGGGGAGAGGTCAGATCAGAGTCCACCAGATACTGGTGCAAAAGCTGGTTTTGACAATTATTAAGGATCTGCTCCCTCATAATCAAATTGTACAATCCTAAAAAGTCATGCACTTTGTTGCCATGTATCCAACCTTCCAGAGCCTTTGTAGCACAATCTACAAAATCAACCCAGTCTTGAGTCTGTGCTTTTTGGGTGTCTCTGAACTTCAACCTGTACTGTTCAGTGGTTAGGCCAAACCCATCAATAAGAGCACTCTTCAAGACCTTGTAATTATCAGCATCCTCCTCTCTAACAGTGAGGAGCTTATCTCTACCTTTGTCAGCAAAGGAGAGCCACAAGATTGCTGCCCACTGCTCCTGAGGGACCTTCTGTACCTTACAGGCCCTCTCTAATGCAGTTATCCATTTGTGGATGTCATCCCCACTCTGGTAGGGAGGGACAATCTTGCTCAGGTTCCTATGGTCATAGGACCTTTCCCTGTCTCTAGGGACATGGCTGCCACCATGGGACTCTAGTCCCAACTTTCTTCTCTCTCTAAGGAGATCTAGGGATTCCCTATCTAAAGCCAATTGCTTTTTTCTGATTTCCAGCTGAGTTTCCTCATACTGGACCAGTCTGTCTCTTCTCTCATGAGAGGATTCCCTCCTGTGAGAGGAGAAAGAGCTCCCTATGGAGGTGCCAGAGTGGTTAGACTCCTGAGAAGGAGATCTAGACTTCCTGGGCACACTCTTAATCCTTCCTGGGGGGACAAAGAGGGCATCATTCTGATCATCCTCATCATCTTCCACAGGAGGGATTGGGTTATCCAGGTCAGGGTCATTGTCACCCTCCTGGCCAGTTTCAGAGGGGGGGCTGGGGGTATTGGTACCCCTGGCCTCGTCCTCTTCCTCTGCCCCACCCTCAGCTCCTACCCCTTCAGTCCCCAAGGGCTTACTAAGGTCATAAGCCACCAACAACTCCTTGAGGTGTTGGGTAGTGGGGCTTTGGCCTGTCCTTATTTTTCTCAAGTTACATAAAGCTCTCAATTCCAAGAATGGGAGTGTATCATACTTGGAGGGTGGAAGCTCAATGGCTTCCTGCAAGGATTCTTTGGATCCTGCCCTTAAAGACATTACTAGTGTGGTGTGGTGTATGCACTACCTACTCTAGTGTGGCCTACTAAACTCTCTTGAGTTGTAGAAAGGGTTGTGCTATCCCTTAACACACAACTCTAAGTTCAGTAGAACTTACTGTATTCTAAGCTTAAATTATATGTACCTTAGGTACCTTTAGTGGTTTTCAGTTGATCAATTCAATTGAGATTATCTGGTAAAACAATAGCAAGCTGGAATCCCACACGCTGCACACCAATGTGAGAAGTTGGCCTGGTATATGCTGTCCACTAATTATAGTGGGCACCTTGCACCAGTCCAAACAACCCCTTATTGGAGATAGGTTAAAGACAACCTTATTGAAAGCTATCCTAGTGGTAGCTATGGAGAGCAGCCTTCAGGCTAAGTCTTGAAGGAATGTAAAGCAGCTTGTTTTACCAGTCTATAATCTCTTGAGTGATCAAATGAAAGAGCACCACACCAGGTATATATTCAAAATATATGTATTTATTGCTAAACACACCCCTCTAGTCTCTTTATGAGGCTAGAGTTCGAAGTACATAAGTTATAAGTTATTAAATCACAGTAATAGCACAAATACACGTTTGGGCCCTAGGGGCGTACCAAACCATATACCAATAAAGTGGTATGCGAACCACGACTGAACTAGACACTAGGCCTAGAGCCTCTAGAAGTGCTTGGACCACAAGGAACCACCCAAGGTAGTGACACAGGGGACCTACGGGAGACGCGTGCAGTGTAAATACACAACCGCGATACGCCGTTGACTTCTATGGAGAAAGTCGGGATCGGGAAATTAGAGAAAAGGGACACTTAAAAGAGGACTAGGACAAAACCCTTTGAGATCTAGGACTTTGAAGAGTCTCTACCCACGGGAGCACCGGAGTACTCGTGTTACCTCACCCAGGGAAGCCGGGTGCATAGGTGCCTTTCGGGGTCGGGTTTCGTCGTCGATTCGAATGGCGATCTGCTGCAAAGTCCTGCTGGCGGCCAAGAGAAAAGTGTCCGGGTGGATCCAAGAGTGGATCGGAGTTCTGAAGAACCTGAAAGCAGAGGGGACAGAGTCTGGGTCACTAGCCAGTGACCAGGAAGGCGATGGACAGATGCCCACCGATGTCGAGTGCTTCAGGTGCGTTGATGGTCATCTTGACTCTTCAGCCACGAGGTCCAGGAGGTGTTGTCGGCAACCAGGAGCAGGATTCGGGCTGGTACACAATGTCTGTCGAGTGCTGAGGTGTCGGCGACCGGATTGGACCCAACAAGCCTTGGCAACGGCAAGTCTCAGTGAAGATGTAGATCGTCGATGGTGCAGACCAACAAGGTCTGTGGAACTCACCCAGCGAGGATAAGTGAGGGCAGGCCTGGAGCAACCAGGATGCCAAGTAAGAAAAGGATTGGCCTTCGTTAAGGGCTACTAGCCAACGGGCTAGCGACTGCGAAGGAGCCTCGTGACGCCGCACGTGGATCTGGCTTACAGGACACTCGTGGAGTGGGGGCCAGTGATCTTCAGTGCAGGTGGTGCTGGAGGCTAGTGCTACTCGGAGCCCAAAGCACGACTTCTTGGAAGACCCAGAAGAGGATGCACTTGCAAATGTGCTCGTTGTCCAGGAGTCACGGTCTCAAGTCACCCACGATAGCCACGGGCTTCAGCTTTGCTGGGGACTCAGGGTAGCCTCGGGGAAATCTGAGAATCCACCTCTGGTGATGCGATGACTTTGGCGTCCGACGGGAGCTTCAGAAATGCGAACCGGACAGATGCTTCTTTGGTGCCTGCCAAGCAGGGGAGTCACTCCTTGACCCCAAGGGAGATTCTTCTGTCCTCTAATCGTGAGTAGAGCGTCGAAGGTCCAGGATTCAGTTTCAGAGTTTCGTCCAGGTATAATCTAAAGTCCTAAGGACTGGGTTCCTATCTTTATACTAAAGATAGGGGTTGGACTACTCTGTGGCCCCACCTATGGGTGGGTCAGGGCAGAGGGGTAGCTACACCGCTTTCCCTTTGTCCAGTTCGCGCCAAAGCAGGGGCTGCAAGCCCCTGATCCGGTTTGAACTGGGGTATGCACAGGGACACCAAATGTGCCCCCAGTGCAGGACTTCAAAGCACCCGAAAGTGCTCCCGCCCAGCCCCAATACACATTATCCTGTCTGGGGAGGTGGTCACACCTCCCTGGGACAGGAAACCTATTGTCCAGGCCTCCCCTGCCGGAGTTTCATCCAGCAGCAGGAGGCCAGACTCGTGTCTGTGGCAGCAGCATCCATTTTGTGATGCCAGGGCTCTGGAAAGAAGTTACCGGACTAGTCAGAGTTAACATGTCTTTCCCTCTAGAAGGGTGGAATGCTACCCCCGCCACCAGGATTGGCGGGGGGTAGTATTCCAAGATGTTTGACACCAAACACGACATGTTTAGGTGCAGCCATTCCAAAGTTAGCATTTTACCGCGAGGATATAATGCGCTTAAGAGTATATGGTCAGGCTGCACTACAAACAGCATCAGAGATGGTCTCCGAACGCTGCAGAGGGGCCCTGCTCATGCAGGGGCACCCTCTCACATAGGAACCATGCACTCTGCCTTTAGGATTGATAAGGCCTGCCTTAGGAGTGGCTTATAGGTTTATATGTGTGTATGTATTTAGTGATATAGGTAACCTATATCACAGTAAGGGGTGCATGCACCACCTTACCCAGGCTGCAGTAGCAGACCTGTGGTGTCAGTTTGGATGGCCTTCCAGGGGTGGCATAATACATGCTGCAGCCCCTGGCAGGCCTCTGAGGTACCTATGCCCTTGGTACATAGTATACCATATACTAGGGACTTATAAGGGCACTCCAGATTCCAATCAGAGATGTGCCTAAGGCACATGGAAACCTTTTTACAGAGAAAGCAGATAGACTGGGGCCCTGAATAGCAGGATCCCAGTCCAACTAAGTCATAAACCAGCAAAACACCATAAAAAAAAGTGGGGGCAACCATATAGTCAGATTCCACCTTCCTACAAGCGCTACGCGAGCTATGCGTAGCTTCGCGAGCGTGCGTAGGTGCTTGTTGCGCCCGTTCGAGATGCGTTTTTCTTCTTCGGGAACACGTTGTGCGTGTTCGGGACGCTGTTTGCATGCTCGGGGGCGCAAACTTACCCATGCGGTCGCCTATGGGCGCGGCCATTGTGTTTTTCACTTGTCCCGCCCATTCGCGATCCCTTATTTCCTGTTCCGGGTCGCGTAGAGCGTGCTCGCGATGCGCATTCCATGTTCGGGAGCGCCGGAAACAACGACATCACCCCCTCGCAAGACCTCTGCAACTCACTCTCCGCGTTCTTCCACCGCAAGATCACTGACATACACAACAGCTTCGACGCACAAACAACGCACCCTACCGCCGAACCAACGCCCGCCACCACCACCCTCTGCAACTGGACCCCGATCAGCACCGAAGACACCACCCGCACGATGAACTCCATCCACTCCGGATCACCAACCGACCCCTGCCCACACCACGTCTTCAACAAAGCCGACGCCACCATCGCACCCCATCTCCGGGACATCATCAACTCCTCCTTCCACACCGCCACCTTCCCGGAGAGCTGGAAGCACGCCGAGCTTACCGCCCTCCTGAAGAAACCAACGGCGGACCCCACCGACCTCAAGAACTACCGTCCCATCTCGCTCCTTCCGTTTCCGGCCAAAGTCATCGAGAAGACCGTCAACAGACAGCTTGCCGCCTTCCTCGAGACAAATGGATCCCTCGACCCCTCGCAGTCCGGGTTTCGGGCCAACCACAGCACCGAGACCGCCCTTATCGCAGCCACCGACGACATCAGAACCCTAACCGACAACGGGGAAACAGCTGCCCTCATCCTCTTGGACCTCTCTGCGGCGTTCGACACCGTCTGCCACCGCACCCTAGTGAAGCGCCTCAGCAACATCGGAATCCGAGAGAAAGCACTGGAATGGATCATCTCGTTCCTCGCCGGAAGAACTCAGAGAGTCCGCCTCCCCCGTTCAGATCCGAAGCCACCGAAGTCATCTGCGGCGTTCCACAAGGATCCTCACTCAGCCCAACCCTCTTCAACGTCTACATGAGCCCCCTCGCAGCCATCGCACGCCGACACAACCTCAACATCATCTCCTACGCCGACGACACCCAGCTGATCCTCTCCCTCACCAACGACCCCACCACCGCCAGAGCCAACCTACACGACGGGATGAGAGACGTCGCCGACTGGATGAGGAACAGCCGCCTTAAACTGAACTCAGATAAGACGGAAGTCCTCATCCTGGGCTCATCACCCTCCGCCTGGGACGACTCCTGGTGGCCCCCGGCCCTGGGCACCGCGCCCAAGCCAACGGACCACGCACGCAACCTGGGCTTCATCCTGGACTCCTCCCTGTCGATGACCAGACAAGTCAACGCCCGTCTCATCTTCATGCTTCAACACCCTGCGCATGCTCCGCAAGATCTTCAGATGGATCCCCACTGAAACCAGGAAGACCGTCACCCAGGCACTCGTCACCAGCCGACTGGACTATGGGAACACCCTCTACGCCGGAACCACAGCCAAACTTCAAAAGAGACTCCAGCGCATCCAGAACGCCTCCGCACGACTCATCCTGGACATCCCCCGACACAGCCACATCACCGTGCACCTGAAAGACCTGCACTGGCTCCCCGTCAGCAAGAGAATCACGTTCAGACTCCTCACCCACGCACACAAGGCCCTCCACGACCTGGGCCCAAAGTACCTCAACGACCGCATGACCTTCTACACGCCCACACGCCAGCTACGATCAACCAGCCACGCCCTCGCCACCGTACCACGCATCCGCAGAACCACCGCCGGAGGAAGATCCTTCTCCTACCTGGCAGCCAAGACCTGGAACTCCCTCCCCACTCACCTTCGGCGAACCCAGGACCATCTCTCCTTCAGGAAGCAGCTCAAGACCTGGCTGTTCGAGCAGTAACTTACCCCCTCCCCCAGCGCCTTGAGACCCTCCCGGGTGAGTAGCGCGCTCTATAAATGCCGTGATTGATTGATTGATTGGTTGTACGTGTTCGTGACATTTTGTGCGTGCTCGGGGAGAAATATCGCCCGAACTTACCCACGCGGTCGCGATGGGCGCGGCCATCTTGTTTTTCACTCTATGCTATGGTTCTGGGCCTGCTTTTCTATCCTCCCTCAATCTTTGCAATCCTTAGTTTTTTACACTGTTTTTCAATTTTTCTTTATTTCTTATCTCTCTCTCTCTGCCTAAGTCTATATTTTGCATTTTTTTCTACTTTTTACTGTGTTTTTTTAACTTTTCTACTGTTTTATATAACTTTCTTCTTTAAGCTCCTACTTCTTCCCCTAACTTTATTTTTCCCTTCTAACTTTTCTTTTCCGCCTCGTCCTCCCACCCCAGAACCATGGCGAAAGGTAGCAGCAGTAACGGCTCGAAGGGCAAGGCGCGTGCGCCCAAGAGCCGCCTGCCTTGCGGCAGACTGCGCCCTGCAGGGGTGCAAGCCCGCCAGCTTTTTAGTGAGGCGGAGGTTGCCGCCCTTGTTTTTTTTGTTCAGCGCCACCTCCCCTTGACCTTGGCAGCAGGCGGCAGGCCAGGCTCCGGGTACCCGACCCAGGAGCGTCACCGCCGGTGGGCGAAGGTGCGCCGGGCAGTGTTTCGCTGCTCAGGGGTCTGGCGCACCCATAAACAGCTGGCCCACCGGTGGTCAGACATCCTCGACCGGGAGCAGGACCTGTTGGACCTGCTAGGTGTCGAGGTCGTGGGGCTTGGTGAGTAGCTAATATATATAGTAGTATAAGTATTGTGATTTGTGTATACATTTTTTACAAATAACAAGAATACTGCTGCTTACATTGCAGGTAAATTACGTTTCAAAATCTTCTGTGATTGTAGGACACAGGTGCTGGGCGCTACTCTTACTTGTTTGCAACTTTGCGCTCGCTTGTCCTTATTATTATGTAAGAGTTTACTTTAGAGAACTTCAGTTAGGTAATGCTATTGCTAGAGAGACTCTAGTCCTTCCTTTGTCCTCCTGTCAAATAGTGGTGGATGGATTGATAGTTTGATACTAGGTTTAGTTACTATTAGTTGATAATTTTTGAGCGGTCTGCGTGACGCATCCTCTGTCACTGAGTGCTGCTTACCCTAGTCCTTAGTAGAACCTTTTGTAGTTTGTTTAGTGAGTGGTAAGCTTAGCAGTGTCAGTCAGCTGCAGAACATCAGACTTAACCAACCAACAATTTGGTGTATGCATTATGCACCAATTTATGCATGTGTCCTCCTTCTCATCTATGCATTTTTGAGGGCTAAAAAAAATGGAAATGCAGACTTAATGAACAATTGGCCCGCCTGGAATAGGTGGGCTAGGTCAGGTGGTACTTAGGCTTAGTTAGTGTTCTGGATTTTATTTGAATCAATCAGAATGGAACACTGAATTAGTGTTCCCAAATAAGTAGACTGTCCGTGACCGTGAATCCCGCAAGCCAGTAGTCGATCGGATTAGATAGGTCAATTTTATTGCAATTTTTGTTTCCTAAAACGTTTTTTGAGCGTTTTTCTAGATAATTTATTTGATTCACAGCAATCATTAATGTTTGTGTCTTTCTTTATTATATCTTACATGATCACTGATCTGCAGCACCCAGGGGCAAGAAGACGGGGTCCGAGTCGGCAGGACAACCACCAGAGGACCGCTCCTCTACCGAGGGCCCTGCTGCTGGTCCCAGTAAGTCCTCCAGTGGTTAATATTAACATTTATATTGCCCTAACTTTTACTGCACCTTATTTTTTCAGAACTTTTAATTATGGTTCCACTCCCTAATTCTATTTTTTACAAAAGATTTTTTGATCTTGACTTGACTATCTGTTTCTAAATTCTGGTTATCCCTGCCTCTAAGTTCTAACTGCCTCTGCTATGAATGTCTGTACTACTACTATTAGTCTGTCGCTAAGCTTGCCCAGTTTGCATTGCCACTCTTTATTGTACGGTTTTGAATAAAACTCCGATTGACCAATAGCTGAGTCCAGTCCTTTCGGTTGTCCTCTTCTAGGCTTCTTAATCTTGAGGCTTTGACAATTACCACAAACAAAATGCCCAACCAGATATTTGACTATTTTTGATAGGATATAGTACATACTACTACTGATGTGTGGATTCTGCACAGCCCCATGCAGAACTATGCACAAGGAAATAGGATGTTGGTGATGGGAGTTTGGAACTTGGACGTTCCTCACACCTCAGTCAGAAGTGAACCCACAATCCCCTGAACGACTAGCTATAGTGTCTCACTCTCATTAGGTCCCCGAACCCCCACCCGAAGATACCCAATGATTACACAACCCAGAACATAACACCCTTTCGCTCACTTACTCGTGTAAGTCCACCACCTCCACCACCACCACACCAAATACCACAGAGTCTATGTTTAAGTTCAAAAGGTTTATTTTCAACTAACAAGCTCTGTATGTTGTTCCATAAAATTCAGTGTACTCCAGCCAGCTCCAACAGCTAAATGCATAAGATTAAAACAATAAACATTGTTACAACAAGTGCATGATGATAGAACTTAGAAGACAAAAGATCTGTGCGAATTCTGGGAGACTCCTCACCGTAGAACATAGAATTACTGGTTACATGCATCATTCATAAGCTCTGCAAATCTCTGGTTCGTAGAAGGAAATCTTCTGCCTGAGAAAAATGGTGCGCGTTAGATAGTATAATGCAAGCATTTGTCAGTCCTGCCAAAAAAGTGTAACATGTTACTTATGGCTAAGCAATACGGACTAACCGAACTCCATAACAAAGTGGCTTGTTTTTCGACCTCTTGTACGCAACGCTCAGACAGTAGCTGTATGTGCTCATGTGGGCTAAAAAGGCGTCTTACTGTTACTGCACAACAAGCTGCGAGGTAACATGCGCAAAAGACATGAAGCGAAAAATGGTTGCATGGCTCAGGCTAACTTTGCAAAGAGTAGAGTATAGTATAATAAATAATGACCCTAGGGACCATAACACTACTAGTGTCTACTGACTCTAGTACCCGATTTGGACTACTGAATGTGATGTATAATATCATATGTATGTATTAACTTTTTTTTTTCAATCTTGCTAGTGAAAAAGAAGAAATATAAATAGGGGGAGGTGTACACAGGCATCTAAAAATGTGTCATGTTTTTCTCTAGGCGTAGTAGCGACCACCAGTGCGGGCGGGGCCAGCGGCGATTCGACCATTCCGGAGGGGGAAGGAGATGCGGCACCTGCAGGAGCTACAGGGGGTGAGCCAGCAGCAGTGGCGGGCGATGGTAAGTTATATTCATTACGTATTGACATTGCACTAGCTGCAAGGGTGTTGAGTGACTTCACTCACTGTACTGTTGTTGAGACTTATTAGGTATGAAGTTGTAGTGAACATTATACAACGGTTGAAGAAGAGAAGACACCCTTTACTTAGCATTAGCAATGCAGTAGCAATAGCATTACCAGCGTGACTTGATTAACCAATGGCCTCTTCTATCTGACTCCAACTCAGCTGTGAAAGTTTTATGGAGGAGACTAAAAGTCAGATCAGATGACCTTGATGGATGTGTTGAATAAAAAGGGAAAGAAGGGTGGAAGGAGGAAGGACGGGCGAGATTTAATATGATGACTGGCAGAGAAGGATACGTTGGAAGCATGGATATAGGTGGCTGATAGGAATCAGATGCATGTGTTGTTGAAGGATGGGTGGAAGGTGAAAGAAGAATGGATGCCTGCCTGGGTGGGCGACACAGTATGGGTGGATACTGTGGATAGCAAGAATCATCAGCGGTGTTTGGGTGAAACTCTAAGCCAAGGCAAGCAACCGAGTGAGTGGACGCATGGGTTGTTGTTGGCGAAACAAAGTAAGGTTTGTGGAGAGATTAAGAAGAATGATTGACATTTACTTAGAATGGATGGATGCCTGTATGTATTCATCATAGACAGCATAGGTGGAGACTGTCACGGGATGCACAGTTTTAGTTTTAAGGGAGTGTAAAAGAAACCACGCCACAGTAGCAAAGCCGATGTGGGGAGGGGCAGGGTGGGGGTAGCAGTAAACAATGTATTACGCGGCCAAATACAGGTAAGTTTACTGTAAACATAAAAATAAATAAAGCGAATTTCATTGTGCGCACTGCACCGCCAAAAGCGATGCAGTGGGCGCAACAAAATTCGTTTTATTTATTTATATGTTTACTTACCTGTAATTGGCCATAATCCATAGTTTACTACCCCCACCCTGCCCCTCCCTACGTCACCGCCCGGCAGCACTCCCCGAGTCCCACCACCGACCGCTACTGACCTTATGTCGTCGTCCCATAAAAGCAATGATCATTGGATCAGATATATAATCTGCCTTTTTGTAGTAGCCAGGGCACTGTCAAAGTGAAATTGACCAATTGCCCTGCTTCATGTAACAGAGAGAGTATGGCCAGTGCCACCCGTAATAGAAAAATAAATACGAGCTTCCCCACCTGCATACAGTAGTAAATCAAACTAACGTGAGTCTGCGTCATGATGACTCGTATGTTTGTCTTGGGTGCAAGCATAGATGACCGAGCTGGCATGCCGGCTACAACCAGGTTATGTCATTTCGCTAAACTAGTAGAGATAAGAAGAAGACTGGTGTACTGTGTACTGGAGTCCATAGTGCTAGTATAATGCCTGAAACTCCCACAAATGTTACAGGCCGAGGAAGTGGGAGGATAGATAGATTATTACCAGAAATGTTATGTACTGTGCTTCTTGCTAGTGCTACTGTGCCATTATGTGTTGAATTAATTTTGTGTTACTGTTTTGCTAAGAGTACTGGTTACAACAATATTCTTTTTCTTTCTTGATATAGATAGTACTCCTTCCCAAGACAAACCATCGCGGAAGGAGTTGGCAGCCAGGGCCCGGCACCGGAAACTGGAGGCCATCTGTGCGGAGTACCGGCGGCTGGTGGCTCAGGCGGAGGAGGAGGAGGCGGCAGCAGCTGCAGCCTCGTCCGATGCCCCGGGCCCCAGCCAGGCCAGACCTCCAGTGGTACAGCGCCGCGGTCTGGCAGCCGCCCGCCGCCGAAATTCTATTGCAACCAGCACTGCTGTCCCCCACCCTGGATGCCACTGCAGGGCATTTCGACGCAAGATTCTCCTCTGGGTGGCACGGCTAGAGGAGCAACTAGAGGAGCGGGTTAAAATTCTGGTGGACAAACACCTTAAAGCCCGCCGAATCTAACTATAGGACCCTGTTGCATTGCCCCTTCTTTATTCCTTTTGTTGGTGGGTGGGAATTGGGCGTTGGGGTTTCTGGACATTCTTTGGACTTTTTTTCGTTTTGGACATTGGTTGGGGTTAGGGAGAGGGGTGGGTCAGGTGTGGGATAGTTTATTTTTGTTAGGGTAATACATTATATTTATACTTAAACATACAATGTTAATGTTTTGTGGGGGGTTACTGTTTTACAAATTAACGTCACATGGTTTCATTGCTGCTGCAGGGCCACAGCCAGTGTTTGATTTAAATAATCTGCCGATGATGTAACACAAACAGATAGATGCAGTACCCCTCACTGAGTTATTTGTCCTACTAGTACTGTCAGTCTCTCCTCCTAGTCCATTGTACCTCCCAGCAAACTTATCTTACCTGTGATTGATGATGATTACGTTCGGCACAGCGATGGCTGCATGGTTTCCCAAGAGAATGGAGAAGATGCCATGGTTGTGGTGGTAGTAGTAGAGTAGACACTGCCAGCAGCATTTGCTAAAAAAATAAAAAGAGACAGTCACTTGCCTGAAAGCGACTGTGGGAGGAGTAGTAGAACGAAGTCAAATACAGTACAGAAGAAGACTGCCAAACAAACAATATTGCATTTGCAACTGCTAAAGTCAAATAAAACATAATGGTGGCGGGGACAGCCTAGTACAAGAAGTTACAAACTGTAGTTGTGTCGAGTGAGTCACTTAACTTAACACAATCGTAATTCGTAACCTTTACTGCTGTGTGGTAGGAGTTTGATGATGAATCCAATCAATGCTGGCAATTAATTATGATGTACTATTAGCCGGTGACGGCTTGCACATAGACTGAGCATGGGTGGGCAAGCAGAAGAAGCTCCTCGCCCTGCCTTGAAATTTAATTAGTGTTGCTTTTACCACATCTGCCCCAGCAAGCGTGTGATCAATTGGTGTACATTTTATGTAGTCACATCACACCTCAATATAAATCACAGCCCGGGGGAAGAGGGTTAGGGTTTGATGAATGGATGGGAAGGGGGTTTGGGGAAAGTTTGGAGAAAGCAAAACAGTACGCATGGACAACAAATGCAAAGCGCTATCTTGGCAGACGCCCATGATCTTATCCAAAAAATCTATAAAGGGAGAAAAAGGAAATGCATGCATGATGATGAAGATAACTTGATGGTTAATGAGTAGTACTTACTAACTCCTACTAGACAATTAGACAGTACAGGGCAGCAGTATATTCTACGCAATTTGCCTTGCCTGTAATATGCCCTCAGAGACCCAAATTCCATGTTGTACTGGGCTTACTTTTAAAGATAGCAAAGAAAATTATAAAATAGTTCTAGGGATCAATTAGCAAACAAACAACAACAACACACAGTCGTAATGATTGAAGAGAAAAAAGGATTCCAATTAATTAAAAGATGAATGATGAATGATACTAAAGTTACTATTATCCTGCAAAGATAGTATGGTCATCATCATGGTGTGGTACCGTACGTGTTGTCCAACTCCAACTCAGTCTGTAGTGACTCCGATTAAGTCCATATTCCATATTAAAAAATTGCAACAGATATTGGCCTGCACCTGCAGTAGTAGGAGTACAATTTGGTTATTAAACAACAATAAGGGAAACATTGACTGTCACTGACTTGAGTCACTTTGTAGATTAACTAGTAGAGTAGAGTTCGACTTTAGTTTATGCACAACATCAACAACAAACAACAGCAATCGCTCAGAGTCTGCAAGCATCCAATGCATTCCATCATTACCTGTCTTGCTCTTCTCTTTGGCTGTCAGATCATCAGATGCCTAGTTCTGACAGGTGTGTGTTTTATTTTTACGGGGCAGTGGCGTCATCATCATTACTCCAGTCCACATTCATTTTGCGTGTTAGTCGCTGTTTCGGTTTTCGTCTTATTCATCTGTGGCACTTTGTCACAGTTTAAGTTGCTTCACATGGTCAGCACTGTGATGATGGGCCGCGGCCTGGGTAGCGCTCATTGCTGGTCATTTGAGTTTGCACAAATGTCAGCAAGTTTCTTCGAAGAGTCTTGTCTTTCTCTGCCAAGTACCTTCTGTCCTGACAGTGAGGAGCTTTGGATGCCTGCCGAGGCTGTAGCCTTCGGACAGTGATGAGTTCACTTTTGGATGCCTGCCCAAGTTCTGACAGTGAAGAGTTGTGGACGCCTGCAGAGGCGGTAGCCTTCGGACACTGATGAGTTTCGGCTCGGAAACAAAACGGAGGATAGCTATAGTCACGTTTCACTTCTTATGGAGGGACTGGTAAAGGCAACATTTCTTGTACTCCAATGTCTGGCTTGATGGAAATGTACTAGGGCGAGACAGGAAGATGAAGCAGGACTCTGAAGAGTGGACAGTTAAATGCACAGACGTGCAACTCCAATAGGGAAATAAAAAGAGAAGACGGTGGTGATGGATTTGTTGTGATTTGATTTGAACCAGAAAGACAGATACACAGACACATAAAGGAAGGAAGAAAGTAACAATTTGAAAGCCTAGTTGTCAGGGAAGAGGAGCTCGTCCTCAAACTCTGGTGGTTCGCACAGAAGTAGGTCCTGTAACGCACTATTTACGTCATCCAAGTCGCTCTCCTCTTCCTGCTGTGATTCACGTATTTTGTAATCCGGTGGTATAAAGTGCTGATTCATTTTGATCATGGTTAACCTCTCCACGCTTTTGGCCGAGAGACTGGTCCTTTTCGAAGTTACAATGGCGCCAGCAGCACTGAAAACACGCTCTGAAGAGACACTTGCGACAGGGGAAGCCAGATACTTTATCGCCAGCCTGCTGAGCACTGTCCATTGGCTTCTTTTCCCATACCAATACACCAATGGGTTTCGATCCATGAAGACCTCTGTTGGGTCATCCAGATAGGCCTGGACCGTCCGCTCAATGTTCAGGGGTGCTCCGATGTGCTCGGCCTCTTTTGCCTTTGCATCAGCACTGGACTTACCATACCCCTGCCGTAGAAACCAATCAGTTGCAGATTGTACTGTGGATGATCCTGTTCTTGCTGTTGTTGATGTTATTGTTGGTGTAGGTGACTGCTGAGAGGCAAACGCACTGCCCTCAGGCTCCGAAGTAGAACTTGACTCTGGATGCCCTCTAGTACTTGTTGTTATGGCCTGGGGTGGGGGGCCTGCAATTAACAGCCGTTCGTTTTCGAAAATAGTGGCTTCCTTAGCTATCCAATTTTTGTAGTTGGCAACATCCACTTCCGAAAAAGGAATTACTGCCTTGCTGTTCAGAAATACTTTGTACCGTGGATCCAAAATTGTGGCACTAATGTAATGTGGTTGTGACAAAATTTTATTTTGAATCCTTGTATTTTCAGATAAGCGAGCGGCTAAGGTCTCCGCCAAATGATATGCGTCTTGTTTGTCATCCACACCTGCGTACGTTTCAGACACCTCCTTCAGCTGTTGCTCTAGCATGTGCAACAATGGGATAGCTTGGCCCATAGTACAGTCCTCCCTGCTGACTTCACGTGTGAATATCTCAAAAGGAAGTAGCATCTCAGTCAGGCATTTAATGAGGTCCCATTGACCCATCTCAACGGTCATGCCTCTCACAGTAGGTTCCCCTAATCTTTGCATGACATAAGCATTGAGTGGTATGTACAGTTCAAACAGACGATCAAGCATGTAATAAGTTGAGTTCCAACGTGTTGGCACCTCCTGGATGAGCGCTTTGACTGGCATTTTATGCTCACGTTGAATGACCCTCAGCTGCTTCCGGGCTTTAAAAGAATGGCTGAAATGTGTGCATATTCTTCTGCAGGTGGCCAGTAAGTTGCTGACTTTGGATTCATTTTTCAAAAAGTCTTGAACAACAATGTTAATGCAGTGTGCCAAACACGGGACCCTGAAATAGCGACCATCTTCCATGGCCCTAACTACATTACTGCCATTGTCCGTGGCAACAAAACCAATGTTAAGCCCTCTTGGGCGCAGCCACTCAAAGACCTTGCTGTTAAACTCTTCCAAAATGTTTGCAGCAGTATGAGATTTCTCCATGGCAAACATGGCTACAGTTGCATGTTTGCGAGTGGCATGAAAAATCTCAGCAGCGTCAACACCAGCAGATATCTGTTCTCTAACCCCCGCAAAAGAGATCCAGTGTGCAGTGATGCACATGTAATCAGTGGCTTGGCAACTGGTCCACATGTCTGTTGTCAGGTGGATACTCTGAACAGCACTCTGCTTCAAGGCTTTTCCAAGCAATTCCAGCACGTCGTGATGTAGTGCTGGAACAGCAACTCTGGCAAAATAGTAGCGGCTGGGAACATGCCATTTTGGGCAGATGGTTGACACAAATTCCAGAAAACCCACCCCTTCAACAAAAGAAAAAGGGAGAAGGTCCAGTGCTAACATTTTAGCCAGCTTCGCATTGTACAAACGTGCTATTGGGTGGTTGCGTTCGTACTGCCCCTCCCCACCAAACATGCTGATAATGGTAGGCTGCATGGTTTTCCTTTCTCTTATGCTCAACGCACTTTTTTGGATTGCGGTACTCCTTGTCCTTGGTGTCTCAGGCTGACTCTTACTCTTGTGCCACTGAGATGTTGCTGAAGATGTGTGCGACGTTAACAACACTGCACTGCTGGGGTCAGGGACACCTTGTGTACCACTACCAGAGAGAATGTCTCCCTGTCCTTCCTCTTCCACCGTGATCGGATCTTCTACTCCTTTATCCCCACCAACACCAATGGTTGCAGTTTTTTTTATGTCGCGAAGGTGGTCCTCCCAGCTGATCAAGTGGTGTTTTTTCAGATGGGTCATTTGGCCTCCGGTACCATAGTTTGTACCAAGCTTACCACGACTAACAGAGGTATTACAAATGGAGCATATAGCAATGTTCTCCTCCTTTTCGCTAACCGTAAAGAAGTCCCAAACTGGGGAGCTTAACTTTGGCCTCCTGCTGGAGGTGCCACTTCCAATGGCGGATGAACTGGAGGGTGTGTGTTGAATTTGACTCTGTGCTGCTGCTGTACCACTACCTACTTCTACTGAGGTGGTGGTTGTGCTGGATGTAGGTCGCTGCCGGGCCTTTGCTAATGCAAATATGGAAGCTGTAGGTCGTGTTGGTGGTGTTACCTGTGGAGGTATGCGTGCTACATCCCTCGCAGCGATTTTGGATAGGGTAATAATGTTGGTCTCCATCTCCTCGGGGCCGGGAGTGATGTTCGTGATGACTGGCTCATCATCATCATCCTGCTGTTCTACATCGACCTCCATAAGTGTAAGGCTTTCTGGAACCTTCCTTTTCCCTAGCTTGGTCTTGGGACGTGGCTCCCTCTCAGACTCAGTTTGTGGCTTCCAAGTGGCATCTAGATCATCAGAAGGGGGCTTGGCGAAGAACTTGATGGACTACCCCTCCTTTTCCTTGCTGGAGATTTGGAAGACAATGGATCTTCCGAATGAGTGGCTTCTTCTTCTACCTCTGCATGAGGCTCAATTTCCTGAACTGCCCCTACTTCGGGAGGAACAACAACTACTATTGCGGGCGGTGGTTGCGGCTGTTGTTGTTGACCACTTATCTGCTGTGTTTCCTCCTGCGTTGATTGGGTACTACTTTGAGATAGCGATAAGTTTATCTCAGGCTCAGCATCACTGCTTTCCACCATTAGGCTGGCTACCTCTTCCACACTCATGTGCTTGGGCCTGGGTTGGTGGGTTGGGCCCACTGATGCGGAGGTGCTGCCCCCAGCTTGCCCCCGGATACCGTTGCTGCAGGCGTAATTTTCTTTTTCCCAAAAAAGGTACTGGGCGGCACACCAGACTTAAGTGTCACTTCCTTCTTCTGTTCCTTCTTCTCAATAGCAACTTTCTTGGCACTGGAGGACCTGGTACCTGCTTTCTTTGGGCCCATCTTCTTCAGATGTCAGCAGCACTCAGTTGCAGAGATGTCTGGTCAGGTCACACGTCACGTTGTGTACAGCAGCAGGATGTCTGTCTGGCAGTGCAACGGGCAATGATGACACACCTCCTCCTCAGTCTTTGTGCACCTAAAAGCAAAAAAGCCAGAACAACATCAGTCAAACGATAGCACAAATCAAACAAATATAATATAGAACTTAGTGTGTGGTGGTGGCCTCAATTATTAAATTTTAGAAACTCAGTGAACAACAACACACAGTGTAGCCATTTATGAGACTTTGACAACAAGGCCAGGGCTTTCCTGGCTACTGTGTAGTGTGTACACTCTGGAAGAATAAGAATAGTAAAGAACAAAAACTAAAATGTAGTGGAGCATGTTTGGCCTAAATTTGTGCATCACGTGGGATGTATGCAGCATCAGGGAGCTGCAGCTGGCAATGGGGATGGATTTGGAAGCAGTAAGACAAGAGGAACAATGGAAAGAGTGACACGCAGGCCTATGTGGCAAAAACAGCACACTACTAACTACCACCACAAAATGGCCCCCAGCAACATGGTGACTCACAGGCACAAGGCACGGCAAACAATGAACTCAAGCAGGCCTATATATGGGCAGACAAAGGATGCCTGATAAAACACACACAGCTTTAATGCAAAAACTAAAATCCACATGGCTAAAAACAGTTTGGAAAGTTAGACAGCCACTACAACAACACATAATTATAATTACACACGCAAAAAAGGCATTTATTTAACACACCCAAAAAGTGAAATAGACCCTCCCAAAAAACCCACATTTTGCAATTAAATTCAATGCCATCCATGGCCTAAATGATGTCAAAATTCCACAGACAACACAGAAACAGTTGTTATGCACCCTTGATGACTACCTCTGGGCCTACTTTACTGGCAGACTAGGCCGCAAGCTTGGAGGCCTATGGCAAAAGCACAGTGGCTGGTCCCACAAAATGGCCGCCACCACATGGCCAGGCCACCCAACAACTTCCTTCCTCGTGAAAAAAATTGTAAAACAAAAACAAAGTGACTCCTTGCTCACCAAACTACATCTAAATGACAACCTGAGGAGTTTTTTGTGCAAAATGAACTAAATCATCATTTTCGAGAAGGTTTTATGCTGCTCAGAGAGATATTCTTCGCCAGATTGTAAATTCTGCGTGTTCGGCATCGCGATCGTCACAAAAAGTCGTTAACGCGCGCGCGAAAACGTATATTGAGCGCGCGAAGAAGATAAAAAGTGTAAGTCCGCGTTGTCGCGCAGTGCGGAGTTGCCCAAAGTCCGCGAGCTGAATGCCCAGGGTTACCTAGTGGCTGAAAAGGCCTATTTATTTAACACACACCCAAAAACTGAAATACCACCCCAAAACCCACATTTTGCAATTAAATCCAATGCCATCCATGGCCTAAATGATGTTACAAATTCAACAGACAACACAGAAACAGTTTGTATGCACCCATGAGGATGACTACCTCCGGGCCTACTGGCAGACTAGGCCGCAAGCTTGGAGGCCTATGGCAAAAGCACAGTGGCTGGTCCCACAAAATGGCCGCCACCACATGGCCAGGCCAGCCACAACAACAAGAAAAGGAACACAAGACAGACAATGCAGGCCTATGGCAAAAGCACAATGCCTGGCTTTACAAAATGGCCGCCAGCCACATGGCCAGGCCACCCAAAATAACAAGAAAGTGAAGACAAAGGACAGGACCAGGCAGTTGGAGACTCTGGGCAACTTCCTTCCTCGTGAAAAAAATTGTAAAACAAAAAAAAAGTGACTCCTTGCTCACCAAACTACATCTAAATGACAACCTGAGGAGTTTTTTGTGCAAAATGAACTAAATCATCATTTTCGAGAAGGTTTTATGCTGCTCGAGAGATATTCTTCGCCAGATTGTAAATTCTGCGTGTTCGGCATCGCGATCGTCAAAAAAGTCGTTATCGCGCGCGCAGAAACGTATATTGAGCGCGCGAAGAAGAGAAAAAGTGTAAGTCCGCGTTGTCGCGCAGTGCGGAGGTGCCGAAAGTCCTCGAGCTGAACGCCCAGGATTACCTACTGGCTGAAAAGGCCTATTTATGTAACACACACCCAAAAACTGAAATACCACCACAAAACCCACATTTTGCAATTCAATCCAATGCCATCCATGGCCAAAATGATGTTACAATCCAACAGACAACACAGAAACAGTTTTTATGCACCCATGAGGATGACTACCTCTGGGCCTACTGGCAGACTAGGCCGCAAGCTTGGAGGCCTATGGCAAAAGCACAGTGGCTGGTCCCACAAAATGGCCGCCAACACATGGCCAGGCCACCCACAAGTTCACAACAAGCATAAGCCAAGGGGAACAAAGAAAAGACATGCAGGCCTATATGGAAAAAGCAGCACACTACTAAACTACCACCACAAAATGGCCCCAAGCCACGTGGTCACTCACAGTCACAACAGGCCATGGAAAACAATGAACTCAAGCAGGCCTATAATAATATGACCAGACAAAGGAGGCCTGCAGTGCTAAACAACACAGCTTTAATACAAAAATGCAAAAACGAAAATCCACAGGGCTACAAAAGGTTGGAAAGTTACACAACAAGCACACACACACATCCAACAAAGGTATATATATTACACCCAAAAAGTGAAATACACCCCAAAAACCACATTGAACAATTCAATCCAATGCCATCCATGCATGCCCTACATGATGTTTAAATTCAACAGACACCACAGAAACATGCACCCATGGGTACCTCTGGCTCTAGTCTGGGCCTACTGGCTGAAATTCCAATCAAAGAAAAACAACTAGGCCCCCACCGAAACTAGAGGCCACAACAATAAATTTTAAAAATGATGGAAATCCCCCAAAAAATGTAGGTACAAACAAGCCCCAATCAAACAAACAAGTACACCAATTCTCCAACTTACTTGTAAAATCTCAAATCCAAAAGTCCTCAAATCCAATCCAATGATATGATGCAGCAGACAGACACAAAAAGTGATCCTTCCAGCTCCAAATCCAAATGAAAATGAACAGCACATGGACAAAGCACTGGGAGGAGCCTGCTGGACAGGAACAGGAAGTTTGAGAATATGGGGCACTTCCTTCCTCTTGGAAAAAAAAGTAAAAAAAGAAAAAGGACTCCTTGCACAAAAAACTACAGCCAAATCACAATCTGAGGAGTTTCTTTGAGCAAAATCATCATTTTCGAGAAGGATTTATGATGCTCAAGAGATATTCTTCGCCAGATTGTAGTTTCTTCGTGTTCGGGATCGCGATCTTACCAACACTGCCGCCGGAAGTCAGATCGCGCGTCCGAATGACGTGTTCGCGTTCGCACACTCTCGCGGGATCGTGCGGCCGGATTCCAAATCTTGTGGCGCCCGCGAACTGATAGGAAGTCGAGTCGGCGAACGCAGAATCACGGTAGGTCGTTACCGCGCACGCGTGAACGTATATTGAGCGCGCGAAGAAGAAAAACAGCTACGCTACGCCGCAAATTGCGTAGTGCACGGTAACTTCGCGTTCTACGCGAATCGCAAAGTTACCGAAACTACGCAAGCTCCGCGAGCGTAGCGTAGTTCACCGCCCAGGGTTACATATAAATAACAGAGTATATTTTTAGTAGTGTATGATATATATTTTAAAAGAGTGATTTTAATTGTTGAACAAGATTTTAGAAAAACTAAGTAAATTTAAAAAAAAAAAAGTTCAAAAATATACTTCCAATAATTTTTAAATAAAAGGTATTCTATAAAACACTTACATATATCGTTAAAAAGGTAAGGTTAAAATAATTTTATACTTAAGATTTACAGGAATTCACAGAAAAAAACATAGGTTTCAGGGACATTATAGTTAGACCATGTCATGAGTGATGTAATATGTGATGTCATCAGCAGTGCATTGCAGGGGCGTGAGTTATAGTTAGCTCAACTAACTATAACAGCCGAATTTCTCTGGTTTTGTAGGAGTGAAATGTCAACCTAACTTTAACATCCCTGAAACCTGTGTTTTTTTCAGTGAATTTCTAAGGTTTTTCAAATGCTAATTCCTAACTATAACGTCCCTGAAACCTATGGTTTTTTTCAGTGAATATATATATATATATATATATATATATATATATATATATGAACACCAACTCCAGTTTCCCTCCCGAACCTGGATACCGACACAGGGACTCCGATTTCGATTTAAAAACTCTTGTTTATTTCTTGGTAATGCGTTTCGCCTGTCTCAGAAGGCTTGCTCACACAATAAACGCCATTGCCATAACTCCATTTTAAAATCACAAGCTCCCGATCACGTGGTCCGCTACTTCCATAACAATAGAAGACAGACTCTGCAACACTCTGTGATTAAACGAACTATAACAGACATGCCGTGTTGGTGGTTGTACATTCATCCATGATTCATTTTTTGCACTGATGATTCATTGCAGAACTTTTCCAATAAATATCACTAATTTGTAGTCATACATTTCCTGTATATTCAATGTACAGTCAATGATCAAAATGATCTCATTCCTCAATTCCCATTCGGGCTGAGGATTTTGGCAAGTGCCTAATTCATCCTTCAGCTTTCAATCAAGCCAACTATTTTATGTATAGTGGGTCTAGAATCCTACATTCTACATACACATCATATAAATAATTAAAATGTGCATACAAAATGTAAAATATCATTAAATGTTCCGTTATTAAAACATCAAAATACATATTAAAATCAAACATATTTCAAATGCTTCAAACACTAAAAACATCCAATAAAGGTTCTCCAGGCGGGTCAACTCGTATAAAGTGCAAGTGCATTGTAAACAAACAACTTCATTCTCATATTGTCCATATGGATAATAAATAAATAAATAATGTCAACTTCGCGGCCAATCTGTCAGAAGTAGTGTATGGCAAAGTGCAAGTGCTTCTTTCAATGTATACTATAAGGTGCAAGTGCAGACATATAGTCAGTACAGTACATGAAATCATAAAGTGCAAATGCTTTGCCAACAATTAATCCATTATTTGCCACCTACTAGACCATATTTCACCATGGAACAATATGTAAAGTGCTAATGTATTTTAAAATATACCTTCACAATGACCTCCTTTCATAATCTCCAATGGCCCCCACCTTGGAGTTAAAAAATATCTGTATATATAAATAAATAAATTTGATTACAATAATATTCCAACATATTACCATCCTGACTCCAAATACTAAAATCATACAATTTCATCAAACTATTGTGCAACCTTTTCTCAACACGTCTAACACTTTTGTCAATCTTGTTATGGATTAAGGAGCTTGTTGTTAAAATGAGCCATCCGACCTGGATACTACTAGTGGCCTAAGTGTATGTTTAGATCCTCGTCTGTATTCAATCCTGACGGGATTCTGGTATTAAACAACATTATGTATTTTGATTCCAACTGTCGCAATTTATATATATATATCATGAGATTGTTTTACACTATAGTCTTTCATTTTGGTGTGCAATAGTGATTTTTCAAGACTACCGTAGCAACTGTTGAATATATGGCAGATTTCTTATCCTCTCAATTGTTTTGCATTGCCCTATACACTACCTTGAATGTTCCACAATTTCAGGGCAAGAACTGAGAAGACTTTGAACCTTTCTTCTGAGGTGTGTAATGGTAAACAAGAAGACAGTATAAGGACAGAGCCGTACTTGATGGCAAAGTATCTCAACTGCTGAACTGGGGATGAACAGCCGCTCATTTTGGCAGGCCAGAAATTAGTTGACCACAACTTATTTTCGTTTCCACAAACATCAGCTTCATCATGTCTGAGTTCAAAATCGTCAATGTCTCGTCATCCATTTTCACACAACCTACATACATGCTTTAAACTGAGTAGACTCAATGACCAAATTTTATGAGAAGCTGTGTGTCATCATCATAATTGTAAAAATGGTAGCTAAACAACTGGATAAGGGAAGTGAGAGATTGGATTTAAACATCACACACAGGGAGGACAGAGAGCAGCCCTAACTGCAAAATTGTTTTTGACTTAGAAAGGAGAGAAAATCAGCAAGGAACACACATTTTGAAAATAAGGAATGCGTTAAGAAGCCTGGAAGTGAAGAAAGTATTATTTCTAAACCCCCTCGAAAAGAATGAAAGGCTATAAAGGCTGTCCACTGTACTTTTAATTGCTTGACCCATGTGGAATCATCCAATAGAAAAATTCTGAACTCTAAATGCCTGACATGATAAAGATTTTATATCTTTGAATAAACATCAGTTTTGAAAAGAAACCCGATAGTGGGTATATGCTTTTTAAGTAGAAGAGTGACTAGATTTCTGACCTGCCTCTTCAGAAAGCCCTAGATTCCACAGCCACAACCACTCAACACCCAAGCCGCTAAGTTAATGCCTACAGGGAAAGGGGAGTTTGACTCCTGTTTTGGACCAAAGGCAGTATTTAAAGTCGACCCACTATTATGCTTAACACCAGATGGAACCAATTCAATGTGGCCAATAAGGCAGTACCATCCTCTCCCTCCTGATCTATAGGAGCACTTGTGGAATTAATGGAAATGGTAGAAATGCATACAGAAGCCCCTTGGGCCATGGTGTTAACAGAACTCACTCCCTTGGCTAGCAAGATCTGGAATTGTGAGAAGAACAGATGCACCACCCTGTTTTCAGTCTTAGCAAATCCAAAACAGTACGACGGCATGACCTACGCTGAATCCTGAATACACTGGGACTGATGGATAGAGAGCCTGATGAGGGGAAGATTCCGCTTAGAAATATCACCCCCTGATTTTCTGCACGCTGAGATGTACTGCATTGATTGAGTAAACCATTCTCTCTGCCCACTGCATAATCTGATGTACCAAGCACTGCTAACTCTCCACCTTGGTTTCTCCTTGATGATTTATGTACACCTCGGTCACAATATTTTGTGTTCCTAACCAACAGTAGAACACCCTCCAAAAAAGAAACAAATGCTATTAGACCCTGACCTGGAACTTCCTGATCCTTACATATGGCACCCCAAACCCAAGAGCCAAGGTTAGGTGAGACGTGTTGATGGTTGATCAATAAAATTCATTCCAGCAGCATAAAACTCACCCCTTGCACAAGGACCTCTGCCAGATATTTTGTTGGAGCATGGACTAACCAGTAGTCCATGTTTGGGTTATCCCATCGGCATGCAATGAACCGGCCATAGAAGTAAACACCTTTGTGAATACTCTAGGGCAGAACTCTCTCAGAACATTCAAAAAGAGGCATAAAACCTTACACACTATTCACCCGGGCCCAACAGAACTGATTTCTCCAGCGTGCACTCTTTTTAGAGTCTTTTTGTGGCCAGTGTCAACAACAGTCACAGACATATGCACCTTTATATTAGAAACATTGCATGAAGTAGTACAGTGTCAGTTACATCTAGTTCCTCGCCAAACTCTGGGTACATTTTAGCCATGAATTGTGTCATAACCGACTTCTCTCTCTCCCTTAACTCCATTAATACCACATTCTCCATTGACTTGTGAAGATTCACTGAAGAAGTGGAGACAAGTTTATGTTTGTCAACAATGTCTCCAACTCTCACAGGAGATACCGACTGAGGCATTAGTCTCACATTTTTCCCTCATATGAGAGAATTTTCAGCAAAAGTTCCTTTACCAAACAGGATTGGGGGTGGTACCTCTTTTTCCTCCTGCTCAAAGTTCAAAGATAAAATTGAGTGGCTTTCCTCCCTTCTGTCTGCCGCATCGACATTATATTTAATCGCAGCTTGTAATTTCATATGTGGACGAGGCACGTCTCTTCCCTCCTTGGCTGCCCTGAGCTTTTTGTGTGAAACAGAGAAGGATAATGATGATGTAGCATAGCGTGAACAGGATGGGATCTGCTTCTTTGTTCCCTCCACCTCTCTGCTGTATGGGAGTACTTTCTCCCTGTCACTCTTCTTCCCTTTCACTCAAAAAACTCATGAAGAAAGACACCGCAATTAAAGAACACATACCTCACTCCGAGGATCTGCAATGAATTAGCAAGTTTCCAAAGTCGCACTTTATCGGAAGTCATTCCCTTTCTGACTTCCGTCCTCGTTGGAGGCAGTGGCAATACAGGACATCATTCGGGAATGTCCTATTTCGCTTCCTGAGCTCTGTTTCTGAAGAAAAAGTATATTAAATACGATCTTTTTGGGGAGGCTGGAAACAAATGCTAAGGCCACATACTCCAAGCCTCCTGAAGACCAACAGACAACAAAACAGGACATCTCTATGCCTTACGTGTGGATACACAATGTAAAGGGAAGGGGCAAAAACTAAAAGAGAGCTATAGATCTTTTTAATAAAGCTTGGGGCTTTATAGCGTCTTCCACCTCACATTGTTATGAAATAAATAAGGATTAAAAAAGGACGTGATGGGTGGTAATGTTGAATTAGTATGAGCATAACATAGCCCAACAGCGCCTCTGGAAATAAACACTCCTTTCAGCAATTCTGTAAGAAGTACAGTCAAAGCTGCTTTCAGGGAAATCATCTCGAGCAGTGCATTATTTGTAAAAAGTTAGGAAATATTAGGCTACGAAAGTAGTTCTCTAGAGTCCACAAAGGTGGGCACCACCCGCAGTTCCGATCACCTCTATCAAGTGCCAGTAACAGAAGATGAATATGTTAAAACATTTTGAAAGTTTTTTAAATCGTTAAAAGGAATCACTGACATAATATCGGCAGACACATTATCGACCTACACTTTTATCGACACACAATTATCGACAACAACAATATCGACACTACATACTTATTTAAAAAACAACAATAATATCGAAACCAGAATATCGTTCTACAAAAATATCGAGCTCAAAACCGTCGTACACATTATTATCGTGTTAACAAATATCGAACATTAATAAAATGCATACACCATATCTACAATATCAACCCAAGCATATCAACAACAAAAATATCGTTTTTTTCAAATTATCGACTTTTCTAAACTTGAATAAACATACAAAATTAAACATCATAAAGACAAAAAATACCTAAACATACATTGCATATAAAATTAAATTAAACACATATTTTTTAACAATAATAAATACATAACAAAACTAAAACTATAAAGCACACTATTAAACATTAATACATATATACTTTCAAAATATCAAATCATTTTCTTGCACTTCATATATAATATAAAACACAAACAAATATTTGTAAACAGAAACAGAAAGAAAAAAAAAGAGACTCTTAATTAGCATTCTCCATATAAGGAAAACAACTTACAAAACAATTTAAAAAATATAAATAGACCAATAAAAACACACAATATTAAAACCAACCAATAAAATTAAACTAACAATTTACATAACACTATAAAAAGCAACAAAAATTACTCTTATTTTACACCTCAAACAAAGAAGACTAAAGAAGGCGAAACTCTGCTAGTTTTCTACAACATTGAAGAACATCATCAAACCAAAAACATCTCTGAATCTACTAAAAGTAAGTAAAATAAAATATACTAAATAACACCTAAGGTAATGTTCTGAAAAACCTTACTTGCATCCTCAAAGAAGTAATTTATATCTTTATTCTACTTTATGTTTCCCCTACAGACAACTAAAACACAACAACAAAATTATAGAAGATACCCTTAAAACAACCAACCTAAAAAAGTAAGTATTCTCCAAAATGCATTAAATAAACCTGTACAACACCCACCCAAACCCAAAATCCATCCCAAAAACACACACCACACACCATTCTAAAATGTTGTGTATCAAATAGTAATATCTGCTTTTTTTCCCACAGAATAAAAAATGAATTAAGAACATTTAACACAGAAAGAATAGAAATCATCATTTTCAAACATCAAGTTACAAACTTTGTAAGTATATAATTAAAAATGTTTTATTTCTAAATATTATCATCTATAACAATATTTTTAATATTTCTTATATGCATTTATTATAAATATCTCAACATCACAATGACAGAAGGTGCACAATTCATTACATCACAAAAAGGCAAAATGTTATTGTGTTATATGGGATATGTGTACACTCAGGAGAAACAAACTGGGCTTAAAGAGAATTGGAAATGTTCTAAATATTATTCCAATAAATGTTATGGACGTGCTACTACCAGAGAAGCAACTGTACTATACACCAGGGAACATAATCACCCTCCTAATGTTAGATTGAAGTTAGGGGTGCACTAGAAACTATTAAAGAGGCTAGCACAAGCTCTCAAAGACCAACAAGTGCAATTCTAAAAGAACAACTACCTACCATCCCCAAAGAAGCAACTGGACAAATGTCATCAATTGCTTCATTAGAAAGAACCATAGCACGTGCAAAAAGGGCAACAACTACTCCCACACCGAGTCCTAAAACGTTTGATGAAGTAATAATTACCCCAGAATTGTCTATTACTTTCAATAAGGAAACATTTATTCTCTACGATAATAAAAGTAATGAAAAGAGAATAATAATGTTTGGCACAACACTAAATTTAGTAAAGCTTCAGCAAGCTGAAGTATGGATGATGGATGGTACATTCTCAATGTGTCCCAAACCCTTCTTCCAACTGTATACTATCCATGGACTACATCAAAATTGCAACATTCCCTTTATTTACGCCTTGTTGCCTAACAAACACAATGCAACCTATATAGCAATCCTAAATAAAATTAAACAGGAAACCAATGATTATTTCCCACAAAAAATTATTATAGATTTCGAACAATCTATGACAAATGCTATACTCAAAACATACCCACATACCTCTATTCAAGGGTGTTATTACCATTTTAATCAATGCTTATGGAGGCACCTCCAAAAATCTACCCTCAGTATAGAGTATGCAACTAACACAACTTTTCAATTTCAAATTAAAAAACTAATTGCATTAGACTATGTTCCAGTAACAGATGTTGCTGAACATTACAATTTACTACTAGAAAGCCCTTTTTATCAACAACATGAACATCAATTAAGTCCACTACTGGACTACTTTGAAGTCACCTGGGTTGGCAGATTACATAGATCTGGCCATAGGAGACAACCCAAATTTCAAATTCCCTGGTGGAATGTATATACTAGCACACTTAACCAACAAGCTAAAATTAATAACGCTGTTGAAGGATGGCATAATGCCTTCCAACAAACCACAGGAAGAGTCAGACCAACACTTCAAAAACTAATAACTTCCCTACAAAAAGAACAAAGCTATCAAGAACTCTGAATGCAGCAATCTATCACGCAACTAAAACCAAAGACCTCTAAACAAACAAAACAAATGTACCAATACCTTCAAGAGCAAGTTAAACTAAATCCCAGTACAAGAGGCCTAGAGTACCTAGAAATGATTGCAAAAAGTCTACTATAAAATATCCAGAAAATCAAATTAATAACACATTTCTTTCACTTCAAAGCAATATATAAAAATTCTGATTTCGGCTGGAAAACGTTGTTTCCGACACGGACCCGTCATATTTCCCTACCGAACCGTACACACGCCTTCCAAATGGCTGAGTACGATGCGATGCTTGAAATTTACAACCAACTCGGCCGGAAAAAATATTTACAGCCGAGTCGGAAGGAAAGGAGCCTGACGCAATAGACTCGGACGCGCAAGATTCGAGATAGCCAAGCGTCAACCTGACGCAACAGACACGTAGGCGAACGACTCCATGTAGCCAAGCATTAACATGACACGACAGACTCAGACACGAACGATGCCACATAGTCCAGCATCAACACATCCCAATAGACACGTACGCGAACGATTCTACACAGCAAAGCACATACACGACGCGACAGACTTGTACGCAAACGATGCCGCATAGCCTAGTATGAATGGAAGAGACTTGGACAAAACAAATAACACAAGAACAAGCATCATGTGGCGCCAAAACGACTTACATAACCCTGAAAAAATAATACAATAGAAACAGAAAAAAGACTAACCAAAAAATGCATTGTCATCTACAAAAAAAACTAAATTTAAATATTGAGACACACCCACAACTCAACCTATATAAAGGGAGCAAAAACTTCCCAACACCATTTGCTACTTCGACAGACATGCAAGCAGACCACACTACTACACAGACAACTCATCTACCCACTACAAACACACACAACTCATCCACCACACAACCTCCACACAACTAGCACCACTGAAACACACCTCCACTCACACTCACTCACCCTCACCCTCACCTTCACACACACATACACCTCCACCACCACCCATCACCATGCCCCCAAAGAAGAATCCAAAGTTCTTTGATGCTGAGTTGGAAGTCATGATAGATGAAATCATCCAAGTTGAGCCACAGTTATTTGGCACCTTGGCCCAACAGACCTCCGAGTCCCAGAGAACCAAGATGTGGGAGAGGATTGTCAACAAGGTGAATGCCCATTCACCTACCTTGCGCACAAAGGAGGATATCCGGAACCGGTACTATGATGTACGCAGGAGGGTTAAGAAGCTGATTGCCAGAGAACATGGCCTGAGCAACAAGACTGGCGGTGGCCGTCATAAACCGGTGCGTTTCACCACCTGGGAGGTGAAGGTGCGGGACCTCCTCGGATCTCCGGATCACCAACCGACCCCTGCCCACACCACGTCTTCAACAAAGCCGACGCCACCATCGCACCCCATCTCCGGAACATCATCAACTCCTCCTTCCACACCGCCACCTTCCCGGAGAGCTGAAAGCACGCCGAGCTTACCGCCCTCCTGAAGAAACCAACGGCGGACCCCACCGACCTTAAGAACTACCGTCCCATCTCGCTCCTTCCGTTTCCGGCCAAAGTCATCGAGAAGACCGTCAACAGACAGCTTGCCGCCTTCCTCGAGACGAATGGATCCCTCGACCCCTCGCAGTCCGGGTTTCGGGCCAACCACAGCACCGAGACCGCCCTTATCGCAGCCACCGACGACATCAGAACCCTAACCGACAACGGGGAAACAGCTGCCCTCATCCTCTTGGACCTCTCCGCGGCGTTCGACACCGTCTGCCACCGCACCCTAGTGAAGCGCCTCAGCAACATCGGAATCCGAGAGAAAGCACTGGAATGGATCATCTCGTTCCTCGCCGGAAGAACCCAGAGAGTCCGCCTCCCCCCGTTCAGATCCGAAGCCACCGAGTCATCTGCGGCGTTCCACAGGGATCCTCACTCAGCCCAACCCTCTTCAACGTCTACATGAGCCCCCTCGCAGCCATCGCACGCCGACACAACCTCAACATCATCTCCTACGCCGACGACACCCAGCTGATCCTCTCCCTCACCAACGACCCCACCACCGCCAGAGCCAACCTACACGACGGGATGAGAGACGTCGCCGACTGGATGAGGAACAGCCGCCTTAAACTGAACTCAGACAAGACGGAAGTCCTCATCCTGGGCTCATCACCCTCCGCCTGGGACGACTCCTGGTGGCCCCCGGCCCTGGGCACCGCACCCAAGCCAACGGACCACGCACGCAACCTGGGCTTCATCCTGGACTCCTCCCTGTCGATGACCAGACAAGTCAACGCCGTCTCATCTTCATGCTTCAACACCCTGCGCATGCTCCGCAAGATCTTCAGATGGATCCCCACTGAAACCAGGAAGACCGTCACCCAGGCACTCGTCACCAGCCGACTGGACTATGGGAACACCCTCTACGCCGGAACCACAGCCAAACTTCAAAAAGACTCCAGCGCATCCAGAACGCCTCCGCACGACTCATCCTGGACATCCCCCGACACAGCCACATCACCGGACACCTGAAAGACCTGCACTGGCTCCCCGTCAGCAAGAGAATAACGTTCAGACTCCTCACCCACGCACACAAGGCCCTCCACGACCTGGGCCCAAAGTACCTCAACGACCGCATGACCTTCTACACGCCCACACGCCAGCTACGATCAACCAGCCACGCCCTCGCCACCGTACCACGCATCCGCAGAACCACCGCCGGAGGAAGATCCTTCTCCTACCTGGCAGCCAAGACCTGGAACTCCCTCCCCACTCACCTTCGGCGAACCCAGGACCATCTCTCCTTCAGGAAGCAGCTCAAGACCTGGCTGTTCGAGCAGTAACTTACCCCCTCCCCCAGCGCCTTGAGACCCTCCCGGGTGAGTAGCGCGCTCTATAAATGCCGTGATTGATTGATCCCACCGGAGGCCATAACTGGATTAGCTGGAATATCGGAACCTGGTGAGTACATGTCCAAATAGTCTAAAATTACCTCAAATACACAGCCACAGACATCACAGCCAGACATCTTGAATGTAACTTTGTACTCACTGTCATGGAACCATGGTACATGCTGGCACATTTGGTCTGGGTGGGAGGAGGAGTGGAAGCTATGACTACTGCCACCAGCACCCACTCGTCACACACACACACCCCACTCCCACAATAACACACCTGTCACTGTGCTGTCCCTGAGAGTGAATGCAAATGCCCTGTCAAGATGGCTGCACAGGGGCATCATGTACGAATTAGGAAAAACTGACAGCCAGTTCTTGGCCTACTCACACAACTACAGACCATAACCTCAACTGTACATTCCACACACTGACAGGTAACGATTAGTCACATGTGCCCTCACTGTGCATGCCACAAATGTGCGTGGAGGACAGGCCACAGTCTAGTTAGCAGTCACACCACATAACACAAACCACACACACTAAAAACACACCTCAGGGACAATGCCCATCTCACAGTAGATGTGAGGTGCAATGCAAGATGGCTGACACTCTTGGGTTGTGTCATGTGCACAAGGCATTGTTGTGTTTTGCATTGTACTTCAACATCAGTCAGCGGTGTCAGCATCCTTGAACTACACTACCCTCACTGTCATTGATCCTCTGTCAATGCTGAGTAGGCTGGTCTGTTTGCCATTGGGAAGAGGGGTAGAAGTCAACGCAGCCTAACTCAAGCACTAAACACACTGTACCTCACATCCCTGACCATGAAAAGGCAACTGATCATCCTTGGGAAACTCCTCTGTCCATGAAGAACAAGTAGATTGTACATGAAGTGATCATGCGCAAAAGTAAGCTGCGACAAAATGTACTACAGAAAGATAGTCACATGTGTGCAAAGTGATGAGAAATATCAACACAAATATGTCTTCCCACATTACATACGTTTACAAATCCTGCAAAAACAACACAGGCATAACAACGTCCGTGTTGTTACATTGCAGAACATCAAAACGCAAAATATCACACAAACTTGCTGTAGGTACTGCGCAGGATTACGAACTGATACAATTTACCATTACAAGTCCAGTGTGTGCAACAGTAGGGAATGTCAGATCATACAAATATCTGATTATACAACCACTCATGTTAGCGAATCCCCTACTGCATGTCAATGTAATGACTTGTGTTTCAATGGACTGCCATGTAACAATGCATTTGTCATAACAAACGCGTTGCTATTGCATTCGATGTCACACATGTGATGTCATTGATGGTTCACATCAACACATTCATCCAAGCTAAATTAGTAAATGCTGACACAGATTCAGGATAGTGAGTATGTATATCACCTCAGCAATGTGACAGTTACAAACATGCACAAAGGCAAGCACAGATGCACAAATCTTGCTAAACATCAGAATTGTTACAGTATGCAAGTCATAGTGAAAACACTGATGTGTGAAATAACAACACACCTAAGCCATGCACAGTGTGTCACTTGACAATCAATTTCTTCGTACAGTCAAGGATAAAAAGACATGCACATTGATGCACAGAGCTGGACATACACAGTAAAGCACATCTTTACTAAATCCCAATGTCCCTTGAACAAATATCCCAGTGTCTGTGACGATTGATGAGTATAAATTTGAAGGAAACGCTACATTATCCACAACATCTTCACATTTGTCTGTGTATGACACCATAACATGTGAAAATACACAACTAACATTGTGTCCCTCTTCTACCCACAGGCACTCCTGAACTGAGGTCAGCATCTGGACACGATTCTGAGTCCACCAGCATCTCCAGCACTACGTCGGACACTGAGACCTCCAGTGGGGATGACTTTCACACCTCCTCGGGCGATGTGGACCAACCTGGCACCTCCGGTGTGGGTCAGCATGCGGCACAAGTACGATCACCAGCCCTAGCAACCACTCCGGCAACATCTGTGAACATCCAGACGCCCATGATCCCCACGGACACACCCAGACAACAAAACACTGGGAGCACAGCAACACAGGCCACTCTGGAGTTGGCAGGAAACACCAGCCCTGTCAACAATGAAGGAGGACAGGAGCTGTCAGTGCGTGGAATGCCAGGCAATGTCCTTGCGGGTAGGGTTAGGAGTGGTGTGAGGGTGCGTGGTGGGAGGACACGTCCCACAGCTGGTGTCGGAGATCAAGCTGACCCCGAGTTGCAACGCATATATGATGTATATCGCGAATGCACCGGAGACTTTGCCCAGGTTGTTGGGAACCTCAGGGACATCAAACATCAGCAGGCTGCACATTTTGACCGGATGGACCTCCATATGGACCGTATGGACCAACACATGGACCGTATGGAGTCCAACTGGTCGAAAATAGACGATCTCACAGCGGTGCATAGGGACATACTCACATGCCTACGCCAGATAACTACCAACATTACCCCACCTCCCCGTGTGTACTCCACACCTGTTGACTCAACATCTGCAACTGCCACAGTGAGGGATGAGGAGTCTGGCGTAGAGTCCCCTCCACCGCAGCAGCCTGATACTGAGGGTCCCCCTCCGAAGAGGAGGGGCCGTCCAAGGAAGACTGGCAAGTGAGAGACTGATGGCCATGCATCCCCCCCCGGAAGTAAAGAAATGCTCAGGATATCCTCCATTGTGTGCAAAGAATTCACTTTGTTGACAGTCCCTGGACTCTCTCACATGGGATGGAGTGTTTAAGTTGGACTACTTGCTAAAATTACTGTGGACTTTGCTTGGAAGACTTTCATCTAACAACACTTCCAACTCCTCCATGAACTTTGGATTTAAAACTTTGGAATGCAATTACCCCTAACTGTTAGATTCATCATAAGCACATTAATAAAATCATATTCACACAATCCCTGTGTCATCTGTGAATTATACACTGTACCCACAATTGAAATTATGATCAGCACAACCTGGCACTGTCTCCAAATGATGTGCATGAGTTCTGTGGTAGGGATTCTGCACATACAGAACCATGCACAATAAAATAGGCCGTTATTGAAAGATGGTTGGACATTCCTTGCACATCAGAACCCACAATCCAAAGAGCCACTACCTCTAGTGTCCCATTAGCTCAACAAGACATACAGAAGATACACAATGATTCTACCACCCAGAACACAGTACTATCAACCTCTCAGAGTCGCGGAAGCAATGCACACCTTCTCGCTCACTCACCCATGCTTGTCCATAAAAATATAATGCATAGTCTAAGTAAAGTCTAAAATGTCACGTTTAAGAAAGAACAATCTCTGTCTGTTGTCTCACACTGCAGTATACGAGCTCGCACCAGCAGCAGAATACATGATAATCAAACAATATTCATCTCCACATTTCCATAGAAGACAAAAGGTGAAATGTGTATCTATGAACAGTGTGGAAATCACCACCCTCCCTGTGATGGTGACATATTTATCATACTAATGAAGATCTCTGTGCCAAATCGGGTGAACCGCTCACCTTAGAAACTATGAGTACTGGTTACAGCATATGCACAGCAAAGCTCGTGTTCATAGACGGTAATCTTCCATCTGTGTAGATGAATCCCCTGTGCGTCAATGTAATGCTAGTATTTCTCATTTGTGTCAAAAAGTGTACCATTTCATGGATAAACAATACGTGCTGACTAGATCGTCCATTACAAAGATTCTTGAATTTCAACCTTGTGGCGCAGCGCTTGAACAGTACCAAAATGATCTCATGTGGACTCAAAGGCATCTTGTACAACAAGCAGAGAAAGAATGTGCGCAAAAATGTAAGACACAAAGCTAAAATGTAAGCTTGGATCAGGGTAACTTAGCATAATCCAGCATGATCCTAGGGACCAGCTGACAAATCATCTACCGTCTTGTGAATAAATGTCACATGACACATACCAGAGATAGACACGCAAGGTCACCACAACACACATAGCACATGCAACATTAAAACATTGCACACACTGTTGTCAAATTAGACCATTGAACCGCACAAACAATGACCATTGTCTAATGAAATGAACACCATGGCATAAATACAGGATATAAACGATTGTAGCATGTGTGGAAACAGACATGGCAAACATCAATGTGTGTAACAGGTTTATTACACAGGCCCAAGCTCTGCTCAACACAAAAGCAAACTGATTACAGTTCCAAGTATTCAAATAAACTAAAGAAATGAAAAATCTGACCGAAAACATTGTCTGTCAGAGAGTACTGTTCCAAATTGAAATTCCATTATGGAACAGCATTGTGTGTACCCACACAACAGCCAAAGGAGCCTGTGAAGGAGAGACATAGTACAGTCTTAACTACAACTTGCTATGATGACATATCCAATAATTGACTCACTATTGTCCATTGTAACTTCTGAACCCAAGCTAGGAGTAAGTTCAACAATGTAGTGGTGACCATCATAACTTAACATACACTGTACAACAACAATGACCCTGTAAATTAGCATACACACACACGTATCACAACATATTGTTCTACATAAACACATCCCGCTTAGGAAAGGCATTATCAAACATCTTTGCATACTTACACTCATGTAAAAAGTTGTTAATGAGCTGTCTCCTGACATCCACCTCCTCCTCCTCCTCCTCGTCACTGGCAATGTGCCCGAGGCCTGGATCCTCCCTTGATGGAGGCCGTTGGTCCCTGTCATCCTGGATGAGCGGGAGCTCATTCCTCACAGCCAAGTTGTGAAGCATGCAGCACACGATTATGATCTTGCACACCTTAGCCGGGGAATATTGTAGGGCACCTCCTGTCTGGTCCAGGCAGCGAAATCTGGTTTTTAGCAGCCCAAATGTGCGCTCTATCACTCGCCTGGTCCGCCCATGTGCTTCGTTGTAACGGACATCAGCTGGGGTGACCGGGTTCCTGAGTGGTGTCAGCAACCAGGGCATGTTGGGGTATCCAGAGTCTCCTACATTTATCAAATATAAAAGATCATTTGAGCAAAAACAGGGTACAACATGACAGACAATGAACACACAACTAATACTGACACCATGACTCACCAACAAGCCAGGCACGCTCATTCCTGAGCTGGGACATCAGCTGGGGTATCTGACTCATCCTCATTATGTATGCGTCGTGGGCAGATCCCGGGAAACGCACACATACATGGGAGATGATCTGGTCCGCCAGACATACCACAAGGGCATTGATCGAATGGAAGTGTTTACGATTTCTGTAAACCTGTTCATGGGCTCATGGTGCGACCAAACCCACATGTGTCCCATCAATTGATCCAATCACATGTGGCATGTGTCCCAGGGCATAAAAGTCATCTTTAATGGCACGGAACTGTGGCGGTGTAGGAACCTGTATGTACAGGTTGAGGAACCTCAACATGGCCTCACACACATCCCCGAGCACTCAACTAAACATCGTCTGCAACATCCCACCAGCATCAGCCACAGTAAACTGGAACGATCCTGTCGCAAAATAATGTAGTGCCGCCATCACCTTCACCTTGGGGGTCAGGGCAAAGGGATATGTGCGTCCAGGTTGCAAGTGTGGTGACAACTGGTCTGTCAATTCAGAAATTAATTTCCTCGTGAACCTATATTTCCCCATGCACTCACGTTCCACCATGGTCGCAAGGTCAGGGAAGGGTCTGTGGACATTTGGTCCCCTGCGTAACATATGACAAAGTATGCACACATATTACTAGTACTAATAAAAATCACGTAATCTAGATTCAACATATCGCATTACACTTTCAATTAAGACACAGTGAAGTCAGAGGTGTGAGGTTGAGCTAATACACAACTGACAGCTATGTGATCCTGAACATACACTCAATTTTGTCATGGATATTCAAGTGATACAGTGTTGTACTGTAACTATTCACTGTTGTCTGACACTCTCCATGTGATCAATCGTAACATACACGACACACACCTAATTAAGTATCAAACATAGATGTCAAGGTCAACTAGCACATGTTCTAAAGGTACACAGATATGGATCATGTATTGCAACCTAGCAACAACACTAGATACAGACAGCTTGTCACCATGCACACCACTGTCATGGTGTGGACATTGTCATGATGTTATGTCAGACCTACATGTCCTATCATATACACAAAAAATTGATGATGTTTAGCACAGGAGGATGATTTGTGAAGTGGTCACTCACACTTGTCCTGTTCCTCACAAACAATGCAATTTTTGCACTGTAAGCTAGGAACATCATGGGAGTAGTCTTGTATATGTCTGTGTCTCATTTGACATGTGCTTAACTCCATCCACACAGGGCATACAGCATGACATGAATCTTACATATACTGTCTGACATGATGAGTGAGCATTGCATGGACGCGTGAGCCAACTCCTGGCCGAGCCGGACTGACAGATTGCATGCTTAAGACAATGCTGTTCGACGCGGGTGAGCATTGCATGGACACGTGAGCCAACTCCTGGCCAAGCCGGACTGACAGATTGCATGCTTAAGACAATGCTGTTCGACGCGGGTGAGTTCTCAAAATACGCGTCTGCCACATCCTGACCGATCCGGACGCACAGATTGCATGCTTGATTAAATGCTGTTCGACGCAGGTGAGTTTTCAAAAGACGCGTCAGACACCTAGGGACCAAGGCGTGCGCACGCCTTGGACCCTGAATGTAATAGTGACATACGCGGGTAGGTTTTCAAAAGACGCGTCGGACACCTAGGGACCAAGGCGTGCGCACGCCTTGGACCCTGAATGTTATGGTGACATACGCGGGTGGGTTTTCAAAAGACGCGTCAGACACCTAGGGACCAAGGTGTGTGCACGCCTTGGACCCTGAATGTAATGGTGACATACGCGGGTGGGTTTTCAAAAGACGCGTCGGACACCTAGGGACCAAGGCGTGCGCACGCATTGGCTATTGACTGCCATGGAGACTGACACGGATTTGATACTAGTACGATTCGTGTGCTGAAAAATCAGTTGGCTCCCTACAACAATGTATCAAACTCATTGGTGTCATGAAGTTGAACTTTTTAAACGATGCGGAAGGCGTGTACGAGGCGTGCAATGCGATGGATTGGCCAGATTCATAGGATGCAAATGTGTCGGACCTATCGCTTTGGACGCATGGTTCATAATCTGCCTCTGCAGCACAGATATAAGGCTGTCTGTTCCCCTGAGAGCTCACTTGCCTGCACTGCATGCTCCAGATTGACATCTCTGCTACCACTGCTGCAGTCTCTGCATCCTCTGGCTTCAAGAATGGCACGTACTGTGGAGAGGGCCCCAGCCTTCACAGAGGAGGAGAACCAGGCCCTGTTGGACAGCCTCCTTCCACAGTACAGCAAGCTGTATGGGAAACCAGGGGAGCAGGTGAGTGTGCAGTCCATGTCCTTTCTCATTGTGCATGTTGTCTGTCTAGCACTAATGGCATTGTGTACACCAGTGGCTAGCATGCTCACTGAGTAGTTGTAACCCCCAAAGTGTGTAGGTACCTGTAGGGAACAGGTACTGTGCTGAAAAAGTGCATTTTTACACGGTCTTAAGACCCAGGCAATGTTTCCATGTTGTTAATGCAGGACAACTGTCCATTACCATAGTTGCACTACCTGTGTACATCATATGCCCTTGTGATAACGACATGTATATTCAACTGTGTGATGCACAAACATGTTGCATGTGAAGTAATGGTCTTTTAACTTTGTCATCCTCACAGGTTGATGCCCATCAGAAACAGGAGATCTGGAAGACCATCGTCCAGGCAGTTCGATCTGTGGGGGTCTACAAGCGCCGCATCCGCAACTGCCAGAAGAGGTGGCAGGACCTTCGTGGCTGGACCCGGAGGATCGCAAGAGTCCAGCTGAAGCTGTCGCCTCCTCGCAGGAGGGGCAGATGACGGATCCTGACCCCCCCATACTCCGGATTCTGACGGTGGTCTTCCCTGACCTTGATGGGCAGTTAAAGGCCAGACAGCAGCAAGGAGGGGGTAAGTGCATGCCTTTTCTGTGAACTATGTCTCACATGCTATTTACACTCCTTCAGCCTGGTTACACTCCCACAGTTCGTCTGTCTGCTTGAACAAGAGTCATGTGCCTAAATTAGGTGATGGCCCATCCTCATCTGATACACAGGTGTGGCCCTTTCAGTCTGTGACTTGTGTCACTTGGGTTGTGTGTCCCTGCTGTTGTCCAAGGATAAAGTTTGAAACAGCATCTGCTACCGGTGCATTGTTTTGGGCTTCATGAGTGAGGCAATTGATTGACATGTGCCTGCACATTGCCAGAAAGCTGACATGTACTCTGTGTGGGCCATTATTATGTGTACTAATTGCTGCACTGGCTTAAGTAAATATGTATACTACTTTAAAATGTATAAATATTTTATAATGTTTTATAATAATAATTGATCCAAAATTTCTTTAACAACTCCACTTAAGATAAATGCAATGTACATACTAACCACTAAACTTAATATAATTACTATTTTCACTCCAGTCTTAATTATATTAATGTAGTTGCTGGACACTAAGATTAATTAATTTACTATTCCCACTCTAGTCAGGATAAAATTGGGGTAGGTGCTGGACACTCAACTTAATAAATTTACTATTCCCACTCCAGTCAGTATTAAATTGTGGTAGGTGCTGGACACTAAACTTAATTAATTTACTATTCCGACTCCAGTCAGGATTAAATAGAGGTAAGTGCTGGACACTAAAGTAAATTAATTTACTATTCCCACTCCAGTCAGGATAAAATTGGGGTAGGTGCTGGACACTCAACTTAATAAATTTACTATTCCCACTCCAGTCATAATTAAATTGGGGAAGGTGCTGGACACTAAACTAAATTAATTTACTATTCCCACTCCAGTCACAGTTAAATTGGGGTAGGTGCTGGACGCTAAACTTAATAAATTTACTATTCCCACTCCAGTCAGGATTAAATTGGGGTAGATGCTGGACACTAAACTTAATTAATTTACTATTCCCACTCCAGTCAGGATTAAATTGGGGTAGCTGCTGGACACTAAACTAAATTAATTTACTATTCCCACTCCAGTCAGGATTAAATTGGGGTAGGTGCTGGACACTAAACTTAATTAATGTACTATTCCCACTCCAGTCTGATTTAAATTGGGGTAAGTGCTGGACACTAAAGTAAATTTATTTACTATTCCAACTCCAGTCAGGATTAAATTAGGGTAGGTGCTGGACACTGAACTAAATTAATTAACTATTCCCACTCCAGTCAGGATTAAATTGGGGTAGGTGCTGGACACTAAACTTAATTAATTTACTATTCCCACTCCTGTCTGATTTAAACTGGGTTAAGTGCTGGACACTAAAGTAAATTAATTTACTATTCCCACTCCAGTCAGGATTAAATTGGGGTAGGTGCTGGACACTAAACTAAATTAATTTACTATTCCCACTCCAGTCAGGATTAAATTGGGGTAGGTGCTGGACACTAAACTTAATTAATTTACTATTCCCACTCCAGTCTGATTTAAATTGGGGTAAGTGCTGGACACTAAAGTAAATAATGTACTATTACCACTCCAGTCTGAATTAAATTGGGGTAGGTGCTGGACACTAAACTTAATTAATTTACTATTACCACTGCACTAACTAATAAATTTAAGTAGGTGTTGGATATTAAAATTAATTCATTTACTATTTCCACTCCAGTTACTATCAAATGAATTAGCTCTTGTTAACTTACATTTATTTAACTTACAATTCACATTACATTAAAATGATAAATTATATGAATAATAAACTATACACTAGATTATTTTAATAATAACACAACAAACAATATAAGATCTCAAAACTTGAATACAAAAAACATATCTTATAATACATTTTTTATTGTTTAATTACTTTTATGATATAATAACTATTAAAGCAACATCCCACTCATAAAAATTTATTTTTCTATTGAAAATTATATTTTCAGAATTAAATTTAAAAAAATTATTTTTTAAATATATTTATAAACATTATTTTTAAAAACATGCCAACCTTATGCCCTATAAACACCACATCCCACTCCTAAAAAATAATTAAAAAATTGAAATTAATTTTTTTTTTTTAAATTATAAATTACTAATATATATTTACTTATATTTTTAAAACACTCCCCACCCTTATCCCCTAAAAATGCAGCATCCCACTCCTAAAAAAAAATCTAAATTCAAAACTTAGGGGCCTATTAGGATGGCGGGCGGAGATACGACCGAGGTGCCGGTAACACCCATTTACCACACGCCGCCAGCGGTCTCCATGCTCGCCATATTAGGATGGCCACACATTGCACATTTCCCGCCTGCTGCGGTGCGACGCCGACCGCCATCAAAGTGCGCCCGCCACCGCGGCGGAGTGAGCCAATCACCACACACCGCAGTGCGGAATGACGTCCCGTACGCCGAAGATATCACGATGCCGGAAACAGGGCAGCGCACCGCGACGGAGAAACCGCACAGCGAAAGACGGCGGAGACATCACAGCGGAGACAGAAAAGAAACACCCGGGACACACCTCGATGGATCCTGCCCTACACGCCTTCCCGGTGCTGTACATGATACACCACCTGCAAGTTATCCACCGCCGCGGACACCTCCGCAGGTACGTACAGACACAACAGTGCAAGTAACACAATACACAGCTCCAGGGTGGAAAAACATCGCATGGGAACACCACACACCCCTGTGGGGACAGGCACACAGCCATCACTGCACACACACATGTCCCACCTGTGACAAAAACATCTCGCCACATACTGGCCACCCATGTACCGCATTCATGAACAAATGTCCCGGTTACGTCACCGCCGCGGTCAGTGTGCATGAAACCATGCACACAACGCAGAGCACAGGGCCAGCGCATGCCAAGGGCACCGTACAAATCGCACAGAGCCACAACTCCATCCACAACACACCAGTTACCTCCCTGAAGGGACACAACATGTGCCTCCCAAGTGCCACTCCTGCACAACAACCACACAACTACAGCCATACCATGCCCCACGTCCCAACAACTGCATATACAGCCACAGCAGGACCCTTTGCAAAGGAACACATAGCACAGAAGCCCAGGCCCAGCCAACACACACACCACAACAACATCACACACAAGCCAAGAACACTGAGGTCAGGCACAAAATGTACACACACACAGATGAGGACAAACACTTCACTGCACACACTACCTGACAACTCACACACACACACACCACCCTGACTCACAGCTACATACACACACCACATGCCAGCAGTAATGGAGGACAACATATAGGAAAGCCAAAGTGAGGTGCCCACAAATGGAAGGGCAGTGACACAACCATCAAGCATGTGTGATGCTCATGCAAGACAAGACACATGTGAGAACACACACAGCCCATCACAGCACACATGGCTGACACAGTCAGTCAACACAAACCACTGTTACCCCAATGCAACAACTCCTGGAGACAGCAAGGACACCCATGTATAGGCACAGGGATGTAAGTAAGGCCCTGAACTCAAACACTGACCAGCCACACATAGGCATCCAAATACTGGACAAGACAATGTCTTCTGCACAACACACAGTGACACACTACATGACAGCCAAGTACAAGTAGGATATGTCACACATACCTCCTCCCACAACAGCAACACACAATACTGCCATGTGCACAAAACACAACCACAGGGCTAAACAAGTACACATACAGGCACACCACTCCAGGGTCACACATGGCAGTAGTTGACAATGCAGGTGCACACACATCCACAGTCACAACCAAGTCACCCCCTTCACACCATACACTTCTCCACCACCCAAGTGCACACATTGGAAGTAAGCCATGGGACCTGGATAACTCATCACCACAAGATGTCCATACACCGATCACTGATTGGCACACAGAAAGGAAGCTCACACAGACCACATGACCCTGGCCTGCCTGCCTGTAAGCCTGTGCCCAAACTCCCACCCTGTGCTGCCATTGCCCACAAACCTGACATGTGTCCACCATAGATAACATGAGCCAAGAAGGAAGATGACAACAAGATTTCATTGCCAACCACCTGCACTGCACCCATAAGTATCACAGTCATGTAGAAATGAAGTGCCTCCCACCCCTGCAAAAAAAATGAAATGTGAGACAACCCATTGGCAATGTTGAAGTGGCATACTGAGCCTGTGACACAGTAAACCATGCACACACAGAAACAACTTTATTCAGGAAGGACACTGACACAACTCACTGCAGGACCAACTGTGTTTATTCACAATTTGCATATAGAGACAACAAATTTGGGCAACAGCAAAGCCAGTGGGCATTTCAATATGCACAGTATTTACATGAGAAGCTGCACAGGCAGGGGGCAAACAGCAGTGAAACACAAGGCAAGTACAATGTGCAGAGTAGTAACATCAGAAGCTGCACAGGCAAGGGGCAACCAGCAGTGAACAACAAGGCCAGTGGCCAGTCCAAAGTGCAGGTGAGGTACATGAGATGCTACACAGGCAAGGGGCAAACAGCAGTGAACAGCAAGGCCAGTGGCCAGTCCAATGTGCAGGTGAGGTACATGAGATGCTGCACAGGCAAGGGGCAAACAGCAGTGAAACACAAGGCAAGTACAATGTGCAGAGTAGTTCCATCAGAAGCTGCACAGGTAAGGGGCAAACAGCAGTGAACAGCAAGGCCAGTGGCCAGTCCAATGTGCAGGTGAGGTACATGAGATGCTGCACAGGCAAGGGGCAAACAGCAGTGAACAGCAAGGCCAGTGGCCAGTCCAATGTGCAGGTGAGGTACATGAGATCATGCACAGGCAGAGGGCACACAGCAGTGAACGACAAGGCCAGTGGGCAGGACAAAGTGCAGAGTGAGTCCATGAGAAGCTGCACAGGCAAGGGGCAAACAGCAGTGAACAGCAAGGCCAGTGGCCAGTCCAATGTGCAGGTGAGGTACATGAGATGCTGCACAGGCAAGGGGCAACCAGCAGTGAACAACAAGGCCAGTGGCCAGTCCAATATGCAGGTGAGGTACATGAGATGCTGCACAGGCAAGGGGCAAACAGCAGTGAAACACAAGGCAAGTACAATGTGCAGAGTAGTTCCATCAGAAGCTGCACAGTCAAGGGGCAAACAGCAGTGAACAGCAAGGCCAGTGGCCAGTCCAATGTGCAGGTGAGGTACATGAGATGCTGCACAGGCAAGGGGCAACCAGCAGTGAACAACAAGGCCAGTGGCCAGTCCAAAGTGCAGGTGAGGTACATGAGATGCTGCACAGGCAAGGGGCAAACAGCAGTGAACAGCAAGGCCAGTGGCCAGTCCAATGTGCAGGTGAGGTACATGAGATGCTGCACAGGCAAGGGGCAAACAGCAGTGAACAAAAAGGCAAAGACATTGTGCAGAGTAGTGACATAAGAAGCTACACAGGGAATGTATGCAACTCTACCATGCCATGCCCAGCAACAGAGTAATGGGCGTGACAATGGGCATCACACACACCCCTGTGGACAGACAGGTGTATGAGGGTGACCACCACTCAGATGGGGCTGTCTGTCGGACTTGGAGCTGACTGTGTGTTGGGGTCAGTTGGAGGACTGCCCTGGGCAGTGGGAGTAACAACTGTGGAAGAGCCAACTGTGCATGTGGTAGCTGGGGGGCTGCTTGGACCAGGTGGGGTGGTGGCCCGGGAGGTGGACTCATGCCTTGGTGAGACACAGTGTGTGCCGGAGATTGTGGAGGGGTGCCTCTCCACTTCTTGGGGATCCTGAAAGGCTTCCCTGTCTGGGGATTGAGAGGAACTGGGGCAGACACAACAGGTGACCCCCAACACCAAAGCTGATTCTGGTGTGGATGGTGACCCTCCCTCTGGGGACATGCTGGATCCCGCTGTGCGCTTGCCTGGTGTTTGCCGCCGCCCTGCCTCCCTCTGTCCACCAGATTTGCCCCCTACAGTGTCCTCCCATGCTGGCTTCACAGGGCTTGGGATGGGAGTGGAGGTCAAGGATGGATTATCCATGGGGCCCTCATCCTGTGTAATGTTTGCAGGCAACACCTTTTCAGTGGGTGTGGAAACTGTCATTTTGCCTCTGCGATACGTCTTTGGGACAGGGAGTCTTTGGCAGGGGAGGAAGGTGAGGCCTGTGACCCTGATGCTTTTTCTTTGCTTTGTGGCCCTTGCTGTCGCCTGATGGGCTTTTCTCTCTGCGCTCTGGGGTGGCCTTACTCTTATGTGGGGATGGTGTCTGCGCCCTAGTACGCTTGGGCTGCTGCTGCTCCTGTGTGCAGCGGGTTCTGTATCGGGACTTTGGGGTCCGTTGAGCATTGTCACTGTCGTCAGAGGTGCACAATGACACGGGGCCAGACCGAGTGCTGGGAGCCGCTCCCTGACTATGTGCCTGTTGCAGGGCTGCTGTCACAGTTGATGACAAGGACTGCACAGTCCGGCGTAGCCCACCTACGTCGGAATGTAAGCCCTCCATGAAAGCTATAACCTGCCCCAACTTTTTGTCATGCTCTTGGAAGGCATTGAGATGTGCTGTCTGCCCCACACACAGCTGGTGCAATAGCTCGACTGGTTCTGCACTGAGGGCAGCAGGGCTGACATGGGCTGGGGCAGCTGTGCCTGGGGTGAAGGTGACTCTTCCCTTCCTACTCGTGCAGACACGGGCAGCACCAGTGGAGGTTGAAGGGAGGCTGGGCACTGGACGCTGTGTGGCGGAAGAGGAGGCCGAGTCCCCGTTCCCTGTACCCCCCAACATGGATGTGTCACCGCTGGCGTCAGATGAGGTAGAGCTTTGTGTCTCCGGCTGTGAATCCTCTAGCAGACTCCTGTCCCCCTCCTCGGCGCTGGTCACATCTGTGTCAGTCTGCTCCAGTGCGGCTGTTGCACTGGAAGCCTCACCACTGGTGTCTGTCCCCTCTCCCTCTGCACATACGGGAGCTGCTGCATAGGAGAGAGAAGTACTGTGAGATGAGTGGCATCAACAGAACTAACACGTGCCAATACATCTGCATCCTAGAAAGAGGTGTGCAGCACATTGCATGCCACCCTGTGCACACATATATCTTGCCACCCAAAATCTCAACACAACGGTGCATGTCCGCCACACATCCTGCCATAAGTGCCCCAGGTGACTCCCACAGCACACCATCCTGCAGTTGGCTCACATCAGACACAGCCCCAAAATGGCCTGTGCACACACACTGTCCCGATGTTGGCAAGGATGAACACCACGACATGGTGCACATCACCTACATGTGTGGAGCAGTAGGGGGCTACACAGACTACAACATACCAGCCCACAATGACCCTGCACACATGCCATCCACCATATCGAGTCCATGGGCACATCTACTGTTGCACATTGGCCTCAGATGTCTGACTGGCAGACATCTGAGGTCTGGAATTGCACGCATTCATTGAAACGCATTCACAGTTGGCACACTGGCATTCCCATCCATCTGAATTCACACACTACACCACAGCAGAAGGTACCTGAAGGCCACAACTCCAAATGTAAGAGAGATGCACAGTGCTAAAACTCACTTCATGAAGCACCGTTTGGGCAAAAGCATGGCACATACACCCAGCACAGAGGCCACTCCCAAAACATTGCACCACACAACCAACGTCACACAGCTGACAATTTGCACACTCTGTAGACACATGCACCCACTCCCAGCCAAAGGCAGCCTGCAACACATACTCACCCCTGGCTCGCTGCTGATGCTCCTTCAGTTGTCTGTCCAGCTCAGGTTGTGTGACAGCCAGGATGCGGGCCATTAGTGGTGTCATGCTGCGCCTAGCCAACCTGCCAGTCCGAGGGAGCAGCCCCAGCGTCATCTCGGCAACGTTCTTGCTCAGCCGGCAGATGTCGTCCCACCTTTTATGACAGTGGGTGCGCCTTCGGTTTGACACACCCAGATCCCGGACTCTGGAGGCAATGGCCCTCCACACAGCTTTACGCTGGTGGACCTTCAGCTGCAGGCATGGGAGACAAGAGGGGTGAGGTTCCAGTGACACAGTGCACAATGACAACACAACGAAAATGCAGTAGCACGACACTGACTCATCCAAAACTCCAGCTACAACTGTCACATAGCCAACAATTGCTGTGAACATGGTGCAATGTCATTGGTCAATCAGACGTACAGGCATGCATGTTCAAAGGTTGACACAGTACCTCCACATCCAGGATACCAACACAGCAAGCAACGTGTAGTCTGGCTGCAGCTACTGTCTGCAGTTACCTACAACTACACATAGAGAAGATAGCAAAACATGTGTCTTGTTGTTGGACTCACTGTGTCCAACACTGCGCATTCCTAAGTGTCCTAGCCCTGTGAAAGCCTCACTGTGTCCTGGAACTCACATAGAGTGACAACAACTGTCATACACACACCCTTCTCCCACGCCTGCTCCTGTGCAATCTACATGGCAGAGATGGGACTTAGATGAAGAGGCGTGACCCAAACACACATGGAACACACTGTACATGCAGTGATGTGGACATGTGGCATTCGGCGAGGGACTGTGCAGGGCAGGTGGACTGACACTGAGTGGGTTAATTTGGAGCAACACAGCCATTCACACAAACGATAACTGGCCAGACTCCTGCATCACCAAAATGCAGCTGCACTGTATGGCTGACACTACAGGACATGTCCCTCTACTCAGGATAGGCATGCAGGGTAACGTGTGAAAGAGCCCACCAAGCCCTTCCCGCTGTAGTAAACATGATAGGCAGTGCATGTCAGAGCCCCACAACCACTGACACATACCGAAGCACCTCCACCCCACGTGTGCACACCCTGCACTCTCACTCACAGTCTGGGAGACTTACCACGACATTAGGGCCGCCATAAAGCCTTGGGTACTGTGCAAGCACCCCGTCTACCAGGACCCCAAGCTCCTCACTGGTGAAGGGACTGGCACGGATCTTCTGAGTCCTCGACATCACAATGGACATGTGGCAGCAGCAGCACGTTGAGGGTGGCAGCCAGCAGTCCCTTGAGGCAGCAGGTGGAGGGGGCAGCCAGCAGTCCCTTGAGGCAGCAGCAGCAGGTGGAGGGTGGCAGCCAGCAGTCCCTTGAGGCAGCAGGTGGAGGGTGGCAGCCAGCAGTCCCTTGAGGCAGCAGGTGCAGGGTGGCAGCCAGCAGTCCCTTGAGGCAGCAGCAGCAGGTGGAGGGTTGTCAGTCAGCAGTCCCTGGTAGCTGTGGGAATGTGGTGCACCCTCACACAAGAGGATGGACGGAATGCTGCACATAGGCAAACTTTCACCCCCAGTCACACATCTGGGTTTAATCCATCGTTATTTTGCTTCACCACGCCACCCCAGTTCAGACATAGCCATATGCAAATCAGTCTTGACCCTGTGCCTCATGGGAACAGTCCAGACCGAACTGCCAAGCCATGTCTTCCCTGGACCGGAATCAAGCATCCTAAGACCGGTTTCAGGCTATCAGCCTTCATCAGCCAGGATAGCTTGACTCCAGTGGCGTAGTGAGCACGGGACCCACGTCTGGGCACACCCTCCCACACATATATAGGCCCCTGGGGCTGTGTCAGTGGTCCCAGGGTGCTGCAATTGGTGTACCAGGTCTGCCTCATTCAAATACATCCAATGTCCGCCTCCGCGGTGGCGGTGCACGCCTACCGCAATTTTCAAACTCGCATCAGGCTACCGTGAGGCTGCTTCCCATTGGCTGCAAGGGCATGGTCCATGCCGGTGACACACCGTAGGGTCCATGTGCGCGCTACCGCGGTGGTGCATCTTTTGAATGCCTCCAGTGACTGCCTCCGCGGGGGTGGTGCACGACTACAGCGATTTTCAAACTTGCATCAGGCTACCGTGAGGCTGCTTCCCATTGGCTGCAAGGGCATGGTCCATGCCGGTGACACAACTCAGGGGCCAGGCGGTAGGCACCGCCATATGTCTGCCAGACAGTGCCTGGAGTGACCGTGATTTGGGTAGCGGTGCATGGTGACCGCCATTGTCACATACATATCTGGCGGTGTCACCCGCGATCGTGCCTGTGTTATGGGCGGTGCCACACCACAGGGGCCAGGCGGTAGGCACCACCATATGTCTGCCAGACAGTGCCTGGAGTGACCGTGATTTGGGTAGCGGTGCATGGTGACCGCCATTGTCACATACATATCTGGCGGTGTCACCCGCGATCGTGCCTGTGTTATGGGCGGTGCCACACCACAGGGGCCAGGCGGTAGGCACCACCATATGTCTGCCAGACAGTGCCTGGAGTGACCGTGATTTGGGTAGCGGTGCATGGTGACCGCCATTGTCACATACATATCTGGCGGTGTCACCCGCGATCGTGCCTGGGTTATGGGCGGTGCCACACCTCAGTCGTCAAATGGTAGGCACCGCCATATGTCTGCCAGACAGTGCCTGGAGTGACCGTGATTTGGGTAGCGGTGCATGGTGACCGCCATTGTCACATACATATCTGGCGGTGTCACCCGCGATCGTGACTGGGTTATGGGCAGTGCCACACCTCAGTCGTCAAGCGGTAGGCACCGCCATATGTCTGCCAGACAGTGCCTGGAGTGACCGTGATTTGGGTAGCGGTGCATGGTGACCGCCATTGTCACATACATATCTGGCGGGGTCCCCCGCGATCGTGCCTGGGTTATGGGCGGTGCCACACCTCAGTCGTCCAGCGGTAGGCACCGCCATATGTCTGCCAGACAGTGCCTGGAGTGACCGTGATTTGGGTAGCGGTGCATGGTGACCGCCATTGTCACACACATATCTGGCGGTGTTACCCGCGATCGTGCCTGGGTTATGGGCGGTGCCACACCTCAGTCGTCAAGCGGTAGGCACAGCCATATGTCTGCCAGACAGTGCCTGGAGTGACCGTGATTTGGGTAGCGGTGCATGGTGACCGCCATTGTCACATACAAATCTGGCGGTGTCACCCGCGATCGTGCCTGGGTTATGGGCGGTGCCACACCACAGGGGCCAGGCGGTAGGCACCGCCACATATCTGCCAGACAGTGCCTGGAGTGAGCGTTAATGGAGTTGTGGAGTAGCTGTGCTGCACCTAACGTGTCCTCCAGCTCTCTGCATAGGCCAACATGTACAGTGCCCAGTGTCTCAACAATTGAAGGGTCCTCATGAGGGCAAATGCACAGAAGGGACATGTCACTTCACGTCACCAACACATACCATATATGGGTCGCCAGTACATTGCATGGGCACATACACTCACACATGTCACATGTGCTGTGTAATGAAATGTAGACTGCCCAGTTAATGTGTTGCATAGCATATGTAGATAATGGTCAATGTCTGTGTGTGCAATGTAACGCACACTGTTGTCTCATTTTCTGAACTAGGGGCATCAGCAACTGGCACGTGTCCCCCACGCTCAGCCGGTGGTCAGTGTGTAGTTGAAGTGTGCCATGTGCAACCTGTTTTGGTAGGTGTATCAGGGCCAGCAACATGGTGTGTTCGGGTAGTATTGCAATTAGTAACATATGCTGAGGGTCATACTCGCAGGTATGCACACATATCTGTTAGTATATCACACTGTGCATGCGAATGAGCCGGAGGGGTGCACAGATAATTGCTGCTGGTAAGAGGACAGGTGTACGAGTAGTGTGCCTGATGTGTACCTACTTGTGAAGTGCCCTGTCGGTTAATGGTGCATGTTGTAAGACTTGGGAATGTGTCTGTTGAAAAAATTGATGTGATGCACATTTCATGGTCTTCTGCATTGACATCTGTGCACTGTGATCTGTCCTAGGAGGAGGAGGCCCAATATCCATCATCCGTTCACAGTCCTGGCAGACATGGAGAATGAGGATATAATCCGCAAATTCAGGCTGGACCGACAAACCCTGCAGAACCTATGTGCCATGTTGGAGCCCCACCTGCAGCCACGTCAGACATATCCAACAGCTTTCACCGAAACATCTAAGGTGATGGCATGCCTGCATTTCTTTGCAACAGGCTCATTCCAGCACACGGTCGCAAGTGCAGGCGGGATGTCACAGCCGATGTTCAGCATGGTGCTGAGGGATGTCCTGTTGGCCATGATGCTGTACAAAGACAGATATATCCATTTTCCCAGGGGGCCTGAGTTGGTGGCTGTGAAGGGCGATTTCTATGCCCTTGGACATATCCCCCATGCCATTGGTGCAATTGATTGCACACATGTTGGGCTTGTGCCACCACAGGCACGTGAACAGGTTTACTGCAATAGGAAGCATTCACACTCGGTAAATGTTCAAGTGGTGTGCCTGGCGGACATGATCATCTCACACGTGTGTGCCAAGTTTCCCGGCTCAGCCCATGATGCCCACATCTTGCGCAGCAGCATCGTTCCTCAGCTGATGGCCAATCTGCTTCCTGAGCGTGCATGGCTTGTGGGTGAGTATGCATAGTGGATTAGAGTGGTGTGTGTGTGGCATGCTGTTGTGTTGCATTTTGGGACTGCAAGGTTAATCTGTGTCTCTCACACCCAGGTGACTCGGCATATCCGAACCGCCCGTGGTTGCTGAGCCCATTGCGGAATCTCGTCACGCCAGCTGATGTGCGATACAATGATGCCCATGGGAGGACCCGGCGTGTGATAGAACGGACATTTGGTCTCCTAAAATCAAGATTTTGGTGCCTGGACCGTACTGGGGGGGCCCTTATGTACTCGCCAGGGAAGGTGTGTCAGATAGTGGTGGCATGCTGCATGCTCCACAACCTGGCCATTCGCAAGGCAATACCCCTGATCCTTGATGACGATGATGAGCAGACAAGGTCGCCGCCTGCAAATCAACCCGGATCCAGTGACGAGGGCAGTGGAGAGGAGGAAGGGGTCGACATGCGTCAACAGCTCATCACCCGTTACTTCACTTGAAGGTGAGTGACGATGTAGAAGGGACAAAATGGTCTGATGGTGTTGCTGTTGCTGTGTGGATGTATGTGAGCTTGCTGACTGCAGCTTGGTGTTGACTCATTGCTGCCTGCCAATGTATGTGTGATTGGTTAGTGTGATACAGAATGTCTCTATGGTGACTGTTGCTCTGTGTAAAGTTTGTAGATCTGAGTACCTTGTTGACAAGTGTTGTGTGATGTGTGCAATGCCACACCCATACAAGTGACTCTTGTTCTGCGGTTTTCCCTAGGTCCCTTCAGCATCTCACTTGTTACCTACATTCCATTCCCCTGGACCATGTCCTACACGGTGAAGGTTGCACATCCTGAATTAAAGACGGAGCAGACACAACAACATGTGTGTAAGGTGTATTTATTTACAACTGTGACATGCGAGGGTGGAGAAGATGTGAAGGGGGGAATTGAAGAAGTGAGTTGACAGTCATGGTAGATGAGATACTTGAGTAGTCCCCACAATGATGTGGAGACCCAGTCCAATAGATAGATGCCATTCACATGGCAGTGTGGTGAAGGATAGTCCAAAAGGTCAATGCAGTGGTGCAGTGGTCTGCCATCATGGCTGGCTCGGGGACTAGCATTTGGCAGGTGCTTTGGCACGTGAGTCCCCCTGGCCTTTCCTTAGATGGCCCCTCTTGCACTTGACTGGAGGGGCCACTGCTGCAGGGGCAGTGGTGTCTGAGGACTCACCCCCCTCTGTGGATGCAGGGGAGGATGATGAAGTGTCATCCTGCTGCCCAACAGGGGGAGGCGGAGGGGTAGAATGTTGCTCTTGCCTGTCCCTCAGAACCGCCACTAGCTGCCCCAAGAGGTCCACAATCTGTCCCATGCGTGTGTCCCTGGACCTCAGCAGCAGGAGATGCTCCCGAGATTCTTCCTCTAACCGGCCCATTCGTCCCTGGGCCTGTTGGTAGGTCCCAAGGACTCTGTCGATGTGGCCCAGGGCTTCCGTCCCAGGATCAGTCCCGCTCTGCATGACCCTGTCCCGACCAGCTGCACTGCTGCCACGGTCCTGTCCGCTCCTCACATTAGCCCGCTGCATCCTCTCCCTGGCCTCCGCAGTCGATGTGTTGGGCTGCTCAACCCCTGGGGCAGGGAGGGTGTTGCGGACAGCTGTGGTGGTGGTGGTGGTGGTAGTGGTTGACACACAGGCCATGACAGCAGCTGTCAGAGGATGGTCAGGGAACTGCAGCTGATGTGGTTGGGGGGACAATGGGTGCCTGGGACTGGTTGCGGCCTGCCACACCAGATGGGCCAGCGTGGAGCTCCTCATCCAAGGAATCCAGGAGTCCTCATCCAGTTGTCTCTGTTCCGGGGGGAGGACTGGCTCTGCAGGGTGGTGTCATCCTCTGCAGTGAGTTCTTGGTCACCTGTGGGTCAGATGAGAAATGGTCATTGTGTTGCACCCATCAAAGTTTGTGTTAGCAGTGTTACATCAACTGTTTGTACATCCAGCAGTTGTTCACTGTACAAATTTGCATTGACCGACATCCAGTGAAGCATTACAAGCTGTTGTGGTACATGCATTACTTGTCCATATTGGGAGTTGTCAAGACATGACATGCACAATATAATTTTTTGACATTGACAGTCTCATGTTGGCATCCTGTTATTGATCAATCATATGTCATCCATTTACGCGTATGTGTCACTTGTAGAGCCCTTGCAGCGGTTTACTCTGCACAGTGAGTGACCATTGTAGTTTCATGCATACCTTTTCAATGTGGTGTAGATATCTGTATTTCCAGACATGCTTAAGTTTGCTTTAATTAGATCCTAGGTGGTCTGGACCACTGCTACTGTCAGATGGCATGTAGTGGTGTGCATGGTTGTGCTCGGAGTTCCATCTACATGTGTTTCAGTCATTCACACTTTGGTTGCTGTCACAGTTTCATTTTCTTAGGTGTGTGCACACTATAGTTGCCAATACTATCTGGGTGTGCAGTTGTGCATTGAGAGGCCTGGTGTCCTATGCCAACATGTTTTTTTAAATGCATATCTGGCTGCATGTTGTGGCTGTTGATATGTTGTGTTTGCTGTGTTTTCCTTGTATTTGAGAGACCTCTCTGTGTGTGTATGATGAGGGCTTCCATCTTGGTCCAGTGTGGAACAAGTCAGCATGATATGTCCACATGCCAGTTCTTTTGAAGTGTACATTGCAATGACTGACACATGCATGTTGGTGCCAGGAAGTAATGGGTCTTGTGTGCTGGCGGTCAGGTGGGCGCGTGTGAATTGTTGTGCAAGCTTCCCAGCCCCACACACCCCGACCTGTGAGATGCGGTTACCTACCTGTGAGTTGGGTGGGTAGCATACATTGCCTGCCACATGCTTCTTATTGGGGGTGTAGTGTCCCATCCTCCATAGTGGTGGAACAGCATGCATGTTGCATTTTGTGGGACGGATAGCCAAACACACTACACCGTCTCACTGTGTAGATGGCTAACTACCGTTTGAGGTGAAGGTGAGAAATGACATGGCTATGTGACTTGGTAGAAATCTTTGGATGGAATGTGCGTGTGGTGAGCATGATGTGTGTGTGGCTTTTTGTACCCATTGATTTCAGATTACATTTGGTCATGGGGTATAGCCCCCCATCACTGTTGTCCCAGCTATCTGGCTGTGGGGTTCACTCCCCCGACATTTGAAGGCATAATAGGGCAAGGGGTATAGTCTCGTAGCACAGTGGTGACATACAGCAGGGTGAAGATCTCACCCAGCATACATTTCCACACTGTCAAGGTTTCATGGTATTTGTGGACCTGAGAACATGAGCACAGTACTGGTGAAGCAGTTGTTCCAGGGCATCCATACACTGACATGTTGTGGTCAACAGTGGTGTGTGTGTGAGATGTACTCAGCCCTGTGCAGACAATGTGTGGTTTTGGGGCCAGACTATACCAGCACTGTTCAGACAGACAGTGTGAGATGTGAACATTGTCAATGCATACACACATTGGTGGTCCAAACAAGACACCTTTGACAATTTAATTCAGACAAGGTGCTGTTCTGCAATTCAGTGCAGCACTGTGGTAGCTGGGTATGTTGCAGGACATTTGGGATGTGCTTAGTTTAGCATTGTGAGTCCCAGCTGCAGTGTAGTTTTTGAGTGCACTGCACTTCCACTGTTTACATTGCAACACTGTGGTATGACATGGGTGATTTGCACTTTGCCATACAAACGGCCAGACACTGCTGCAGGGCAGCATGATCGTTGTTAGTGTTGCAGTGTGTGATGCCTGGCACAGTGTACACAATGTGGGTCAATTTTGAACAGAGACTTGTGCATGGTGACTACAACACAATTGTTTTGCATTATTTGTGTTGGTGACTGTGGACTAAGGGGCATGGTGTCATGTGCGGCTGCACAGACGTCACCTGCCTATGAGTGGGTCTAGTGCTCCATCCTGCTCAGCTGTGGGACAAGGGGGCCAGGTGGGAGTTGTAGTGCAGGCCTCCCAAACACCCACCCACCTCCCTGTAAAGATGGCTACCTACCTGTTAGGTGAGGGTGAAGCACACAATGGCTGAGGCATGCTTCTGGGTGGGGGGAGGGCTACATCCTGCTCAGCTGTGGGCCAAGGGGGCCTGGTGGGAGTTGTAGTGCAGGCCTCCCAAACACCAACCCACCTCCCTGTAAAGAAGGCTACCTACCTGTTAGGTGAGGGTGTAGCACACAATGGCTGAGGCATGCTTCTGGGTGGGGGGAGGGCTACATCCTGCTCAGCTGTGGGACAAGGGGGCCAGGTGGGAGTTGTAGTGCAGGCCTCCCAAACACCCACCCACCTCCCTGTAAAGATGGCTACCTACCTGTTAGGTGAGGGTGTAGCACACAATGGCTGAGGCATGCTTCTGGGTGGGGGCAGTGCTCCATCCTGCTCAGCTGTGGGACAAGGGGGCCTGTTGGGAGTTGTAGTGCAGGCCTCCCAAACACCCACCCACCTCCCTGTAAAGATGGCTACCTACCTGTTTGGTGAGGGTGTAGCACACAATGGCTGAGGCATGCTTCTGGGTGGGGGCAGTGCTACATCCTGCTCAGCTGTGGGACAAGGGGGCCAGGTGGGAGTTGTAGTGCTGGCCTCCCAAACACCCACCCACCTCCCTGTAAAGATGGCTACCTACCTGTTAGGTGAGGGTGAAGCACACAATGGCTGAGGCATGCTTCTGGGTGGGGGGGCTACATCCTGCTCAGCTGTGGGCCAAGGGGGCCTGGTGGGAGTTGTAGTGCAGGCCTCCCAAACACCCACCCACCTCCCTGTAAAGATGGCGACCTACCTGTTAGGTGAGGGTGTAGCACACAATGGCTGAGGCATGCTTCTGGGTAGGGGGAGGGCTACATCCTGCTCAGCTGTGGGTCAAGGGGGCCAGGTGGGAGTTGTAGTGCAGCCCTCCCAAACACCCACCCACCTCCCTGTAAAGATGGCTACCTACCTGTTAGGTGAGGGTGTAGCACACAATGGCTGAGGCATGCTTCTGGGTGGGGGCAGTGCTCCATCCTGCTCAGCTGTGGGACAAGGGGGCCTGGTGGGAGTTGTAGTGCAGGCCTCCCAAACACCCACCCACCTCCCTGTAAAGATGGCTACCTACCTGTTAGGTGAGGGTGTAGCACACAATGGCTGAGGCATGCTTCTGGGTAGGGGCAGTGCTACATCCTGCTCAGCTGTGGGACAAGGGGGCCTGGTGGGAGTTGTAGTGCAGGCCTCCCAAACACACACCCACCTCCCTGTAAAGATGGCTACCTACCTGTTAGGTGAGGGTGTAGGACACAATGGCTGAGGCATGCTTCTGGGTGGGGGGAGGGCTACATCCTGCTCAGCTGTGGGCCAAGGGGGCCTGGTGGGAGTTGTAGTGCAGGCCTCCCAAACACCCACCTCCCTGTAAAGATGGCTACCTACCTGTTAGGTGAGGGTGTAGCACACAATGGCTGAGGCATGCTTCTGGGTGGGGGCAGTGCTCCATCCTGCTCAGCTGTGGGACAAGGGGGCCTGGTGGGAGTTGTAGTGCTGGCAGCATGTACACATGTACCCATGGTGATGTTGCTAACTACCTTTGGGGGGCATCAGGGGGAGTGTCTGTTGTATCTGTGAGAGATGTGTTGGGGGGAGTGTTGTGCACATGAATGAATTTGAACCTAGGAGGTATTATTTTGTAATAGTGCAAGACAGTACATTTGTGTGATGTTAGGCATTTGTTTGTACTTACCAGCCTCCACTCCCCCGGGTATTCCCGAGAGACTCTCTGGATGTAGAATACCAAGCACCTTCTCCTCCCATTCAGTGAATGTTTTGAATGGAACGGGAGGGCCACTGCATGTCCTGTGAGCCAGCTCATGGTTCTTGGCTCTCTTCTTTTTGACCACTGCCTTCAGATCGTGCCACCTCTTCACGATTTCATCTCTATTGCGTGGCACGGTCCCTACTGCATTGACCTTCTGTACTATCCTTCTCCACATTTGCGTCCTTGTTGCTAGTGGTGTCTGTTGGACATGGTTACCAAACAATTGTGGTTCTACCCTGATTATCTCATCGACCACGACCCTCAACTCACTCTCAGTGAATTTGGGCATTCTCTGTGGTGACATGGTGTGTGATGTGTCAAGGTGTTTAGGGTGCAGGTTTGGAAGTGGTAGTGGTGGTTGTGATGTGTATGGTGTGTGCTGTGCAAAGGTGTTAGAGGTGCAGGTGTGGAAGTGGTGGAGGTGGTGGTGATGTGTGTGTGTTGTGCAGATTTGCCTCTCCTGTCATCTGTGGTGGATGTCCCCTCAGTTGTGGAGTTTTGCAAAGGATTGTGGTATGTTGGGGGCTGGATTTATACTGGTGTCTGTGGGTGTGTCAGGATGGGGTATTGGTAGCAGGTGTGGTGTGTGTGTGAACCTGGGATTTGTAGTTTTGGAGTTTACCATGGGGGTGTGTCTTTGGGCTGTGTTAGCTATTTTTGGGTGCATGCCTTGTTTGGTTGGTGCACTTTGTGGCCATGTTGTGTGTTTTTCTAGCGACCGCCATTTTTTTAACGGAGCGTCCGCAGAGGTGGCTCGGCTACGGCGCTTCCGCCATCTCACTGATTCTTCAATGTTGTCGACCGCGGCGGTCGGAAACAGCGCACTGCACCGCGGGGATGTCGGGAATATCATAATTTCGATGGCAGTGTCTTCGCTGTGGTTGCGGTCGTTTGGGCTGTTTCCGCTGCGAAACCGACCGCCGCGGACGGGTTTGGGCCTTCTCCGCAGGCGAACAGTGGTTTCTCGGGTTTCCTTTCCGCGGTGGTTGGATTTTTACCGCCGAGGATCCTAATCTAGCCGTCGGTTTACCCGCGGTAGCGGCAGGCGGTGTTTTCCCGCTACCATGGCGGTCGGTTGTTTTTCCGTCCGCCATCGTAATGACCTCCTTAATTTTCTAAAATATATTAAAATTCTAAATTTAAATTTCAATATAAAAATTTTAAATTTTAAATTAATAATATATATTTACTCATATTTTTAAAACACTCCCCACCCTTATCCCCTATAAACCCAACATCCCGCTCCTAAAAATAATTTCTAAATTCAAAATTTAAATTTCTAAAAAAAAATTAAATTCTAAATCTAAATTTCATTTAAAACATTTTTAATTTTAAATTATTAATATATATTTACCCATATTTTTAAAACACTCCCCACCCTTATCCCCTATAAACCCAACATCCCGCTCCTAAAATATATTGCTAAATTCTAAATTTAAATTTCAAAATAACATTTTTAAACTTCAAATTATTAATATATATTTACCAATATTTTTAAAACACTACCCACCCTTATCCCCTATAAACCCAACATCCTGTTCCTAAAAAATATTCTACACATCATTTTTTTTAAACATTATTTAAATATTATACTTTTACAAACATAAAAAAATACCAATATGTCATACTTTGACGATATTTTCACATAACGATATTTTGTCATTCGATATAAAATACTTCGATATTTTTTATTACACATAAAAACGATATTTTTTACATCGATATTCATAACGTCGAGATTTTATACCATCGATATATTAATATCGATATTTTTGTAAGTCGATATATTAATTTCGATATTTTGACTACTCACCCGTTAAAAGATTCACTGATTAATTCTGCTAATAAGCTAGACACAGAGCAGCACCATGTGGTGGATAAATACGTGTTGATGTTTAGAAATAGGTGCTGCAGCAGTGATCCAGAGGTCCTCTACTGGCAAGGATTTATTCAAAGGAACTAGAAAAGACACCGGAAGGAGAAAGAAAAGGAAAAACTATCACTGTGGCCCTTCTTTTCACAAAAAAAGCTTTACTGATGAAGAACAAGCTACTTAACCAGCTAATACAGTGTTTGAAATGCTCACCCTGAACAGGATAAAAGAAAAAAGGATAGCTTTTCCCTGGCACAAAGTAATTGAAAAGAATTAGTACAGCAGCCATACCTCTAACCAATCCCTAGTCGAGAGAACGGTGGCATTTCACTCTAGAAATTAACAGGCTTAACAGAACATCGTTCAGCGATACATACATCCAAACTCACTGTGCCATTAGTTAAACATTACCTTGAGAAAAACCATCATCCAAACGAGATTAGATGGCATGTTTTGAGAAAAATCGAGGCCATGCAAGAACCCACTAGTACAGACATACGTAAACGGCGTGAAATCTTTTGGATCTTTGTCCTAAACATGAATAAAAAAGGATTGAACAATGAGATCCCTTGGGTGAATGCTATTAAATACAACACTTAAATGTATACCCTCGGATATCCTTTAGCCTGTGTTCTTTTATTTAAGTGTATTGTTTCCATCTTTTTACAGATTCACTAGAGCGCTTGGTATTAGGGCTTCTTCTCAATTCTCGTCGCCCAGCCATGCTCATGTTATCAACTGCTAGAAATGTTTGCTAACACATTTTCCTTCTTTAGTCCTTTGTGAGTGCCCCTCACCCCGCGCCAAGTCTTCTGAAAGAAGAGACTCTATACCTTTAAAACGATCGTTCCCTCCCAGGCTGACGTAAGCTGCTGCGCTTTAAATAGTTCCGCAGACCGGAACTAATTTGAGTATCTGGACACCTACGTTAACGATTCGACTGGACATTTAGTAAGTTCCTCATGACAGCTTTGTCTGCCTGTCCATTTCTGCCAGGCGCGGCAACTTTGCTCCTGCCACTTTGCTTTTAAGCTGTTATTCAATTTAACCCAGCCATACGGCAGGCTGTTTAGCCTTCGTCCCTGCTATGCCGTGTATCCGAGCGTTTCCCGATCGGCCATTTGCATCACAGGTTTGCTCTTGGATGTTTACTAAATTACCCGTAACGCAACAATTTTATCTTTGTCCCTTTTAGATCTTTGTTAATAACCGCTAGGCGTGGCAGTCTTGTTTAGCAGTACCCTGCTCTCGCCACCTTGCCCCTAAGCGGCTATTTAATCCAATGCGCTATGACCTCCAGGCATGGTAGTTTTTTCAACTGCACACCGCTGCCGCTCGCCTCCTCTTAAGCGGTCATTTTACTTAATGCAGTTACATGGCACGCGGTTGAGCTTTCGCCCCCGCTATTCTGGTTATCCGAGCGTTCCCCGACCAGTCATTTCTATTGTGGGTTTGCCCTTTGCCGATTAGTAAAGTACTCGTCCTGCAACAACTCCATATCTGTCCTCCTGAAATTTGGAGTGTTGTGAAGTATACCGGTTTCACTCTGGAATACGGGATTAACTGCACACCATACATTCATAGGCCAGTTTATTGCATCTCTCGAATCCTCATGGTTCTTCATTTCCTTTTTCTCTCCCCCCTCCCGTGTTTTGCATTTCAGGGCAAAAGTTCCTTTGCCAGTTCGAATGCCTTATAACCTTTGATTCTAAGGTTTGATGACCATGTGCCTGATTTCTGACTCCAAGGATCAGGTTTGACGTATCGTTATCATATTATCAAATTAAGACTCCAGATCCATTACAGTCCACACTTGTGTACTCGACTTGGTGAGTCCTGAATTTTTCGTGACCGAAGTCTTTCCCATACACTTGATTGACTCAGCCTCCGATGCATGCTGATTCATTTTATTTTGGGTTGTAGGGATCGGTTCCATAATCGCTGATTTAGCCCGACATTTTGAAGTATCTGGCTCATATGTAGGTATCGGAGACTTTTCAAGATGTCCCTACCGACATTCTTTCCTTCTCCCTCTTACCTGCTTTTAACTTTTCTACTATTTTTTGTTGTCTTTTATAGTATTACCTTTCATCTGCATATCCTTTTAAGGGAGCCTAGTGAGGCCATCTTTCTCCTGGCGACCTTTAGCTCTCCAGGTGAGTAATCCTGCCTCAGGTAGAAATTATTCCCATCAGCTTTTCATCTACCAATAGATAGATAATACAGGTGCATGCCAATAAAGCTTTCGTTTTAAACTTCACCCTTTAATCTATCTTATTCTCTATCTGACCTGGCATTCATGACATCACAATTTTCCTCATAATTCGTTCACTGCACCGGTGTCTCTTTTGATGAACTAGGGTTCCTTCGACTTTCTCACCCAGCATGTCCAGCACCTGAGACTGATATTTTACTGAGAGAGTTTGTTTCACTTAATGTACCTTGTATTTAATTTTGTAGATAATATTTTAATGTAGTTTCCTGACGAAGGCGGCACGCTCGCCGAAACGGGCGTTGATAATTCGATGAATATTCACCACATTATTTGTCTTTGATTGTTTATTAGTGATTTAACTGTTTTTGTCGCAGTGTGGCTAGAAACTGACATATATTGTTTTTATGTTTTGTAACACTAATATTGTTTGTGATTATTGTTTATGTTTCTGTATATTTATTGTTACCCAGGCTTGTAAATTTATTTGAAAGTTGGATAACTACCTATAGGCATCAAACTTCCTAGTAATAATCTTTGATACAAAAATTTATCACTGTCTTTATATACAAAGAACTGTTACTGTTTCCATGTATTATGTATTGTCTGACATTTTTTAGCCACCTTTTTTAACATTTTTGAAAAGAATAAAAAGATGTATTCATATATTTGATCGGTACATTAAGTTGTTTCTTCATTATTGGTCTTTTGATTTAGGTCTTCTTCTAATTTCATTTGACCTTATGTTTGCCTAGTGAACTTGATTGAAAATTACTCTAGAAATTAACTACTTGAATTGACAGAGGAACTTTACAACAGTCTGGAAATAAATGCGCCTGTGTCAGTAGGGAAGTGACTTCCTAAAGCGCATTTCCTTTTTCTGCCTTAACGTGAAATAGAGTAATGTACACTCACCAAACAATTACCAGATTAGTTTTGAGCAACCAGTTTCTTTGGTGACCAGAGCATTAGCAGGTTTCCTGAGCTATGTATCGTAACAAAGAAAGGTGAATAACTGTCATCTGTGAAAACGAATGGAGAAGACCTACACTGTAAATGAGCCTAACAGAGAGCGGAGTGGACATTTCCACCGTTGTTTTCTTCTGTCGCTCTGCTTCTTTATCACAGATTCAAGCTTTAGTTTTAAATAGCATTGTAAAATTTCATTATAATGCTTAGAACCATATTTTACTAACATACAATACATATCTAACAATTGGGGTTGGAGAAAAGAGAATAGTGGTTAATATTTCTAAAATATAGGCCCTGATTTTGACCCAATCACAAGCGTGACAAATATCTCTACCGCCTTATTAGCAGTGCATTATATTCCTGTTGTTATGGAGTACCTGTCCATCAAACTCTAAAGCGGACGTGATCCCAGACACAGCTGGCCTGCCTGGAGGAGGAGATTGGTTCTTATGTATCACATGTACACAATGGAAGCAAGGGGTGGCCGGATTATCCAGTTCAATGCTACTATTTTTGCCACCAGTCTCCTTATTTCTCCTATAATCATCTCTTGGAGGATTTCCCAGTTGTTAAACCTCTCAGTCTTAGGGGCCCATTACGGTGACGGGCGGACAAAGCCCGCCCGCCACCGTAACGGTGAATGGGACCGTCCGCCATAGGAGCGGCGGTCCCGCCGTGAGTATTAGGATGCTACCGCCACAGTGGTGGTGGCATCCCCTATTTCCAACATTGTGGCGGTCGGTGTTCACAGCACCGCCCGCCACAATGCTGGGAATGCACATTGGGCATTCACATGCACAAGGTGACAGGCACCGCGCGGTGCCTGCCACCTTGTCCATGCCAATGTGTGCATCCCCCAACATCCTGGGAGCCCGCTACGGGCCCCCAACAGCGAAGACCGTATGCCTTTCCATGGCGGCTGCTCTCCGCCATCATCATAATATGGACGGCAGTGTCTTGCAGTCACCGCCGCCATATAATGTATGTTTTCTGCCCGGTCGACTCGTCGGCCGGCGGACGGTCTTTCTGTCCGCCGCGGACCCCCCAGCCATCATAATATGGCGGGGGGAAAATGTTAGGCAGGCGGAGTGAGAGAGCGGGTGGATCGCCACCGCCATACGGATGATGGCGATCCGCCTGCTTTCATAATGACCCCCTTAGTGTGATCTCCCCCCCAACTTTCTCCCTTCCTCCTCCATTTTTTCTAATCTTGTTTTTGCCCGCATTAGGACTCTGTGCACTTTACCACTGCTAACCAGGGCAAAAGTGCTTGTGCTCTCTCCTCTAAACATGGTAATTGTGGCTTATCCCCAATTGGCATATTTGATTTACTTAGTAAAGTAGTACTACATGTACCTAGGGCCTGTAAATTAAATGCTACTAGTGGCCCTGCAGCTTCCCATTGCAGAGCATGTGTGTGCAGTTTTAAACTGCCAATTAGACCTGGAAAAATAAAACTTTTGCCAGGGCCAAACCTTCCTTTTTAATACATATAAGTCACCCCAGGGTAGGCCCTGGACATCCAGGAGGGCAACGTGCAATGTATTTAAAATTAAGGTATGATGATGATGATGAAGAATTTATAAAGCGCGACAAATACCCTAGGGTGTCATGTACTTTTAAGTGTTACATGTCCTGGTAGTGAAAAAATCTCAAATCCATTTTTTAACTACTGCAAAGCCTATCTCTTCCAAGGGATAACATTGGAATTGCCTTTTTATAAGTGTAATTTCCAAAGGGGAAGTGATAATCTGTTCATGTTTGATGTCTCTGGAATCACAGTTTAAAATTATAAATTAAGGTGAAGTCAGATTTTAAATTGCAATTCTGAAAAGGCCACTTTTAGAAAGTTGACATTTTCTTGCCTTTCCCATTTAGTGCCTGTAGCCTGTCTCTAGTCACATGACTGGGCGTAGTTGGCATTTGGGCTTTGTGTATTCCTCCTAGACAGCCAAAGACAATGGGAGCTTAGGTGTGACTGGATGGGCCATTACTAGCAGGATGATAAGGAGGAGCTGGGCCCAGCCTCACTTACACCTAAATTACCTGTGTTCTGCCTCCACAGAAAGGGTTGCATACCCCCTGAAGTTAGTCTCGAGCCAGGGCTGGGAAGGCATGATGCCTGGAGGCTTCAAAGGAAAACCTCTAGAAGCTTCACCCCCACTTCAAAGGCACAACCGGGAATAAATACTGGACCTCAGATACCAACTCTTTAGTACCTGCGGATATTCTGCCAGGAAGAAGGACTGTTGTGCTGCTGAAGGACTGACATTCTGCTGGACAGTACTATGCTGGACTCCTGTTTTGCTGTGCTGACCTGTTGCCTGCTGCTCTCTTGCCTGGGTGAGACACTCTTGAGTCCAGAGTGTCTCCATGGGCTAGTTGGTTAGCATGTGGATCTGAAGCCTCAGGGACATGCCAGGCTTCCAACAACTTTGCATCTGTGAGGACTCTGTCATCTGTGAGTCTTCCCTGCCAAGTGGTGCCACTTCAGTCCTGTACCGTTGGAAGTGGGCTTAAGGTGCTTTTTCAGCCTCTGGGGATCCAGCTAAACCAATTTATCTCCTCTCCTGCGCAGTGCAACCCCGAGGTAAACTGATGCATCTCTGCTGCTGCGTGGATTGAGCCATTTGTAAAGACTTGCATTGCTGCCGAATTGCCTTCAGAACCGCCGCTGCACAACAGATCCTCAGTGCAGGCCCTTGCATCTCTCATAAACGGCAGCCTCGAAAATGACGCAAGACTATACATTGCAGCCTTGTAGCTCCTCGAAACCGGCACATCGCCCCAACTGAGCAACACATCCCCGTCTCCAGACTTCATATCACAAGCCCTTGTCGATAGGATCCTCTTTTTTTTATTTTTTTTTATTTTGTTTATTGAGATCCACCAAATTTTCAAAATCAGCCATGTAACACAATGCCATTTCTTGGTTATGCACCACTAATCAATAAATACAGCATACATATTCAGGAATATAAAAATATACAGAGCAGAATTTTTGGGATTAAAGTGCATGAAGTGCGTAAAGTGTAAACTAGAAAAGAATGTGCATGGTGAAAAATATCAATCCTAATGTATATATAATGTATATATATCTACACACTAACAACCCCTTGAAATAGACTATGTGCATCTCGCTAAAATACAAAATGCAAATCGATTTTTATTTTTCCAAATGAAGGACGTAAACATGGACTCGACCTTTTTAAAAAAAGATTCAGTTAAAACACACTGAATAGCTGAAAATAAGAAATTGAATAACGGGAGTACAGACATCTTAATGAGCAAAACCCTCCCCATAATGGTTAATGGAAGAGAGTTCCAGCGTGATAATAAATCCTGTACTTTTAAAAGTGAAGGGGAGAAATTTAAATCAAATAAATCCACAATCCATAGCAAAAACCTAATTCCTAAATATCTTTTTGGTTGAGAATTCGTGCATGAGGCAATATCTATATGTGAAACGTATGGCTTACATCCACATAATATTATTTCTAAGGATCCTATCGACAGGAGAGAAAGTCAATAGGATCCTCAACGTAGACGCAAACAGGACCTCGCATCGCAGCATCGTCGCATTTCAGAACCGACGCATCACTTCGGCTGTGCAACGCATCTTCAACTCAGATCCATGCAATGCTCCACAAACCAGGATTTAAGCTACTCTGTTCAGCAGGCCCAGCAGGGTCCCTGTAGCCATCGGCCTGAACTTGTGACTTTGTCCCAGTCCGGTGCAACCAGATATCCACAGTCGGTGCTTTACAACTCTTGGCACAATATTTTTTGTAAAACTTTAAAATTCAATATCTCCGGTTCTACTAATTGGATTTGTGTCATTTTGGTCTTGTTCTATTTATTAAAAATCACTCTATTTGCTAACACTGCTGTGGTGTGCTTCTCGCTGTATTGCTGTTTGATGTGCTGCACAACTACTTTGCCCATTGCCTCTAAGTTAAGCCTGACTGCTCTGTGCCAAGCTACCACGGGGTGAGCACAGGTTAATTTAGGGTTTGCTTGTGCTTTACCCTGACAAGGATTGTGGTTGCTGCTTGACCTGGACTCCTACCCCAGTCAACCAACAGCCCAATTTCTTACACCAGTAATTTCCAGTAGTTTGTGAAATCATTAAGTAATCTGTCATATTTGTTACAGGTATCAGTTGCATTTTGGATTACTATTGCTCTTCATTGTCACTCTTTGGCTGTGTGATTAAAAATAATGGTGGAAGTTTGATAATCTTCTGAAGAAAGTATGTGAGGTCTTGACAAACCTATTACAAAATAAACATATCATCTTCATGTCCACTGACAAAGGAGGAGCGGTTTATGGGGGCCGGAGAGCATAATTCTAGCAAGGTTGCATTATGAACTTTTTGTGAGAGCACCGGATTAATTTTGAGCACACACTGGATTCGACTTGTACACTTTAATACCTTGGGTGTCCACTTGCCTTTTTAACTATTAAGGTAGCAGTCGAGCCATTTATGAGGAGACAGTGCTTCCCAGATATTGAGGTTATCCCTCCACATTGCAATGTGGTGTAGTCTGGGTGTGCTTTGTGTGTGCTAGCATGGAGAACTCTGACCAAAGGTACACTTCCTGCTTGATATAATAGGGTGCAACAGAATGTCTTTTGCTGCATTAGGCTTAGTTAATTTTTATCACATTCAGAATTTCCCACATTGGGGCCAACCATGGGAGCAACTGTCCTTTAGCTGTTGTCCCTCTAGTACGGCTTATTTGTATGCTGTTTTTTAATTATCCCAATCCCCTGCCTCCACTTATAAATGAATGGAGCCTCCTTTCTTTCATGTTACCCAAGGATCCCCAACTCTAACAGCATAGATTACATGGAGTTGAGTTGACGTCCTGTTACATCCACCATCATAGGGGTGGAGGTGGGGCTAAACATTTGTCATAGATAGATTTCACCACTATCTTTTGCACAGTCCATCAAATTTTATTTTCACCTTATTTACACCATGTTGTCTTGATAATAACACCCTTCCCACTCTAATAAGATACACTTCAGTAGCCCCTGTACAATTCGGGACAACCAACTTTATCGTCATCTACTTGAGTAAGGGTAAAACAAAATGCAAAAATAATATATATTAATAGAGGTAGAAAACAGAAAAAGGCTTATTATAATACCATATACTCTCTCAACTAGTCATAATACATGGCACTGCATTTTAAATATTGGTTAGTACACTATGCTAAACATAACAACAATGCTAACCAAGTATCACTCACAGTGCCTACAACATATTGTATGGGGTAGGTGCTGTGCTCCATCCCCTGAACTCATGACGAAAAGGGATCAAATAGTCCAGGTGAGTGATAGAGTTAAGCATTGTGTGATGACAGTACCTTTTTCTGTGACTAAGTAAGTGTGGTATTTATATGGTAGCAGAGTATGTGTTTCAGACTTGATCTGAAACATAAACACCTGTAATATTTGAGTGCTTTGTCTCCTAAGAGTTTGGGGCATACTCCAGCTGATAAAAGTTGAAGACTTTTCTTCATCTCAATAAGTGAAGGCAACCTAGAAAAGGGTAGACAGTAAGAGTCCACAGTCCTGATGAAATCTCTGGGATGCATTTGATAGGCTGAAACATGTTGAACTTATGATAATAGTGGGGAAGGTAGCTTAATATTACTAAGTTTTCTCCTCCCTAGTTAGGGTTTAATCTTGAACAAGATAGAAATGTTATAAAATACTAATAAAACTGACTGGATGCTTTCTTATCTGAATGACATTTTTTTTACAATTACTCTTGGAGACCCATCTACCAGTCATAATACATCCCAAATGACTGCAACAGTTCACAACAAGCCTGTCTACCTCACAAAGTGTTGAGGACAAAGTAACTCCAAAGATAATACATATTGTACATGATGTGGGCGAGGGGTTGCATTCTTTATAGATTAATCTTCCGGTCTTCTGATAGTTGGATAAAGGTCAATTGCGTCATTTCATCCCTAACCCACACACTAACAACGATATCTCGGATTCACTGATAATGATGCCTGTATCCATATAGCGATACCAAAGGGGATGATGGACGGAGCGCTTGAGCAAATCAAACACTCACCCCAGTCAACTGATCTGGGTTTAATCCATCATCATTCTTTAGCTCACTCCACCACCCCAGTTCAGACATGACCATATGCAAATCAGTCTGACCCTGTGCCTCATGGGAACAGTCCAGCCCGAACTGCCAAGCCATGTCTTCCCTGGACCGGAAACAAGCATCCTGGGACCGGTTTCTGGCTATTCAGCCGTCATCAGCCAGGCTAGCTTGAATCCAGTGGCAAAGTGAGCAAGGGACCCACGTCTAGGCATACCCTGCCAACTTAGGGCGAACAAAGCGATACCAAAGGGGATGATGGACGGAGCGCTTGAGCAAATCAAACACTCACCCCCAGTCAACTGATCTGGGTTTAATCCATCATCATTCTTTAGCTCACTCCACCACCCCAGTTCAGACATGACCATATGCAAATCAGTCTGACCCTGTGCCTCATGGGAACAGTCCAGCACGAACTGCCAAGCCATGTCTTCCCTGGACCGGAAACAAGCATCCTGGGACCGGTTTCTGGCTATTCAGCCGTCATCAGCCAGGCTAGCTTGAATCCAGTGGCAAAGTGAGCAAGGGATCCACGTCTGGGCATACCCTGCCAACTTAGGGCGAACAAAGCGATACCAAAGGGGATGATGGACAGAGCGCTTGAGCAAATCAAACACTCACCCCCAGTCAACTGATCTGGGTTTAATCCATCATCATTCTTTAGCTCACTCCACCACCCCAGTTCAGACATGACCATATGCAAATCAGTCTGACCCTGTGCCTCATGGGAACAGTCCAGCCCGAACTGCCAAGCCATGTCTTCCCTGGACCGGAAACAAGCATCCTGGG